>CM030182.1:13383818-13446318 GCA_017639675.1 Aplochiton taeniatus
TCACTGACAAGCTGCAGAACACTATAATTTATGTGCAATACCAAGAACCTAGAAAGCTAGAAAACTAATTTGAACCAGTATACTAAGGGATATACTTGGGGTCACACACGGAGGAAACACAAACACATTGCAGGAAATTCATAATTTATGTTGCACTGGACGGGTGGGTGGTGAGTTTTGAGTGAAATATTATGAGCAGGATATAATAAATGCCTCACACACCTAGCCAAACACCAAAAATAAATATTGCAATTAAAGTTAAATAAATCCTGCGCAAAGTACCCACCAGAGGGTGATTCATTTAGAGAGTGGACGAAGCTCAACCCTGTGCAAGCATGATGCTTCTCAGTGACCCAGAAAGACATGAGACTGCAGGCGACATTACAACACAGAATAAATTACTGGCCTGCTCATTTTGATTTGAAGGAATTGAAGAACTGAGAAAAAATCTTAACAATATCAAACCTTCTGCCAGGTTTTGCTAAAGATCTTGTTGAAATATATAACTTTTTTTTGGGGGGGGGGGGGGGTGGGGGGGCTGCAGTATATTGAATCAAAGTGAGCTGCCATATTGAATTTGACAAAAATGCGAAATGCTCCTTTTCCTGAAAATCAAGGACATTAACAACCCTGGCTCTTAAAATAACATTCATGTACAAATACTGCGGTATTTAGTAATATGTTACTCAATCCCTTGATATGACAAACCGAGAACACTGTTCCATTTTCATTTTTCCTAGTAAAGTAGTGAAAGTGCGGGGAAAAAATATTTCCTTGGAAATTTTTTACTCCTGCCGCCATTTCATAGTTCTGAAGACAGGAAGGAATCGTTTTCTTAAGCTTGTGAGCATCTCTCAGTTCTCTGCATCTTCTCTGTGTTATTTTTGGCCATATCAGCAAAAACAAACTTTGAGACAGAGGAAGTCCCCCTTAAAACAGCCGTAGCTGCCTATACATGCTGTGTGGCATTTTGATATTGCCATGTTACGGCCATGTTCACAAATGAATAGCTTTAAGATTTTAGCAGGGAACTGATCCTGTATGTCCCCCCCCCCCCCCCACCACACACATTTTGACGCATGCCTTCCTTCAAATGAAATATGGGGCCAAGGCACTTTCTAGTGTCTATATCAAACGAGGGAAAGCCTTTTGATTTATTTTCCCCAAGAGCTGAAACATGATTTGGCTTCCTAAGTTGTTTTTCGGTCCAAGATTTTGATGAACTTGATACATTGGAGAGGTGGAAAGGATATCTTTTAACTTTTAACCTTTTTATCCTTATCTAATAAAAAGCCAGTCCAAGACTCCCTCACCAGGAACTGAGTGTTGTCCTGGTCTAGAAAGCTGACCAACGAAGGTCAATAGAGTTAACTATAGCAATCCTACAATACTAAATCATAGAGTGGGCACAACGTATCAAAATGGCTCGCTACTTGTAAAGTCAAGAATTCCTCCACTCAGGGATATACACTTTGGAAGCCTAAATTAACCCCTTGACATGACAAACCGAGAACACCGTTCCATTTTCTCTTTTCCTAGTTAAGTAGTCAAAGTGCGGGGAAAAAATATTGGCCATAACTTTGTTTGGAGAGGAAGACAAGTTAATTGACCATAATAAAGCCATTGTGGCTCTAGAATAAAGCTCTGTCTATAATTTTAGAACCTCCTTTGCAGCGATGTGTTAAGTTGTCAACATACTTTTATAGAAAGTCTCATAATAGTCTAACCATCTTTGAAAGCTTGCAGTAGAGCTAATCCTTTGGGCAAACAGAAGCCACCTTGGGCTGGACTGGAATGTTATCAGGGTCCAAGTTGCTTTGGTCCAGTAGCATTTCACAGAAGGAAATATCTCAAAAGAGGTAAGGCTTCCCAAACAGCTGTTTGCCAGCTCTACATCGCCCTACACACTCACACACACACACACACACACATTGACCGACCATGCACAGGGGTGGTATGGGACCCTATCGAGGGGCTCTTTCATCGTGTATGTGTGTGTGTGTGTGCGGGGTGGGGTGGGGGGGCGACACACACACACACACACACACACACACCGTGATGTAGGGAGCATCAGGGCCTGGTGTAACCCCGTCCTTCCACCAGTAGCCATGGCTTATGTGATTAATATAGATAGACTGGCAGGGACATTTCATCTTGTGTCCCATGAAAAGAAATGTTTATTTCACATTCACAATTTGGCAGTGTTACCACTGCCTTTTTACCAAAATGATCATGAATGTACTTGTTGCTATGTCAACCGAATTTCTTCTTTTAATAAAAATGCACACAAAACAACAGCCCCCGCCTCCAGAGGAATGGAGAGTGTCGGGGAAGAGGCATGATGGTATTAGTGGTGATGGCAGATGCCTTTGGACGCTCCCTTTATTATGTCTGAGGAAAAGTAAAACGCCAAGTCTCATTGGTCAAACCTTCGGTTGTGTTCTTTTTGTAGTATCGCTTGGTGCATTATCATATTTTATAATTTATTTATACAGGGCTGACTGACTGAGACAAAGTCTCTTTTGCAACGGTGCCCTGTTTATAATGTGGTTCATAAAAAAAGATAAAACCAGTGTTGATTCACATCTGGGCTCACTCAATGCCTGGGACACTTATAGCTACAACATAGGGACACCTGGTTTTCAGCAGAACATCTTTGTCCAAATATACTGTACTGTACACATTTCTTTACAGCAACTTTAAATCTTAATCTTATCTCAACATAAAAAAAGAAGGTTTTTACCACCTCTTCGAAACATGAGATAAACCCACTAAAACTAATTTACGTGATAATGAATAGTTTCCAAGCGACGAGTCAAACATCCCTGCTATCTGCCCACGTATTTCTTGAAGATTAACATTTGGCTCTATCTGCTCCGTGTTAAAGTACGTGACACTCCATTTTTACAGTGGGGAGGGAAAGACTCCCATATATTACTCATTAAATTCTACCTGGATTAAGAGCTCACTGCTATTCACAGCAGCTCACATTTTAATATGGATGAAGAGAAACTTCCTCCACTAGGTTGAGGTGGGATTATTGTGTGTTCTACATTACCATGCAAAAGTTTTAGGCAGATGTGAAAAAATGCTGGCACAAATTACAAAGCAATGAGTCGTCACAGCAGATATTGATTTGATTTAGATTGTTCATTTTCACTTTGCATTTAGTTAATTGATAAAAACAAACTATTCACACTTTGATTTTTGCAAAGCATTCTTACTTTACACACCTGCCTAAAACTCTTGTACAGTACAGTATGTGTAAAAAAAATTTTTTTTTTAAAGTACCACACAAAATGAAACAGTGACCCCTTTAAAGTCCCTTATGATTTAATGATCAAAGTCCTCTGGTTAAACAACAAACTGGGAACACAGCAAGGAAATTAATATTGAAGACGTTAAGGTGAATTAATCCCACAACTCTTCAGTAATCCATCAAACTCATTGGGCATTTGGTATGCCCTTATATGCTCAGCTCACACCAACATTTACAGACAAAAATAAACTATTATGTTTTAAGCAATTAATCATATATTAACCCCAACACACACACACACACACACACACACACACACACACACACACACACACACACACACACACACACAGCCACACACACACACACACACACACACATTCTCATTTAAGAGAAGCAATATTGTGAAAGGTACAAGAGAGCTGGTCCTCTCCAGTTTTTGGAGGTTTGTTTATTTGATTCATGCGTTCATTTCAGAGAGATTTTTTGAGATTCTTTTCTGGTTGGAAACACAGAGTCGAAAAGCTTAAAAAAGCAACCCTGCTGCCAAGTGCTATCACAAACGACCTCACAATTCTAAAATCGTTAACATCATAAAGACGCCGTATTCATGATTATAAACACCTTTGCGTCTCTACAAATAAATTGCTTTTTTATTAACTTGACCTATTTATTTGTAGACCTAATTTAATTTTGGGCCAAACTTTTGATAATATGCAAGAACAAATCTTCCTCAACCAAATCACCCTTTAGCACAAATAATGCCCATTGCTTTTTTGGGAGCAAAAGTGTATTTGTTGATTATTTGCTCATTTAAATGAAAGTTCAAGGTAATTTTCTAGTATCGCCCTTTCGTCATGTTCGGAAAGGCTTGAAGCTGTAGTTTGTTCACTTAGACAGAAGGGCGTCCATTAAAACCTTTTGCAACATATGCCGTTAACATAAGCTATGGTAAAAAAAAAATATGAAAAAGGATTTGATAGCAGTGAATCATATAGGTAATTTCTCTCTGTCAAACACTTTTCATCTTTCCACTGGCAGAATACACAGGAAGCTAATGACCGTGCTGTTGTGGCATTTACATCTGTTTGCTGGGGCTTGACATGAGTACATAGAAGGAGAATTCTTGCCCCATTTCTCTGTCTCTCTGTCTGTCTGTCTGTCTGTCTGTCTGTCTGTCTGTCTGTCTGTCTGTCTGTCTGTCTGTCTGTCTGTCTGTCTGTCTGTCTGTCTGTCTGTCTGTCTGTCTGTCTGTCTGTCTGTCTGTCTGTCGGTCTCTCTCTCTGTCTCTCTCTGTCTCTCTCTCTCTCTCTCTCTCTGACTTCCTGTCATTAAAGAGACAGGCCACTAAAGGACCCAGGATGACTGACAGATAACTACTACTACTTCGTGGCGTGGGTTTACAACACAGCCGGACATCTGTGGAAACTTCACAGTGTGTGCTGAGAAGCTCGAAGGAGTGAGCCGTTAGCGATACAAATTGTGCCAACTAATGTCCCTTGTTTAGAGTTACATAATGACACAGCCATGCAAATGTAAATTGTTTATGGGTGTGTTACTGTGTTGGTGGGCTTTTCGATTTGTAGTGATCTTATTAGAACATCGTTGCCCTACTTGTGTTCTGTGAGTTGTGAAGTTTCCTTACTTTCCTTTTCTTTCCCCAGCTTGGTTTTCATGAATGTAATATAAATATATGAGTAGGTCCTCTCTGTTCCCAACTGGTCATAAAGAAATCACAAAATGTTGTTACATGAAAAACCGCCCCTATATCTCCAAAGAAAAACTCCTTCTGTCAACCCTTACAAGGACGGCCAATGTTTTAATTCCTGTGACCGTTTCTCACCGAGTCTCATCCAGAAAAAAACTGTTATCTGCCCAACGGGAGCCACAAACAAACAGCAGACTCAGACGATACCAAACAAGCACACAAACACGATCCCTGTCCAAACACCCCGCTCAAAGACCAGCGGCTCATTCTCACACAGGCTTTTCGACAGGAACGTGGAAAAAGAGACAACTTTGAAAACATCGGGGAAACCCGAATCCGAAACTCAAACCCCCCCGTCGACATCCTTCCCCACGTCTCCTTACCTTCTGAAGCCACTGGGTGTAGTTCTCCATGACATGTTCCAGGTGCTGGATCTTCTGCGAGGAGAAGTCCTGTTCCGGGGGCGGCGCGTCCCTCTGCAGGGCGTTGGCGTTGTGCTGGGTGCCGCCGGCCTTCCCTTCCCGGCAGGAGTTCCCTCCGCTCCCCTCCCCCTCTGGCAGGATGAAGGTGTAGGTGCACTGTCCGTGCTGGACTTTGTGGTACCGCCTATTGGAGTTACTGCTACTACTACTACTACTACTGCTACTTCCGCTACTACTACTGCTACTACCACCCCCACCACCTGTGCTGCTGGCGCCGCCACCTGTGCTGCCGGCGCTGTCGTCAGCCCCTCTCCTCTGGTCCCCCCCTCCGGAGCTCGCCACCACCAGCAGAGCTGCCAAGGAAAGCAAGCGGCAAGCAGACCTTCGCCACAACATCACACCAGCCTCAGGAGAGCGAGAGAGAGGGGAAAAAAAAGCGTCGTAAAAAGTGAAAGTGTCCCTGTTAGTGTCCCGCTGAACTGTAAGCTGCCTAGGCTGAGATACCGCTCCTATTTTCCAATGCTTCCTTCAGGTGGAGAGCGCTCAGAATGCCGTGAGGAACACCATTGACGTGGAGCTGGTGTCCACCATCCTCTCGCTGGACCTCCTGTGTGGAGAACGTCCTGAGGGCATCGCCGCTTTGCTTCTCCTCCTCCTGTATCTCGTTCCCTCACACACACCCACGCCCACGCGCGTGTCTGAGGCTCCGCTGGATTCTCCTGGAGTCCCGTCAGAAGCCTTTGATCTGCGGCGGGAGCTGATTGTGTTGTTTACGCGTACGCCGGCGGTGGATATGGAGGGTCTCCAGGGGAGCACGCTGACACAGCACGAGGGACTGTAGGTGCCAGGGGAGCCTGAGTGTCTGTGTGCAGTGGATGCCAGGCTGTCAGTGAATATGGATTGCCTTCAGACCTCCCTTGGTCTCTCTGAGCTCGTCCTCCACCTCTGCTTTCTCACTGGTGTGACTGCGCGGCTGGACAGGGAGAGAGAGAGGGAGAGAGAGAGAGAGAGAGGGAGAGAGTGAGGCCGATGGGAAGAGAACAGCTCCAAACTTCTAGCACACTTGGACTAAGACTGCCCCTTGCAGAGCCTGCCGAGGAATGTGTGTGTGTGTGTGTGTGGGTGTGTGTGCACGGTCGAGTGAGTCTCTCTCTCTCTCTCTCTCTCTCTCTCTCTATTTGTGCGTGTGTTTGTGGGCGTGCGTGTGAGAGAGAGCCAGTCAGCCAGAGAGGGACCCCAGCCCAGAGGATGTGCTGAGACTGTTCAGAGGATCGGTTTACAGGCTCCCTGACCCCAGGCTTGTGTGGTAGTCGTCCCCCCTCCCCCCGCCTCCCCCCTCTCCTCCCTCCCTTGCCCCCTGTACTCTCTGTCTGTTGCTGGCTCCCCTACCGCAGCTACACACAACACAGTCCCAGTGCCCTCTCACTGCCCTGCTCCTCCTTACATAACCCACGTGATCATAGTGCACTCGCACAGGTAAGATGTCAATGTTTTGTAGGATTTTACATTGTGTGTGTGTGTGTGTGTGTGTTTGAGTGTATGTGTGTGTGTGGGGGGGGGGGGGGGGGGGGGGGGGGGCGTCTTTGTGTTTTCATTAGAAAGAAAAATACAATCAAACTAAGTCAGGCTCACTTTGATACACACTCCAAAGTGATAGGGAATTCCAGTGCTGTTACTTTCCCTGTTTACCCACTATATCATCCTGAGTGGTGGAATTAAATCCTATCTTCCCCTCTCCCACCAAAAATAGCCACAACATGGTGCAAGAGCGTACGGAAAACTGTCAGACCTCCAATCTGGGAGAGCACTCGATGTTGTGTTTTCAGGAAAACAAAACTGAAATCCAAGTGTGAGCAGATTGAGTTGGAATGTCTTCATCGCTGGCCAGAGGAGGGAAACGGCGAGGGAATACAGTGGTGAAAGACCCAAGGGGTCGGGGGTCAAGTCTCTATTATGGACATGGCCTTCACGTCCTTGATTCGAGAGGGGCGGCCTTTCTCCAGTTACGGCTTCATCCACTTCACTGTGGTCCGAAGCGGTAAGAGGCATGGCTGTTAGTGTGTGTGTATTCAGTGATAGCTGGGGTGGGTGGGGAAAGGGGGGGGGGGGGGGGTGAGCACATGATGGTAGACTCTCTGTGTGGGAGAAGAGTGGGGTGTGAATTAATGTATGGAAGAGACCCAAGATAACAACCCCCAGAATAACCCGACCTACCCAGGACACAAAGCATGTGCAAACATTTCTGGGAGAGCTGGCTCTGGTTGACGTACTTTGCTGGTGCCCTAAAAATATAGGCGCCTAATTCTTACAGCCTTAGAGTAATATGTTTAGTGTCCAGAATTAGATGGACTCCTCCTTTGAATAAACTTTCGAAGTTTACACAGGAGAGGATGCTGCAGACTGGAGGCGATGGAGTGAATATTTCGAAGAGGTTTACGGTAATGTGTGAAAAATGAACGCGACTCATATTGACTTACATTGACAAGCAGTAACCGATATAATGGAGGGCAAGTAAAACAGTAAAACATCATAAAACACAGAAAAACATTTTCATAAGCTTTTTAAGTGTAAAATGGCCTCCTCAAATATACGCATACAACACAGTTTTCACAGGACTAATGCTAGCAATTCATATTTTTTATAGTTTTATTGGACTTTTAGTCACAGAGTTTGAGCATTTTTTTTAAAGTAAAATATTGGATTGTCCTCACCTCCCCCAAAATACACTTGATATCCAATTTTATTTTCTCTTTCTAACTAAAACAACTATCCACAAAATGAGAGAGCATGTGACAGCATTTATCTAAAAACGTGTTTGACATTTGTGGCAAAATCGATAAAGAGAATTTTCTGAACTGTGAATGTTAATACAAAAAAAATGAAGCTTGGAAATATGATATGGAATATCAAAATTGGCTCCTATCAGTTCAGCATATTTGAGTGTATGTTGGCGAGGCCCAAATCTTGTCATAAAAAGCAGCAGTTGTACGCAAGTCTGCAGGAGGAAACACACGCAAGCTGTTCATATTTATGAGGTCTTAATTGAGTTGTGTAATCTCACATCTGAAATCCCAGAGGAATGTAAACATTGAACTTCTCGGGAAAACAAACCAGGTTTCAAAGCTAGCAGGCTACACTCATTTTTAACTGCTGGGGTCCCAAGTGGGTTCCCGACCAAATAAGTTTGACAAAACTAGATAATCGCTTTCCTCATGACAGTGGAGCACAGCATGGGCCATGTCATTCTGGAGAGGCTAGAACCAGCTGGTTCACATGGATATCTGGATTGTGTTTCACCTCGGAACACTTTGGGAGGACATTTTGTTTTACTTCAATATCCACACAGATGCCTTTTAAAACGGCAGAGCAAACAAACGGATCAAGGTATTTTTTCTTTACGAGAGCAAGCAAGAAATTGTCCCCTCCTTGTTTTTTGTAAGAGCAGACCATGAAAAAAATATATACTTACATGTCACGGTAAGTGGAAAAAACCCTACTAATTGACTCATTGTCTTAGTGCCAAAAAAGGAGTCCAGAAACACATTCAGAGTCACTTCAAAAGCCTATCCATTCAGCATTTACCGCTTTCTTTTAACCAGGAAAATTTGAATTAATTACATGGTCACACAGTCCCCTTGGTATCGGAGCAACTGACACCACTGGCGTACAGAGACGATCTTTGGTCCCTAATCCTTCAGTTTGTCATGGCAATGTTGAACCTGTGCCAGCATCCATGCTATTAAGCTAATTTGCAAGTGAAGTGCTCAAGCAGTCCACTCCTGAGTGTTTTGAGGCTCGGGCAGAGAGCCCCGTCATATCCTGGACTCCGTTATAAAGAGCCGTTGGAGGCCCTGGATGGACTGAGTGTTGACCTCACGCCTCACACTCGACGGTGGGGAGGCCAGAGGTTTTTGTTTGGGTGAGTCTTTATGTCGTGAATGTATGGTGCCAGAGCATGGGGGCCTAGGAAGAAGCCCGTGGTCTGATCCACAGGAGATCCTTGTCATGCAACATTCAATGTAATGAGCGCACACTGTGAAGCTACTTATCGAGATCCCTAAGGAAACACAAGTGTAGGAGAGAGAAAATGCAAAGGAGAAAAAAAGGATTTATGCTGGAAGTTTACGCTCCACCCAAACAAAGGGACAGGGTCGAGGGGCCTAAGTGGGACACGACAGGAGCCTTGTGGTCGCGCTCACGCACGGCCCTGTTCCCCTTCCAAACGGGTTACCGTGAGCATGGAAAGACACACAGCACCGTTTGGTCTCTTCTCCCCCTCTAGAAAGCCGGAGCACTTTCCCGCCGCCGCGGATGACATGATTGATTCCCCAAACAGCCTGGCGTGGCACATGCCTGGGGTGATGATGTCATCAGGGTGAGACGGCCCGCGGAGTGACACCTCGGGGGCCATTAGCGTGAGCAGCTGCCACTCCCGCGCGTCCCCCCGGGCTCCTGAGGCCAAACCCCCGGGCCCCGGCTGCTGTGCTCTGTCCCCCGTCAGAGAGCCCGTCGTCCCACCTCAAGCCGTTCTCCTTTTACACAGACGGCAAAGTTCAGGTCGAGTTGAACTCAAAGGTAGGCAGGTTTCATGTCCGTCCGTCTGGTGGGACGCCTTCTTTTTTTGACAGGACTCTTGATTGAGGAGGGGTTTCCTCGTTCTGCTGCTGCCCCCCCCCCCCCCCCCCCCCCCCCCCCGCACGCCTGCCTACCCCGTACCGCCACCCCCCCACCAGCCGTTGGGCCACAGCACCATGGCAGCCTTTGCACAAAACAAGACCAAACATCGAAGAACAAGAGGGTGATTCAAAATCGAAAGAGGTCTGCCTGATAGGAAGAGGGAGAGAGCCTGAGCGAAAGAGAAAAGAGTGTTTTGGACACACCGACAATGCTGCGGCCTCTAAAAGCTTTTGGAGGTTAGCGCTAATAGTTGTTTGCCAATGCAGCTCAGCCACCTGGCAAAGTATAGCTGAAAACTCAAGTAGTTTGTTGTATTTATTCTTCTGTCAGAGACAGAAAGTGTAGTGTATTGTGTGACCTGTTACTGCCACAATCTAATTATAGCCATATTCCAATCTTTTCATAAGCATTTCCCTCAAACTCTCCTCAAGCATTCACTTCTCTATAGCAATCGGTAAGTGAACAGAATGGAGTTTGTCACATCACAGTTTACAGTATGAAAAATGAGCTTTGCGATCGACAGGTCGACTGACCCCGTGTGCGAACAATCGGCAAAACACAGAATGTGATGTTCACTGCTAGCGAGGAGCGAGAGAGCCATTTTGGCCGGCCTTATGGGATGTATCTGCCATAGTGCATTACCACTCTCTCTCTCTCTCTCTCTCTCTCTCTCTCTCTCTCTCACTTCTCTCTCTGATCTGAAAAGCACTGTAAACAGCGAAACAATGTGTCCATCTTCTGAGGACAGCTCTGGACCAGTAGGGCGTGGATAATCACTGCACTTCCCAGGCTTAACGGCCCTCCAAGGCAGGTGTGTTTGGAGCCTCTCCAGTCCCTTAGCTTCTGTAATCTGCTTGATCTGGCATGGACTTAAATAGATGGCCTGTTGTAAGGCTGCTACCTCTGGAGGCCAATACCCCAGCCCCAGAGTGTCTCAGGCAGGTGTCTGCAGAAGATCAGTGAACATTGTTCATCCTCGAGACTTGTAAACCAGCACTCAAGTATTCACTCACACACATAAACACCCGGACATACACACGCACACACACACGAAAGCCCTAGCTTAAAGTCATGCACGCACGATCACGCGCACGTACGCACACACACGGGCACTCGCCGTAAAGCAGAAGAGGGTCTGCTGGAGACCCATCCTGACCATCTAGGCCTGCGACAAGAGGACACTTCCCCATCACATTCCAGGGTGCTGAGCTAACGTCCCACCCAGGACGCCCGTTGTTCTCCGTCACGTTCAGGCGGAGCGACGTTCTGGGGGTCAGAGAGGACATGCCACCTGGTGATGCTTACCGGCTGCTGATGTCACGCATTTTCCAGCTGCCTTCGCTTCTCGGTGGAAGTCTAACGTCGAAATGGAACCTCTGGGATTAGCTCGTTTTCATTCAGGGCCTTGTAGCATGGCTTCTATCAAAGCTGCCTTCTTTTTCAACTGCCTAGTCCCCCCCCCCCTGGTCGATGCGGCCAGAGCTTTCAGTGTGATCGTCTCTTTGCCATTCAGGGCCCGTTGTTTCGGGTGTCGGCAAAGGTCTCACTAAAATTCTCCGCCAAGGTAACCGGATCCCAATTCGCAAAGACAGCGCTGCGGCCTTAATTAGCGCACACTCATTTAGCTTGGCCACTTGGACCATCGTTCGACACAAGTAATGATGCATGCGCCCCTGGGTCGCTGATTGAGGCCTTTTGTCATCATCAATCCCATACCCGTGGGCCAACTTCATAATTCAGACAGATATATGGCTAGCCGAGCTATCCATTTACTTCCCTTGCTAATTTCCCCGCTGGCAAGCCTGTTTGCTCGCTTCGTCTTCAACGCAGCCAGCACGCTGCCATTTGTCTTGTTGTATTTTCTTCTGAGGTAACGCGAGCGGTCGCCTTAACATGGGAAAGGGGCATGACATCACCGCGTGGTTATTTTGCTCCGACTCCAAACCGCCAATGGAATCAACAACGCATATCGAGTCAAAGGAGGGCGTGCTCCGGTGAGATCACACACGCGAGAGTCGTAAATACGTCCACCTATGGCTCCGGGCCTTCGGTGCCTTGCACTCAATCAGTCTCCCCAGCTTAGGAGCCCACGGTGTGGTTCCTTATCGTGCTCCAAAGGCTCGCACACCAAAAGCACTGAAGTGGTGCGGAAAATGGACGTCACAGACAATTTGCTACAGAAAGAGTTCACGGGTGTTCCTCCTCAACTATCTCGCCCGTCCCTGGCCCCCCCCCCCCCCTCCCACAAAACCACCCCGCCCTACCTCACCTCCTTGCTCCCCTGGCAGTGTGCGGGCCTGCGTTTCGGGGAATGATGCATGGAGGTCTATCAGTTCGAGAGATGAATGGCGATGGGCTAGGGTAAAGCTGAGGGCTTTCCCTCACCGTAAACTCCCCTCTTCTGGCTCCCAACGCATGTTACTGGCTGATCTGATAAGAGCCCTGGAAACAAGGCACAGTCTGTCTGTCGGTTCCCCAGGCCAGTCCACCTTCGCCTCAGGTACATGTTGCAGGATACCATGAAGTATGCTGCAGCCAACTCCAGACAGAGCAGGGTTTGTTGATTCTGTCACCATGGTAATCCTTTGATGGAGGGCTTGCTTTTCCTGAAAGCCCGAGAGTGTTTGCAATGTAATTGCATTGTCAGGTAGTGCAGGAGTCTTACTGATTGTGCTGCTCGATGTAACATATTTCTTGGTCACCGCACTTAACCCGCTTATCTTAAAGTGCCTAAAACGCCCTCCCAATTTACCTTCACTGAATTATCTTTTGATATATTGAATTCCTACTAAATGGGATGAGATATCATATTCTTCTTGTGTGATTAAAAGGCTCCTATGCCTGCTATATCTGTCAACATTCGGTTTCTGGCTGTTCATCAACAAATGTTTATTTTAAAAGCTTTGCGCTAAGCTTCCGAGAGACATAATTTGTAACTAACCCTTGTATCTGGAAGCATAGCACCCTAACCCCTCAAGCTTCACTTTGTTTTCAATGCCTCATATGATGTTCACCTAATTACAAAAGAAGAAAAATGAAGAAAGAACTTTCATAAAGTAAACACTTAAGTGAAATGTAAAATAAACATTTCCTTTTACAGAGAACTACTGAAATGATAAATACTTATAAAGCAAGGATCATTTAAAACCCAAACACCTGCAGAGAGACTCTAAAATGTGTAACAGAGCTAGATAAATGCCCTCCGCCATCTTCTGGCATGTGTCCTGCTTAATGCATTGGAAAATGTAAATATTTCCTTTTGAAAGAAAAGACAGGCACACATGGCAACCCGAGTCCCATGTGATCTATCTACATTAAAGCCAGTCTGTCTTTCATGTTCTCAGACAAAAACAGTGAGGTGATGAAACTACTGGGAATCCTGAATTCATTTACATTTGGCTCCGACCATACATGGCCTCTGTAGAATGCCCCCCCCCACACACACACACACACACACACACACACACCTGCCTTGCAATGGCCTACAGTGAAAACAATGAGATGGAGAAGTGATAGGCTGGGTTTGAAACTAATCTCTGTGTTACGATTTTGTGATATGATAAAACGCCGATCTAAGCGAAGTGCAAAACATACGAGACCAAACGAAAAAGCTTGCGTCAGTTTGATAAACAATGGGAGACGAAAGATGACAATTCAAACCTTCCACTGTATGTGTATATGTATTCTATCGCGCATATCACATCATTCAATTCTTCTCCTTTCCCCTGAAGTATTTGACGGCCCCCCATCTCATCCCCCTGACATCAACCAGCCCAGCCTGTGAGTTTCTGGGTGGTGATAGCGCCGATAGCCGTGGGGGTAGAAAATGCCAGATAGGCCAGCCAAGATGGGAGATGGGAGCAGGCCAGGCAATAAACGCTGGATTGGCTGGCATGGGGCACATCATTCCAACCGAACGCCTTTGATGCTGGGAGCGGATAGCAGGCCACGAGGTCTGTTGCACTCTGGTGTCAGCACATTCAACTTCTACCGGGCAGTTTACTGCTGACAACAGCCTTCGGTTCAGTGAGTTGCCTGGTCTAGTTTTAATGCGTTGCACTTGTCGGTAATTTACTATGTTTTGTTTTCAGTTAAATGTGTGAAAAAAAAAAAAAAATGACGTATCTCTGAAAGATTCAATGTACTGCCCATGATAGAGGTCCGTTGATGTTAGACTTAAACAATCTGTGTTTTGACATCTCCTGCCTCCTATCTACATCCTATTGTGCATTCTTGCGGGACAGCAGAGGGATTCGACTGTTTTGCTTTCCGCGCCTCACTCTTTTTGGCTAGGCCGATGACCCTTCATGACACACACCCGTAAAGGTATTCTAACATTTCGTTAAATGTCTACATCCAAAGGTCTTGATGTCTATTAAAACATTGTTTTGTGTGTTCCATGCTTCCTGTGGAGATGGCACTGTGTCAAAAGCTTTTAGACGAATGTATGAACTATACCCAGCCATAGGTAAAGGTTCAGTAGATTAGTTATAACGCATGGTAGATTTTGATTTTGCACAGCAGTTACAAGACGGCACAAGGAGACTGTCTGCTCCCTTGATCGGATAGCCTTTTTTTTTATTACGCGTATCAAATGGTGACCACCATGATGAGCGTGTTATTGCCAGGCACTGCTATTCTTATGGATCTTTTTTGCCAAACCAGAGACTGCGTTACAAACATTTTCAGTCTGGCACGCTCAGAAGAAATACAGCATGAACGCATTAATAGGATACGATCTGGGAAAGGAAATGCGCGCATTGTGTCTATAATAACTTTATTTGTGCTGCGTTTCTCTTAACAGAGCTGAAAAATGCTTTAGCAACAAGACAACCGTTTATACGATTAAAAGCAGCACGGAGAGACAATAGACCACACGTGAGAAAGCGCAAGGCAACAATAAAACGAAAACTCCACAAGCCGGTCGACTTTACCGTGGCACACCTCCAATGCACTGTTACATGCCAGCAGTACAAGACAGTAGACCTCACTGTGCCATATCTCCGCTGTATTGTGACTGGCCCGCAGTACAGCAAAGGGAATTCTACAATTTTGGACCTTGAGTAAAATGGTCAAAAGGACATCAAGTTTAACATAGTTCTCTAAATATGGGAAGGGTCCGAGGAGCTTTATTACATCACCGCTGGCGCCTCTCAGCTCATGGATAAGAAACAAAAGGAGGTCAGGGACGTGAACGACAAAGACCTCAGAGACCTCGCCAACTTCACGGCCATTGGCTGCACATTAGGGCTCCAATAAGAGAAGAACCTGTTCGAACATGTCCTAGCAAACAGCTAGTTGCCAAGAGAAATGCTGACGGTGCTAAAAGACGGACCCCCCCCCCCCCCCCCCTTTACTCCTCCTCTTGGCTCTTGGTGGTGAAACCCTCGCTAAGCGGCAGTATCTCGTTGTCAACATTTTATTCAACGTGCCGACCAAGAAAAAGAAATATCAGATTCAACTGTCAAAATTGATTTATCGATTCTTTTAATCTGTTTATTTTTTGCTCTCATGTCTGCTAATTTGACCTCATCAATTTCGTGTCACGTAATTAGATGGTAGGTGGAGATCTTGAACGAGCTCGGTCACGCTATGTATATGTTTACCCCTGGACTGCCACTTCAAATAAAAGCAGAAGTGTACCAATGGTTTACATCACGTCAATTTGTTGTATGGGGCCAGAGGCCAACACTAAACACAATCAATGGGTGCCCATTCCCTGCGCCCCCAGGACACTCTTGTGAGGAACTTTGGCAGCTATTCCAGTGTGTGTCTACGTACTTGTCACGCACCAAAGTCACTATTAGCGTGTACAAATAAATGGAGGCTAATTTTGGTGCAGGGAGCGAAAGCACAAGCACATGGTGTGCGACCTCCTTGACCCCCCGGGTTTGACCAACTTGCAGACCGGGCTGGCTCTGTTTGTTGATCCTAGTGCTCTAACAGTTTACAGAGCTGGGGACTGGTTAATCTGCGCATTTCCCCGTTTTCATGCTGGGCATGGCTCTTAGTCGAGTGCACATTCCCTGCTAGCCCAACCATTTCCCAATGACAGCCAGACGACGCTCTTTACTGAGTGAGGCCCATGTGTGTGCTCAGAAAATAGCTGACACTACAAAATGCTAAAGGTTGCAAAGCTAATACTGTGTTTTTTTTTTGTTCCTTTAATGTTTTCATAATTACTCGGGAGTGTTGTAAAAATTGTTAGGGATAATTTCACTCTGGTCGGTTAAAAATGAAGTCATATTAAATATTCTCTGTGGTAGTCAATCACAGCTTGGTGAATGTTTTATTTCCATGCAAAGTATGGAATGAATACATTACTTTCAACTACAAAGGTCTCTCGATGTAAAACCGTTTAATCCTTAGTACTATGTATTACATTGAATATTATAAACTGACTATAATGCATTTGTGATATTGATGAAGTAGGCAAGTTGAAGTAATAATGTATGCTTCAAAGTTAATGCTGATTCCAGATAGATCATTTCCCATTTTGTTTACCTTCTTGTGGTTATAATCTAGTAGGTTTATGCAAATAGGTCAATTGGTTACAGAGAGAAATAGAAACATTAAGGGGAAAATATGCAGCCAGCTTTAAAAAACTCAGGCTGTGGGCAAGCAACAAAGGTGAAACATTAACGGTATTATGATAAAATAAAAGTAAAACTACTAGGAAGGAATGCAGGAATCCAACCAAAGACACGTTTTTGTTGGATTTCTTACAAATGCCTCTGTCCTGAACGGAGGGTCGTGTATTCTTGTAGTTTTGTTAAGTTAGTACTGTCCAACAAAAATGCAATAAACTACCAATGGAACATGGCAGTCATTTTTTTTTTTATACAAACCTTCCCGGTAAGGTTCGTGGAGGAGCAGTGTGCCATTTCAGATGTAAAACTTGGGTGGGAAAAAAGTATGTAAATTGAAAAGGATAGTATAATTTCTGATACATGTATTTTAATCAGACGTCTGTCTGAGGCCCGAATGGAAACACGCATTCACTCAGACCAAACCGATAATGAAGAGAGGATGTGAGCAGAGGAAACTTGTACTGCATACCATCTATTGCTATTGTCTGTCACATTGCACCACATTGAACATTTCATATTCCTCTGGAAGCCGCCCAGCCTTTCGCTACTCCGTCCAGCCATCCAGCCCCCCCACCCCCCCCCACCCTTCTTTCGTCGTCCCAGTTGCCATGGTGAGGGAGAGGACTTATATTAAGCACCTTCATATGCTCAGCTCTGGTTGCCAAGAAAGCTCTCAACACATGGAGAATGGAGCGATGAGCTCTCTGGGCCTGGCGGGGGTCCGGGTTCGTCTGTCACTGCCACTTCCAGGGGCTGCTCACCACCCCTTTTCATGCACCCCCCGGAACATGGAGCGATATGGGGAGTAAGCTCTAGCCTTACCTGCGTGCGTGACGGAGTGTTTCGACAGAGGCCTGGGTGCACCATACGCCGTGCTCAGCGGGCAGGCCCACCGCCGGCAGGGTGGACGGACTGGGGAGAGTAAGCCGACCCGGTTCCATGGCATCGCCACGTGAGGGACACCACCAGAGACAGTAAATCAGCTGTCCTTTTCACCTCTGAGCCGGGAGATGTTTTTGATTACCGTGCCGAAGTGCACTTGAGGGGATTACGACACTAAATAGTCATAAATCCATAAGGACACAGCTGTCAGCGGGATCCAAAAGGGTCTTAGTGATTGACTCACCCCCGGCCTGCACCTTCGCTGGAATTCCAGCCTGCGCAAAAGGGACCCTGCACAGACATGGACGGAGCACTCTCTGGTTGGCTCACCGACAACAGGGCTTATGACCTTAGTTGAGTTGTGGTCATAATAATGAATGTGAAAGAGCAATACCAGGCCTGGGACATATCGAGAAGCCACAGAGATCTCAGCAGTTTGGCTCTCAAAATACTGTTTTTCAATCAAGATTTAACATTCAATAGAAGTAATGGCATGTTTTTATTTGAAGTCGTGCAGGATGAAATTTGAACAATCGACCAAAAAGGCTGAGAATGTTTTCACAGAAAGAGGTGAGAAGCTAATAGTTGTCCAAAACACTTCGAGCTCATACTTGGAACCTATAGTCTGGCTTTCAAGAAACAAACCAAAAAATACCCCTAAGGGCCTTTCTCGTTTCTTAGAACCTTAAATACCTCTTACAAGCTGAAGTTGCATACTTTTCACAAGTAGAAGTTGCCAATGTACATAAAGTGCATAGACCATTTGCACTTAAACGCATATTCACGTATTTTGTCTTGGTCTTCAAGGAGCATTGCTCTTCATCCCGGGTGCTAAATACTGACCGTCTGTACGCGCATGAACCTCGCTTCGTCCGTCAGCCTCTCTAGGTGAGACAAGACACGTGTGGCTTAAATCTTTCCTCTCCCTTTCCTCTCAGACAAGAGCCACACCTTTATGGGAGCCTATAGCCAAGAGTAAACACATTGTTAATAACCCACACGACTCATTTATTGGCGGACAGCATTTCCAACGAGTTAAGGACCAGAAGGGGGACAGGACCTACGCCTGGTACAGATGTATCTGTGGCTGTGTCCCAATTCAGGGGCCGCATCCTTCGACAAGGCAAGCATTGGCCGAACCGAGCATTGTTACATTCGATTAAATTAGACGGTCTGGTCTACTAAGGATTTCCTATTTAACGTTACCAGCTGTTCCCACCCTTACCCTTGTGTCACGACACTTGTATCCGATCATCACCTGCACGCAATGAATCTTGGGATAGGTTGGGCCGTCACGGATCCAGTATTTGGATCCTCCAAATTTGTGAAAAGAAGGCCGGATTTCTGAGGCCGCGTTTGAAGGATCTTTTGAGATGGGACAGCCATGGCGCGCCACTGCAACGCACTCGGCCTTCGACTGCCACCTGCACACAGCCTGTGTCTGTACAGATACATCGAACATTCTGTTGTTTCGTATTCTTAGATCCACGCCACGTTGTCGAAAAGATCAACAACAGCAGGTAAACATGAGTAAGCATGCTCACCGTCTATTGAGGAGAGATATACAGAGCCTCTCTGTTTCATCTAGCTTGCCCTCTAGTTTATAGGAGCCCTTTCTCCACAAGCCACAAGCAGAGGAAAGCGATAGTTTGCTGGATCGGCAGAAATGACTAAGGTGGCCTGTGAAACGATAGAAGAATGTGTGTTGTTTTGTGCACTCAGGTTAGTCGGGTGGTCAAGTCCACTAGAATGTGTCTGTTTGTAGTCCCCTGTATCTTTTGGTTCAAGCTGCTTTTAAACATTGCATCTGGCAATTATCTGGAACAATGGAAGTCTTGTAATTTATACACAAGACAAAAGGACGGATAAAGCTACAAGAGAAAGTGATAAAAAGTTCAGGTCAATGCATGGAAAATGTACAGTTGGTTGTACTGTGGGTTCACTTTTAAGGATGCTGCAGCACCTATTGCTCTCTTAAGTTACTATCAGCAGCAGGCATAAACACAGTCAGTGATTTATTTACTGTACCTGGATCAAGAGAGCAGCGCTGAGCTTCAGAGTTAGCTTCAACTGGCTTGCTGTCTAGCTGCCTGGCAGGCCGACTGTCTGGCTGTCTGGCTGACTGACTGGGTGTCTGGCTGGCTGTCTAGCTGTCTGGCTTGCTGGCTGACTGGTTGGCTGTCTGGCTGACTGGTTGTCTAGCTGCCTGGATGACTGGCTGGTTGGCCAACTGGAAGGGAGACACCTGTATGGGTCCCATAACTCCCATTCAAATGAAGACCAAATTATTTTTACATACTCTGTGTGGAACATTTCAAACAATGACAGATGTCAGTATCAGGAATGCATTTCAGAATGCCAAGAAACGGATTCCATCTTTTTCCCGGGAGCTGTTCTATTTCGGAGCAGTACAGTAAGGAGCAATAAAAAGAGCATACATTTTGTAACATTTGCAAATTGCAATGCAGTTCAATCAGTAATATATATACAAACAAATAAATGCTTTAATCCTTAAGTATTTCTTCAGGGCTCCAAAATCCCGATGATGATGATGATGGTGATATTTTCTTATTTTTTACATCAACTAAATGTTGTTGTCAGCCCTTATTAAAAATCTTTTTACATTTTCCTACCTTTATAATATAACTATTCCCTTCATAATAGAAGGTCTAAATATTGCCTGATGTTGAATTTAATAATATTGCAATTACTGAATCTTTAGTTAATAAATATTACTTAAATAAACAAGATGCAATTTATAAAATGTTTCCAAGAGCTTCTATTGCATTGACACCTTTTGTCTTTACAGGACATTGATCTAAAATGAACAAAACACAGCAAACCATACTCATGTTTCATGTTTTTATTTTTCATCAATGACGTGGGTGAAACGCCCGTTCCCCTTCTACCCACCATTTCCCATTTGAACTCCTTAGGAGACATCCATTGCCTCACTGTCTGAATCGTGTGGATCCTGCAGTGACACAAGGACAGAGAGAGCCTATTATATATACACACAGTGCAGCTGAGATTAAGATGGCAAGACCAGGCATGGCCATTTCCAAATAAACTGCTCCTTTGGGAAATCCTCGGAAATAGCAGCCCAAAGTAGCTGATGAAGAGCAGCCCATATAATGAGAAAAAAGAACAGAGCTCAAGGGGACAAAGATTGCAGACCTGACTAAAGATGGAGGCCTTTAATTATCTATACTTGTCACGGTTTCCACCTAGTTGCACAATATTATTATGGTGTTTTGGGTTCCTGTCACTTTCTAACTTCTCTTGTTTTTCAGAGCGGGCTCCTCACCCCGATCAGCTCACTCATTCCACCTGGTTTACTCAGCTCAGCCTCACACCTGCAACTCATCACCTCATTAGTACTTGTATATATATCACCTCGGTTGTCTTAGTCCTTTGCCAGATTGTCTTGTGTTGTATCGCCAAACTCTCCAGTGAATCAAATATTACATACCCGTGTCGGACCTAGTTTTGCCTGTATTGTCATTTGGATTGCCTGCCCGCCCCTTGCCTGCTCTGATGTCATCGGACTGATTTCCTGGATTTGGAGTGCCTGCCTGCCCCTTGCCTGCTCGGTTTGCCATCGGACTGATTTCCTGGTTTTTGACCCCCTGCCTGTACTACTCTGAGTAAAAGCCATATTCCTCAAACTACCCTACGTCTTCAGTTGTCGTGCTTTTGGGTTCTCTGCCTGTCCCGGCCTAAAGGCGTAACAATACTGGCAGTAGCAGCCAATACAGCATGCACGCAATGAAATGATGTGAGCAAAGAAAACACACAAAAACTAAAAATGTACCTGCCAAGCAATATGTAAATGTAAACTTTGGTTATGATTAACTCTTGTTTTAATGAAGGATTTTCCCTTGATAAAACCACTCGCACACCACATGGTCACAGAAGGTGAAGACAACGTTGACCTGATTAAGCCTACACACCTCAATGTTGAGCCCTGCCATCTGACAACACAGCTCATCAGTCTCATCCATGTTGTTTCTAGCTGCTCAAAGAAAGTAAGGAAATATGAGTCATTGCCCCTGAATGGGACGTTAACACTTAAATGCAACAACCCATGAACTAAAATGTATTATTATAATGTGTTATTTTATTCAGAAAACACCAAACAGGGTGGATGCTAATATCCATAACCTGAACCTTCTCTTACCTCGGTCTCTTCCTGCCGCATTCAGATTTTGCAAGAGGTCTTGGAGGCCCGCCAGAAAACAATTCAAGCTGCAAAGCGTGAAAAAAACATGAATCTTTATCTTACCCGGTAGATCAATTCGGAACAAATTCCTACCAACAATTAGGCCCTGCCAGTAACTAAAACTTGACGATCAACGAATACATTGAGAATGTTTCAATAAAACTGTTGTGAAACCATTACCATGCAGTCAATCGTGAACGGCAAATGCCAAGGCTAATCCAACATGGTTCACGCCACTCCATATACCATAGACGAAGCTGGATCGCACAACTTTTCAAAACTTACATTTAAATGTCACATTTCAGTTTTGTTTCATAAGAATACCTTCGTACATTTCAAGGTAATCTTCATTGTCCATATCGGTCTTTCGTCCATTAGGCTGTTCGGCATGCCAAGTATAGGGCATGAGTAAACATGTATGTTGATGAAAATGTATTATGACAAACAGATACAAGCAAAGTATTAAAATGTTAGCATGATCTTTAATACGACTTGAAATGCTTACCATTCTTATTGCTGAAAGTAAAATCGTCTGGCATCCAAGACAGAGGCACAAAGTGTCGTGGACACATTGCGATAACAAAAGCATGTCCCTGAGAATTGGCGGGAGTTTCTAATTTGCGGCCACAATTGCAGCGCTTTTTTTGTCGTTTTTTTTTTTAACAATATTTTGATCTATGATCATAATTTTTATGGCATCATTTTTCAATGTGATCTTACCCTTCCACATAATACCATTATATAATTGTCTGTGTAAGTTCTCCCTTGATGGCTTAGGCTATTGTAAAGGGGTTGAAGCTACGCCAGGCTCGCTACAATAACTTTCCAAGTTGTGTAACAAAACAATATTGATAATAAATAATTACACAGGAACTGCTGGAACTACTACCTCCGCGACCCGATCGGATAAGCGGACGAAGATGATGATGAATAATTACACAACATTATTCAGATATACGCATTGCAATTTTGTATGGTGTAGCATGAAACAATGAACTTTATTTGTTCACCACATCATGCTTCACTTTTTCAGCATTAAATGAGCACATAACATTAAAAAAGCAATGCAATCAGACCATTGTACTCACCTTGCCCACAAAAGACAAACTTTGGCTCTAAATCGTCATTACAAAACAAGGGATACATTATAAAGTCGCATTGAACTCATAACTTCATAAGAGACATGCCTAGTGTTCATTTTTCCCCCAAAGCAAATACAAAAAATAAAGGACTTTCAGGCTCAAGAGTTGGCTCCCAACGTTCACATAAAAGAGCCAAGATTATTGTAAAAGGTCTGGTGACAATTTTTCGTAATAATCCGTTTTGAACAGAAAGCCGAGGAACACAGGTGAACCATGGTAACAAGGACCCTGTCTTTTTTCTCCATGTTGTCTACCCAAGTCCATAATTCAGCACAGTAATTATCAGCACTAAATTAAGTTGCAGAGGGATCTGGCACCCAAGTCTCTCATATAGGCCTCCAGTAGTCATTAATAAGTGATGAAAAGTGCAGTCGCTGTTTGATTCACCCAGACCCTTGTAAATCCACAAAATCTAATCTTGTAAATCGAAATCCATCAGTTGACACTCTGACCAAGATGTTGACTAGGTACCGACTATTTATCCCCTGCTTAAGTGTAATTTAATTTTAAACAAATTCTAGCTCCTCACAGGAGCTAATTTGTACATGGAAATCATTCCAAGAAAGAAAGAAAGGAGCGGCACACAGTCAACCCCCGACAGGGGCCAAAGACAGAAGACCTGAATAAAGATGGAGGCTTTCACTATCCTTTACATGCAGTAGCAGCCAATACAGCACGAATTCAATAACACAACAAGAGTAATGCAAACGAAACAATGAACACAAATAAAACATCAAATCAATACGCGAGTGTCAAATGTGGTCAAGGCAATGGTTTCTCCCTGTATGACAAAATAAATATGTATACTGTGTCACACTGTTATTGTTTCGTAAACCCCACTAGATTTTGGAGAGAGATTACATTTAGCAGTGTAACCTTCAGATAGATGTGCACCTGCAGACCTTCAGTAGCGTCCACTGCTTCGCAGCAGTCATTTAACATAGGAGGAGGAAGGAGGTAGTATTTGGGTGTGGTGTGTCTGTGGACGTGTGTTTGTGGGTGTGTCTTTGTTCCCCGGAGAGAGAGAGAGAGCGTGAGGGATATTTGTGTTCCCATATGCTCTCTCCCCTACTTGGCAGTGTGGCAGGAGGATGGCAACTCGCAGACGTGAGGATTGTCACTGTAACCTCCAGGCCACTGGATACTAGTTATACTAGTTATTTCCTTCCTCTTCCTAGGCCAAGAGGAAGGAAATAATTCTAAAATTATTTGAAATATACATTTGTCATATATCTATAAACCGTTTTCTTTTATTTCCTTATTTTTGAAAAAATACTTAGAGATATGACAAATATACTGTATTTGACCAATTATTTAATGTATTATCTTCCTTTTAGACAGATCAGAGATGGAAAAAGAGACATGGTCCCAGTCGGTTGCCCCAGCATGAATAATGAATAGTAACACAAAGTGGTTGTGTTTGTGTGTGTGTGCGCGTGCATGTGTGTTTGAGCTCTATGCAGTCCCTATTGCGGTTAGCACCCTCTCGTGACATCGCCCCAGCTTACCCGTCACCCTCTGTGGACTATAAAAAGAAACTGAAATGAAGTCCAATGTCTGCCAGGAAGCCCAGACCTGTGGTCCAACAGCGATAATGTGCAGCCCCAGTGGCGCTGTACACAACTTCTCTGGATCTGGTGGAGAACTCAACTTCCAAAGCTATCTTATCGGCAAAACAACAGAATGTCAAATCACATGTATTTTGGAGGGGCATCAGAGCACAGCAAAAGGCAAGTGCATTTCATCTATAGAGTGTCAACAAAGAGGAGGCCAATGACTCTGTGGGCACTTTGTGTGTGTGTGTGTGTGTGTGTGTGTGTGTGTGTGTGTGTGTGTGTGTGTGTGTGTGTGTGTGTGTGTGTGTGGTGTAAGCATGTCAGCGGGCGTGGATTAGGAAAGCATGTCCACTGTGTCAGAATGTAGGCGCGTTTCGATCTAAAGTACCCGGAACTTTTAGTCCCAGGAACTACTTTTCAAGGAACTAAAATGTTCCTTCGGCCCCTTGTTGTCTGCGTTTCCACCGCGGCCTAAAATCCCACGAGGATTATGCAAAGTACCTTTTTTTAAATGGCGGCTGAAACAAAATGATCCGAGTACTCGACCAACCAGAAATATTCAGTGCTGCAAGCCCCACCCCCAAAGTTCCTGTACTGTACTTTCGAAAAGTACTACCTCCCGAACAGATACTATCTGGGAGTAAGACAATGTCCCTGGAATGAAATTTAGACCCTGGTCCCTCAAGGTTCCTCCACAGGTTCCTGGGGAAAGTGGTCGAAATGCGGCTTACGTGCAAGTCTCTGTGTGTGTGTGTGTGTGTGTGCGTATGTGTGTGTGTGTGTGTGTGTGTGTGTGTGTGTGCGTAGGTGTGTGTGTGTGTGTGTGCGTAGGTGTGTGTGTGTGTGTGTGTGCGTAGGTGTGTGTGTGTGTGTGTGCGTAGGTGTGTGTGTGTGTGTGCGTAGGTGTGTGTGTAAGAGAGCACTACGGGTGTGCTTTCGATAAGCTAAATAAAACGAGGCCTTGCAGTGAAGGGATTAGGGTGGGGGTCTGCTGTGATGAAGAGACCCCTCTAAAGGCCAGTGTCACCGAGGTGCTGCCAGATAAAACACGAGCAGCGCCTTCCGCTCCCAAAGGTTAATTCCACCATGGAAGAACCGCTGGCATCGACCTGAGTGTCTCATATCTACTGGAAGGTGTCGGATGAGATGCGAGTGTGAATGGGCGGTGGCTTTCTTTTTTCTTTTGAGTCTGGCACAGGACCTTTCTCTTACACCCTCTATTTTTATACCCTCTTTATTACCCTCCACGCCCCGCTTGCTGCCTGCTGTAAGCAGCTGTGTGTGTGGGAGTGTGTGTGTGTGTGTGTCTCTATGGGTGTCAGTGTGAGTGTGTGTGTCTGTGTGTGAGTGCACGTGTATGTCTCTGTGGGTGTGTGTGTGTGTGTCTCTGTGGGTGTCTGTGTGTGTGTGTGCGTGCGTACAGTACAAGAAGCACGTGGAAGTTTTCCCATCAAGTCAGTTGAAACAGCAGGAAACCAGGCCCATGTCAATGTAGTCCCAACATGAGGATGAAATTATCCTCAAATATTGATTTAGTCCTGGTTTTTATGCCTCATATATCTGCCAGACATGCGTCGCTCATCAGGCAGAATTACACCGCTGGGATTTGCCTCATCTCCTCTTGGCCCCAGGAAAAACTCACGTCCCCGAGCGAAATGTTTGAACAAGATGGCCGAACCACCTCCTTCACCAATACACCTCGATGACCAATTTATACCAATTATTCTGTGAATTTGTCTTCGCGCTCCACCGTGTTGCTCTGGTAATCCGGGGATGTTTGGTTTTTACCTACAATTAAGCAATCATGTCAAGCAGCTGTTTTTCATTATGTCCAATTGATTGAACAAAGTTTTTAGTGCGAGCCCTTCCAAGGGTGCCACACTCCACCTAGGTAATGATCCGCTTGGTTTGGCTCTGAGATCCATGCAACTGTCCACCTGACATCTCCAATTGGAGAGGGATCCCTCAAACCTAGCCATTTGAGCTAGCCGGTGTCGGCGTGATCGATGCTAAGCGGTTCTCACTGTGGAGTGAGTGCCTTCCTAACGAGGCGGGCCGGGCCGCAGCACGGCCAAGGCCCAGTGTGTCTGCGGATATATTCAGGAATAACTAGGATTGATCCCCAAACTGACGCAAGCGACCCCGAGTGGCCATAATAAATCTGACGTTCTCACTTTTGTGGTTCAGCCCAAAAAAGGGCTGCTTGATTTCACTCCTATGTTTTTTTTTTTTTTCGCCTCTTTTTCTTCCATCCCTGCCCCCCCCCCCCTCCCTTTTTCTCTTGCACACACATACCTGAGCCACGTCTAGTGGTAAGCTGACAAAGTGTCCCAGACACGGCCGTCGTGGCCGCAGGTCTGCGGGCCGGCCGTCGTGAGTCAGAGAGGAGATGGCCTCTGCGGTGAGAGGCCATGGCTGACCTGGTAATGAATGGACTCATTGTGTGAGCAAGCCTCTGACCTGTGCTCTGCACAGTGTCGCTGAAGTGCTGCTAATGTCGTTATCTGAAAACGGACAGAAATGGGTTCCAGACTTGTGCGAAGAGTTGGAGTTGAAAAAAAAAAGAAAGAAGAAAGAAAGTGGAAAAAAAGCTCAATCTCCAAAAAGGTGATTACAGATCACGCGCACATGGGACCTTTAAAAGGTATCCGGGAACGCTGCTTCAAGCTGTAGGAATATAACCCTCCCAGTCCGACTTCCAAGTGACACGTCCATTAAGGTTGTTTTGGTTTCGAAAGTTTGACGTCAAATGGATGGATAGTTTGGTGAGGAAACAAAACATTTCCTTTTCCATTTGAATTAACATTGATGGGAGTCGATGCCATGCCCGTGGCTTTTTAACTGGTTGTTTTAAACTAAATTAGTTTAATTAAAATTGATGAAAATCCGTTTTCATCAGTGAATTGAATTCCGTGATATGTTCCGTTCATTTTGGGGTTCAACCAAGGCTCTAGCGATCTAATCTCTTTTAAACTCCAGATTTACCCTCGGGCCTCATTAAAACACGGAGATTCAAGCCTCAATGTAAGACATTTGAAGAAGAAAATAAATAAAAAATCAACATTCATTGTTCTCCTCTCTTTTGAGTTGGAAGCAAAAATTAATCTAAAGCTTTTTGTGTTTTACACATAACATGACCTAAATAAAGTTGACCATGACACATTAATGCGACTCTTTCGAGTGATCTAGAAAATGTAGTGGTTTAGGTGGCATGTCAATCCAGATGCTGCATGTAAACGCAGCCACGTGTTTTGCACTGCTTCAAACACATAAATCCTCACAGTATCTAAGCGATAGCCATGGGGTCGTTTCTTGGTCTTTCACTGGCATAACTCTGGTAAGGGAGACCTATGGCTGTGGCTAGTCACACCAACCCTTCATGACCATGCTAAAGTGGACTCAGCTCCCACTCAGCCTATTGACAGGAATGTGCAGGCAGATAGAGGGGGTTCACCGGTTCATCTCGCAGGGGCTCTGCCACCACTTCACACTGCAGGGGGTTCCATTTGGGAAGCGGCACATGTGAAGAATGCCCGCACCGAGCGCCAATAAAGCGTGTGTGTGTGTGTGTGTGTGTGTGTGTTCTGTCTTCAACCCACGTGTTAGGAATGTCTTTCTTGGCAGGAACATAGTTTTCTGTGTTGAGTTTTTCTTATGGATGCTAATTGGCCGGAAAGGTTCTCAATCAATACCTGTAGCGCATGTTTACATGTTGCAGTGCACGGATCCATCATTTCTATCAGTAGAGGAAGAGCATATTTCAGGCAATCCAGGCATACACTGTATTTAAATAAAAAATATACTATTTATAACAATACGGTAAATACATGTGTATGGTACCGGTCAAAGGTTTGGACACACTTTCCCATTCACTTTAATGAGAAAGTGTGTTTAAACTTTGGTACTGTATGTAAAATACACACACACGTACATACACGCAGTATAATGTTTATAAACATACCGTATATATACATACATACTGTATATGAAATACAGTCCAGTCAAAAATACACTTTTAAAATGACTATCCTGAAGGCCGGTCCGTCGGAAGGGGAGAACCACATACCACGCAGAGAGGATGTGGGAGTGGACTGGGGCCAGGCAATAGGAGGAATCTCACGGATTCAGGCTCCCTCAATCACAATATGAAAGGCTGTCATCACCGACGGCAACCCAGAGCAGAGCGGCCATAAAGGGCTGCCTCCAACTTCGGCTGAACCGCACAAATAGACCTCGCCCGCGGAGGTACAACGTGCACTTTGCGTCAGCCAAAGAAATCCACTGATAAATCCATTAAAAGAGGAAGAAACACTCCATGAAATTGGACTTTATGGCCTTTTTAAAAGGGTTTATAGAATCATCTGGCCTAAGCATTACTAATAAACATGAGGCCAAAGCAGGAGCCAGTTCACGGCGAGCCACTGTGAGCTACATGGAAGGTTGTGTTCGCTCCACAGTTAGTAACCCCAATTTGTTCACAACTCCCCCTCTCCTTACGAGGGCTTATCTGGGTTTCTACGGGAAACAGATTGAAGACGAAAAGGGCAGGCTCATAACTCGGCCGCGTCAGGCCCCTCAACGGTCGGAAGTGGGTAACATTTGGGTCTTTGAGAGGGCGTCACAGATGTGTGAGTCTGCGTTGGTCAGAGACGTCCGCCCTCAGGAGGAAACGGATCGGGAGAGGAGAGAATGAGGCTGCATTTCAGATAGTGACAATGCTACGAGTAGACAGTCTCTCTTTATCTCCAATGCCTGAGTGTTCAGTACCATGCGTGTGTGTGTGTGCTCACGTGTGTGTGTGTGTGTGTGTGTGCGTGTGCTCGTGTGTATGTATGTACGTGTGTGTGTGTGTGTGTGTGTGGGGGGGGGGGATGAAGGAACTGGAATCAGTGAGTCGTCATGGCGGTAATTTAAACCTGCAGCGTTTTGGGCCCTTCATTCATCAGTGTCCAGGCACGCGACTGGGTGTGTGTGTGTGTTTGAGTATGTGACTGTGTGTGTGTGTGTGTGTGTGTGTGTGTGTGTGTGTTTGAGTGCTGGCATATTGGTGTCTGGAGGGGTTTGTCTGGGGGGGTGGAACCAGACGACTGATAGTGACCCACAAAGCAGAGAGAGGATGCTTAAGGTCTGAGTCACGGCTGACCAGAGAGATACTTGAGCCTGGAACCACCTGGAGGGTCTCCGCTCCTTCAACAGACCCCCCTGAGATCAGACGCTCCGGCCCAGAAACACACGTCGCTGGCCCTAAATCGCTGGCCCCGGAGCAAACAACTAAAGGGTGCGTGATGCAAGAACCGGGAGGGCTATCTAATCTGAAGCTAACTGCCCCTCGAGTGCTCTGTGGCAGGGATCAAAGGAGGGCCAGTAGGCCAGCCGCGGTCGGACATTCCCTGGGGGGTAGATAGAGGTCAGAAAGCACGCCGGGAAGATAGGGCTCCTGGGGAGAGAAGCCGGGAGATGAAGGTAGGATGTGTGTCTGTGTGTGTGTGTGTGTGTGTGTGTGTTTGTATTGATGTGTGTTTGGATGCGTGTGGGTGTGTGTGTGTGTTTTATTTGATGTGAGTGTGGATGTGTTTGTGGGTGTGTGGGCGTGTGTATATGGGAGTGATAAGGGAGGCGGCGTCGGGGGGTTTAAAGAGGATGTGTGTGTGTGTGTGTGTGTGTGTGTGTGCGCATGCATGGTGGGTGCAGTTGGTTGATGATCCACACAATGTTATCTTCACTAGGGTACCACTGAAGCTGCGCGGAACGCGGAGAAAGTTCAGCCGTGTTCCCACAAAGTGTCGGAATAAATACAGGACATGACTCCCCACCCTACGTTACTGGAGCAGGGTTACCATTCTCATCCCTCATCTGGCCCACCTACTGCACATTATAACTGTAAAAAGGAGACTTGATATAAATCAGCCCTTTCTCACATGCTGCTCTCTCCCTCTCTCTCTCTCTCTCTCTTTAACTCTCTCTTTCACTCCTTCTCTTTCCCTTTCTGACCCCCCCTCCCCCCACTCTTCCAGGGAATTCCATGGATATCATAAGAACATATTGCAAGGATTCGGGCTATAATGGATGGGTGCGGAGGGAATAGGGCGGGGATAAAATGCAACAGTCCGGGACAAGGCTCTGATACATTGATTTATCGGAGCTGTGGAAGAGATTCCACGCAGAGCCAGGCCCAACACGAGGGAGACATTAGCATCCGTCAAGCTAACAGACAGTGGTCTGGGAATCTTTTTATTCAGGTACATAAATGCAGCGTTGCGGATGGACAACACATTTATCCCTCATCCTACCAACATATTTAGCATACAAGGACTACCGACTGGGGTCCCTGGGGATCCGGAGAATAAAATATTGCAAGAAACAACCATCACAGCTAACTGTTAACATATTTCTTCTCTAAACATTATTAGTTATGTAACTAATGTCATCTGAAAAAAGTGATATCTAATCTAATAGCTATATTTATTAAAACTGCACAGGCAGAATTCGGTGCTTTTGACTGGGGGTCCCCAGGGACCCCAAAACATTGTATTTTTAGAAAGCGCTAATTAAAACAGAAACCAAATGAAAACAATGAAATTACTTAATTAGCAACAAATTGATTGATAAAGTCATGGAAAATTGGCAAAATGTAATAAAGCGCATATGAGATATTGCAACAACTATACTTATGGGGTATGCAGGGGCCCCAGTTAGTAGGATGAGGGTTAAATGGCATTAGATAGGTCTATCATTTATTTCTCTTTGAAGGGAAATTGTGTGTGTGTGTGTGTGTGTGTGTGTTATGCACAGAATCTAAGACTGCACTTTCAAGGTGAACTAACTATTAACGCTTGAATTGGACTATGACATCATAAGTACATTATTTCAAGTTATCAGTGATAGGAACAAACGTAATAGGTTTGAGTCAACCGTTTTGTTCAAAACAAAAACTCATCTAATTATTGTGCACTTATTAAACTGACTGTCACGTGACTGCCACCTATTGGATGGACAAAGGGAATGATAAAAACATATATATATATATATATATATATATATATTCAAGGTATCAAAGACTGGTTCACTACTATTTAGCCCACGCCTCAACCTTTCCTTCACCTTTCTGGTCTTGCTGCGAACACATATCTAATTTCACCAGAACAATACAGCCGTGTTGAACTGATGACTGTCAGTCTACAGAGCTTTGTGAGTTGGTCAACTCGCTGCCCCCTTAAAAACCGGGCATCCAATACTCGATAAACTGCTAAGGAGCTGTAAAATGGTGTGTGTATGCTGGGATGTGTGCGTTTTCTCGAGTGTGTGTATGTGTGTGTTTATGACGTTTCGCGGGGCCCCTAAGAGCCGTGACATGGCTGAGGGAGCGTGGATCCAGACATGCTGTCTGGAGGAGGAGCCCTCACTCAACACCCCTTGAGCTCTGCTCTGCTGGGACCAAGGAGAACAGGGTGGGTCTCTCTGTGGTGTGTGTGTGTGTGTGTTTGTGAGAGCATGTGAGCCATGTGTGCAGTCCACTAAGCAGTAGGGGCCACAGAGAGTGTATCCAGTCCACTGCCCGTCTCCTGAAGTGGATGAGAGGAGGAACTGTCTCTGCATACCTCTGTTTATGGTCATCTACTGTCCACTACGTCGCTGATGGACATACTCACACAATGCCCATTGCTTCACTTTTTTCCCACCTAGCGGCTATAAAAAATAGAAAAGAGGAAGAGCAAGTGAAAAAGCCAGGAGGAGAGAGCAAAAACACATGGCTAATGGCCTCTGAGGTCGAATGGGATCATTTTACTGTTGTCACTATGCGTTGCCATAGTGATCTATCAACAGGCTTAGGTAGGCCTGTAGGGGTGAGGGCCCATGCTGTCATCTCAAACTCAAGAGAGAGTGTGGCCCTGCCTGTGTGTTTCCACCCCAAGAGAGAGTGTGGCCCTGCCTGTGTATGACCCCTCTGTCCTCTGAGACTGAGGCATGAGAGTTGGCTGGTGGTGCTGCTTGCTCCTTCTCCTTCTCCTCTCCTTCTCCTTCTCCGTCTCCTTCTCCTCTCCTCTCCTCTCCTCTTCTCTTCCACACCCTACATGCTTGTCCCATGGTGAGAAGCTGTGGTGAGGGTGAATATGAGAAATTTGACGCGATTAATTTTCATGCAATCCTTCTTTTATTTTTGTAACTCAGTTCAACTATTTTGCCACTAGATGTCCTCAGAGAACAGCGTATATCAGTCAATGTTCAGCAGCTTCCCCCACCAAAAACAAAACACACCCATAACTGTTGAATCCACAAAGTAAATTATCCTGCTTCAAAAAGGGATACTCATTTACATACGGAAAAAACTGAGCAACAGGATTTTGGGGTGTAAAAAGAAAAATGATTGCCAAAAAAAAAATAACACAAAAAACATCAGCATATAAAAAGCTTTTGTGTTTGATGCCTCCGGAGGGCCTTCGTGAGTGGGTGCAGGCTGCACAATCTATTTGGCCCGATGAAGCTGGGAGGAGAGTTGCTGTAAGCAGCGTTTTTGGGTCTGTTTGTTTTTCTTGCATGCGTGTTTGTGAAGCACAAGTGGAACCGGGGGACGAGAGGATAAATCGGTGGATCCACCCTCCAGCACTGTAACTGTGGGCCCGCCAAACCTCCTATTCCGCGTGGAAGAGGAGAGGGGTCTGCATCGTACTCACAACACGCCTAACATGGTAATGTTATACTAGAGACACTTCTTCCCACTCCTGCCCGCCCTGTAATTGGGTTTTCCTCCGAATGATTCAAGTCAGATTCTTATCTGATATGATATCCTTGCGGTATGGGCGCGGGTAGAGTTGGTGAAAGTCTAATAACACCAACTCACATAGCCATAGACTTCAGACAGATTTTATGGTTCATTCTTCAATGCTTTATGGCAGATTGTTAAATGTTGTGCTTCGTGAGAAACGGGGATTGCAAAACACTCTCTTTTATTGTTTCTTTGAATGACATCAAAAGAAAATACTTCTTCAGTGGAGAAGAAGACGCATGCATTGTGGGCACGAGAGGAAAAACAAAAAAGGCACAGTGACATGAAAAGACAGATTAAGACATGTCCCAAAGCCACAACAGTATAATGTTAACTATCATTAACATGCTCCAGTATTTCACGTTGACTGACAGATTTTATGCCACAATAACTCGGGAAATCTTGGAATCGTAATTATCACAACATACCAGTGCAGCTTGGAAGAAAACACCCACGTTTTGTGCACATTCAGAATATGGTGTACGACTTCTGCACATACACAAACTCCCCTTCAAATTCTCTCATTCTTTTCATTAAAGTCTAGTTTGCTTTTGGGGTATGGGGGTACAGGGGTTCTAAGGAGGTTGCTGGGGGAGGGGGGCGGTGGAGGGGTCGTTCTCGGGAGGACAGAGCAGAAGTGCAAACCTACGTTCTACACATTCCCGGAATTCATCCCAATTTTTTTTTTGTTTTGTTTTGAAGGCCGTCTCCTGTGAGCCTCTGCCAGGAGCAGCCCCGGCTGAGGAGCGCTCCGCAAATATTTGCGCTCGGATGCGGCCAAGTTGACTCAGTGTGGAGCACAGTGTTCCCAGCGCTGTGATAGGGCGTCGTCGTCGGAGCTGTGGTTTCAAGCTGCACTGTGCGCCTCTTGTCCCCCTGTTCTCTCCAGCACCAGGGGAGCCTTCCATATGGGGGCTGGAAAACAGACAGCCCGGGCCAAAGACAAACAGCCACATGAGAGGGAAGTGTGGTTTGCCACCTCCGCAGGGTGACATCGACACAGGCCCTCTACTGTGGTGAGCTAGGAAGTCACAGCTGCTGTTTTGACGGGGAGAGAGACTCATTGAGGAAGGAGAGGCCAGGTGGAGGCAGAAAGTTGTTCTGGTACTTGTAGTTCTGATTGCTACGGTCCACTTCTGTCTGTCACTGAAATAACAAGTTGACTGGAGTATTGTTTGGCAGCACATGCAGATATAAGTGAGCACAATTATTGTCATTGTCAGTTTTTCACTTGAGGTTATATTTTTCGAGGTCTGTTGTTTGCTTTAGACCTTTTTTGTTTTGTGTTGTTTTCTTTTTTTTCCGTACATGTGTGTTTGTCATTATCCTATTATTATACTGGTTTTTGCTCACAAATTCATTTATTTTTACATCATAGTGCTGCACTTCCATATTGTCACACTGAATACCGGAACCACGATGAATAAAGAGGTACGTACGCTTCGACGCAAGGTAACACTGTTTACTGGGAGATCACGAATAGGGAAGGCAGAGTAACCACGATGAAGACAAAACAATAATCCAGTGACAAGGGACACGACAAGGGGACCATATATGCAGGGGAACAACAGGTGCAGACAATGATAAACAAGGACTCAGGTGCAAACAATAATGAGAGTGGACGAGTCCTGGTTGCCATCCAGTGGCGAGAGTCCGGTATGACGCCAGGCGTGACAGTACCCCCTCCCTTAGGACCGACTGCTGACGGGACCATAAGGCTTGGCCGGGAAGCGAGCGTGGAAATCCCGGATGAGAGGGGTCCAGAATGTCCCTAGCAGGGACCCAGCTACGCTCCTCCGGGCCGTACCCCTCCCAGTCCACCAGGAACTGGACCCCACGCCCACGCCGACGAGAGTCGAGGAGGCGGTGGACCGTGTAGGCCGGTAGCCCGTCGATGACTCGAGGCACCGGAGGAGGCGGAGTGGGAGGCTGCAGGGGGCTGATGAGGACCGGCTTCAGCTGGGACACGTGGAACGTCGGGTGAACTCTCAGGTTGGACGGTAGCTGGAGGCGGTAGGACACTGGAGTAATCCGACGCACGATCTTGAAGGGACCCACGAACTTCGGTGCCAACTTCCGGGACTCCACACGAAGAGGTAAGTCCCTAGCGGATAACCATACCCGCTGCCCCGGTCGCAGGGACGGCCAGGGCTGCCGACGACGGTTGGCCTGAAGGCGATGTCTCTCGCCCATCTTCACCAAGGTCCTCCGAGCCCTCCTCCAGGCCCCTCGACACCGGCGGACAAAGGCCTCGGCAGAAGGAACACCCACCTCCCCTTCCTGTTCGGGGAACAAATGCGGAGCTAAACCGAACTGGCACTTAAAGGGGGACATACCAATGGAGAAGTGGACTAGGGAGTTGTGGGCGTACTCAGCCCAGGGAAGGTGCCAACTCCAGGAGGCAGGGTTGACCGAGGCGAAGCACCGCAGAGTCATCTCCAGAACCTGGTTGGTCCGTTCGGTCTGACCATTGGACTGGGGATGGAAGCCTGAGGAGAGACTAACCGAAGCCCCCAGCAGACCACAGAAGGCTTTCCAGAATCGAGACGTGAACTGAGGTCCACGGTCCGAAACAACATCCACGGGAAAGCCATGGACTCCGATGATGTGTTGGACCAAGGCCTCCGCCGTCTCCGGGGCAGACGGAAGCTTGGCGAATGGAATGAACCGACAACCATTGGAGAAGCGGTCCACCACCACCAAGACCACCGTCTGTCCCCGGGACGGCGGAAGCCCGGTGACGAAGTCCAACGAAATGCGAGACCAGGGCCTACCGGGAATGGGCAGAGGTTGAAGCAGTCCAGCTGGTTTGGCCTGTGAGGTCTTGTGTTGGGCACAAACCGATCAGGCAGAGACAAAGGACCGGACGTCCTTGCGAATGGCCGGCCACCAGAAGCGTCGTTCAATAAACTCCAGGGTACGTGCCACTCCCGGATGGCCCGCCAGACACGAGGCATGACCCCACAGCAAGTCCCTGGTGCGTGCCTGCACGGGGACATAGTGACGGTTCGGCGGCCCGGTACCTGGATCTGGCTCCCTCTGGAGAGCATGGCGCACTGCCTCCTCCACCCCCCACCGGACCGGGGCCACGATGATGGACTCGGGCAGTATAGGTTCAGGGTCTTTAGGCGCAGTAGGGGGGTCGAACTGCCGAGACAGGGCATCGGCCTTAGTGTTCTTAGTCCCTGGAATAAAAGACACAGTGAAACAAAAACGCATGAAGAATAGTGCCCACGTGGCCTGGTGAGGGGTAAGCCTCTTGGCCTCCTGGATATAGGACACGTTTTTATGATCGGTGAGCACCAAGAAAGGCTCGGCGGATGCCTCTAACCAATGGCGCCACTCCCCCAGTGCTTCTTTCACGGCCAGCAGTTCTCGGTTCCCCACGTTGTAGTTCCTCTCCGCAGGTGTGAGCCGGCGGGAGAAATATGCACAGGGATGCACTAGTTGGTCCCTAGGCGAACGCTGCGACAGAATGGCACCTACCCCAACCTCCGACACGTCCACTTCCACAATAAACGGAAGCTTGGGATCAGGCAGCGCCAACACTGGGGCGGACGTGAACCGCTCCTTCAGCCGCTGGAAGGCCGCCCGGGCCTGGGGAGTAAACACAAACGACCCCTGCTCCCCACGAGTAAGGTCCGTGAGGGGAGCGACCACGGAACTGAATCCGGCAATGAACCGCCGGTAGAAATTAGCAAATCCAACAAACCTCTGGGCCCCCTTCACGGAGGTGGGCTCGGGCCAGTGCTGGACAGCCTGCACCTTGCGGGTGTCCATCTCTAGGCAACCAGGCTTGATCACGTATCCCAGGAAGGATACACCAGAGGCGTGAAAACGACACTTCTCCGCCTTAACATACAGGCGATTGCGCAGGAGTCGGGTCAGCACCTGCCTAACGTGTCGCACATGTTCCTGGAGATCCCAGGAAAAGATCAGAATATCGTCAAGATAGACGAAACAGAAGATTCCCAGGAACTCACGCAGGACATCGTTTATGAGTTCCTGGAAGACCGCAGGGGCATTGGTAAGCCCAAACGGCATAACCAGGTACTCGTAGTGACCCGAGGGTGTGTTAAATGCTGTCTTCCACTCATCCCCCTCACGAATACGTACCAGGTGGTAGGCGCTGCGGAGATCCAGTGTGGTGTAAACAGATGACTCCTGTAAGCGTTCAAAGGCTGTGTTCATGAGCGGGAGAGGGTACCGGTTTTTGATGGTAATGGCGTTGAGTCCCCGGTAATCGATGCACGGACAGAGGCCATTGCCCTTCTTTCCCACGAAGAAGAACCCTGCGCCGGCCGGAGAGGTGGAACAGCGGATGGTTCCAGCAGCAAGGCAACTCCGGATGTATTCCTCCATGGCCTGGGTCTCAGCCCGGTTGAGCGAGTACAGCCTGCCGCGAAGGGGAGCGGTGCCTGGAAGGAGATCGATGGCACAGTTGTAGAGACGGTGAAGGGGGAGAGTACCAGCCAGGTCTTTGCTGAAGACGGGAGCGAGGTCAGCGTAGGCGGAAGGGACGAGGGATAGATCGATGGCCGGATCGGTGGGAGGGGAGCCGTGAAGCAGTTGGGTCCGCAGGCACGTCTCTTGGCAGGATGCGCCCCAGGCAGTGATAGTTCCTGTAGGCCAGTCCACCGTGGGGTTATGGAGGAACAACCAAGGATACCCTAGGACAACAGGAATGGCAGGAGAAGAGACGAGTAGGAGCTGGATGGTCTCTTGGTGTGCACCGGACAGAGACAGAGTGAGTGGTCCAGTGGTGTGGGTAATGGTCCCCGACCCCAACGGACTGCCGTCCAGAGCGGTGATGGTGCGGGGCTTCTCCAAGGGAACAAGGGGAAGGCGGAGTTTCTTGGCCAGGGCTGAGTCAATGAAATGACCCGCCGCACCGGAGTCCACCAAGGCAGCGGTAGAATGTAGGATCCCCGACCAGGACAGGACAGTAGGAAGGACGCAGGACAACACAGGGACTTGGGAGGACACAAATAAACCCGTTACGCTCCTCCCGGGGGTTAACGGGGATGCGCGTTTCCCGGGCGCTTAGGACAGAGAGTAATGAAGTGCCCCGACTCCCCACAGTACAGACACGCCCCCGAGGTACGACGTCGGGTCCTCTCCTCTGTGGTAAGCCGGGTGCGTCCCAACTGCATGGGCTCCGAGGTGTCGCCAGGCAGAGGGGAAAGAGGTGGGGACGAGACTACGGCCCTGGTGGTCTCAACTCGTCGGCGGAGCTAAATTGCCCGCCGATCACAGAGACGCTCATCCATACAAATGGCCTGGTCAACTGCCCCTTTAAGGGTAGCCGGAGGTGGTTGGATGGCCAACTCACTCTGCAACTCGTCATTCAGTCCCTCCAGGAAGGCAGGGACCAAAGCAGTCTCGGACCATCTCGCCTCCAGCGCCAAGGTACGGAATTCCACGGCATAGGCCGACACCGAGCGCTGCCCTTGCCGAATATGGAGCAGACGTTTAGCGGCGTGTCTGCCCTTAACAGGATGGTCAAACATGTGTCGTAGTTCTTGCACAAAAGCCACATAGTCAGAACAGAGCGGGGTCTGTTCCTCCCAAAGGGCAGAGCCCCAAGCCAGAGCGTCACCAGATAAAAGGGAGATGATAAACGCCACCTTTGACTGGTCCGTAGAGAAAACGGCCCGTTGGGCGAAGTGGAGAGAGCATTGGGAGAGGAATCCGCGACACTTCTCAGGATGTCCGTCGTATCGCTCGGGTGGGAGAAGCCAAGGTCCGTTGTCCCCAGTGGGCAGGACATTCTGAACAGGAGTCGGAGCACTGACCGCCGTAGGTAGAGCCTGGTGACGGAGTAGATCCACAACCGATCGGAGTTCGCGAGCGGCTTCCTGGAGTGCCTTGTCGTGCTCACTGAGGCGTCCCTCGTGCTGCTCCAGAACCCGTGTCACCTGAGCCGGGTCCATGCTGTTTGTATGACTGGATTATTCTGTCACACTGAATACCGGAACCACGATGAATCAAGAGGTACGTACGCTTCGAAGCAAGGTAACACTGTTTACTGGGAGATCACGAATAGGGAAGGCAGAGTAACCACGATGAAGACAAAACAATAATCCAGTGACAAGGGACACGACAAGGGGACCATATATGCAGGGGAACAACAGGTGCAGACAATGATAAACAAGGACTCAGGTGCAAACAATAATGACAGAGTGGACGAGTCCTGGTTGCCATCCAGTGGCGAGAGTCCGGTATGACGCCAGGCGTGACACATATAGTCTGTTGAGAGGTTGCTGAGCCCTGATTTACAAAGAGACTGTCACGAATAGAAAATGTTTCAAGGAAACAAATCCAGCTATAATGAGAGAAAATTGGAACAAAACATTCTGTCACTCGGTTTGAGGCAACAATCCAAGCTGAGTGAAAACAGACAATCTAACAAAAGCAACCTGACAGCCTTGGCATTCCTGTATGAGCGGCATGAAAAGACTACAACTGCACAATGGACTGATTCGAGACAAACAAACATTCAGCGTATGTTTTAAATAAAGGAATAGAACAAAAGAATATCCAAAAAGCAACTACGAGACAGAACAGCGAGGCCTAGTCAAGAAAGCATTGCCAACGGAATGAAAATAGCCGTAATTTCCGATCAATCCCTGTATGAGCGGCATGAAAAGACTACAACTGCACAATGGACTGATTCGAGACAAACAAACATACAGCTTATGTTTTAAATAAAGGAATAGAACAAAAGAATATCCAAAAAGCAACTACGAGACAGAACAGCGAGGCCTAGTCAAGAAAGCATTGCCAACGGAATGAAAATAGCCGTAATTCCGATCAATACGGTTGGCCCTTTCTTAGAGAGAGAAAAAATTCCTTCTGCGGGTGTATCAGATCAATGGGAGATGTTAACCTCTCAGGGAAATTCCCAGCGCCAATCAGCTCCATGTCGCTCTAGGACAAGAAGACGTAGCTGGCTCCGTGAGAGGAGGTTTGACCCAAAGGCCAGTGGCTGGAAGCCAGCCAACCAAGACGAGTCTCGGCACTGCCGGAGTTATCTTGAAGTCACCCGGGGGAGCCAGGGGGGAGGTTTATCCTCTCCCAGCTATCCCTGTATTTCATTTACCCTGTTAGCGAGTGAGGGAGTGCTACTGACAGTCACTTTGAGCTTGTCAGTGAGCAAGCCATAATGCGCTGTAGCTTAGCATTTGCGTTCATTTTTTTGTGATTACATGTTCTTTGTTATGTATGTACCCTGTTGCAAAGGTAGATCCTGCTCCATTGACTGCGCATTTCTCCAAACGTACTGTATTTTCCCCCCGTTATTTTCCACTGCCTTGATCACTTCTAAGCGTGCTCATTTCTGCAGAGCGCATCCTTCCCTTGGCGCCAAAGTTATTCGTGATATCAAGGAGAGGTTTTGGCAATGTAGAGGCAGAGGAGTTTTTTTCATCCCTCTCCGTTTCAACCTCCCACAACCTAACCCCAAATATGAACTCTCATTCAGTTCTTTCTGCATCATCCAATGGATGAGGCAGTTTCTTTGTATGCTACCCATGTATTACTTATATCTTAACCCTCTTTTCAAATCTCATAACCCTTCCAGAACAATAACATTCTGAAACTCAGAGAGATTACTGTGGCAATTACCTCATACTCGGTCTCTTTTCTTTTCCGTACTTGAGAGCTGTGGCGACCTTTAGCTGCATCAGCGATGGCCTTCACAAAACATTCAATTTTAGCCAGAGATTTGATACATTAAAAAATCAAGAACAGAACGAGGAACATGTGAGTAGATGATTAAGTTAGATTTAGTAGGCTATGCTATTGGGGAAAACTTGCAATCTGATTAGATGAAATGGGCTTCCTAAAGGTTACATTTCATACAGATGAAAGTTTGATAATAAAAAAGACCTTAAGATTTGACATGTTTGAAATGAATGCATGAGTGATGGATGAGTTGTTTCTCCAGTGTAGTTTCAAAACGTGTGTAATACTGTATTTTATATCGTTGATCATCTTACCGAATATTAGAAAATCATCACAAAGAGGTCATAGCATGTCACTATATACAGTATCCTCAATAATGAAAGATAAAAAGATGAAGAATATTCCAAATAATAAAACATGACGTCTAGTAAGTTTGTAAATGCCGTCAATAGTTACCCTAGCACTCCTGCCCTCCCACCCTCCCTCTCACCCACTCGTTCACTCACTCACTTTATGAGTCTCTGTCCCTTAACAATCCCCCCCCCCCCCCCCCCCCCCCCCCCCCCCCCCCACACACACACACACACACACACACACACACACACATACACACACACCCCACCCCACCCCACCCCTCACGGCTCACTTTGTCCCAATCCTGGAAGAGAAGGGGTGTAATTAGAGCTAGCTTCATTAGCATTTTTTATTAAACTGTGCATATGCATACACGGCCAGATTATTGACATGGTAATTAATCGTGCGGAGGCAATGGGAAAGATGGCTGTTAATTACACATATACAGTCTGATTGCTTTTCTCCTATCTAATGAATAGTTAGTTATACAACACAAATGGTTGGAAGGCAAAGGCCTAATGAAACTGCTGTCAATGAACCTAGTGGCGATCGCTTTGCCTTTAAAAGCTTTAAATAAAAGTCGTCTCTTTTCTGTTCAGAAAACTAAAATACTGTACCTGGGAAATGTGTGTGGTTGCAAATGATAGAGGGCATGTTAGAAAAAAATCGTATGTATTTTGATTCTATGATGCTTCGAAGGGGTCGAGTACCTTTATTTACTTCTCAACGTCTTGTGATAAGCTTTAACACATATTTTGACGATGTAGTAAACAACGTTGAGTATTCTCTGCCAGTTGAACAACATCAGTTCAAATGTTTCATTTGTGCAACAAAAAGGTTGAGGTTGAACTCCTGAGATTTTAACCAAGTAAAATGTACATGGAACATACTGTTTCGTTCCTATAATTGGTTGGACTATTCGGTCAAATTACACTTCTAACCGCAGTATGTACGTATATTGGTTCACTCATTTTCATTCCTCTTACATGATTGTGTCGTTAAAAAGATGAATATGTCTAGGGCAAAATTAACAATAAATGAATAGTAAAACATAAACTTTCTTTTACGGAGGAACAATCTTTTAAATTCTTTCTACACTTTCCAGAACTTCTTGGGGAGCCAAATTCAAAGATCCATCTCGAGTTCTTCTCCCATCATTCTTTGGAGTGTGAAAATAAGCTGAAAGGAGTCCTCCATGTGGCTACCAGCGGCTAGCTGTGTTGTGAAGGCTTTTGTACCAGGGAAAGAACCCCCCCCCCAGTAAAACCTGTTATCCATTACTCGGAAGAGGTGGTGAAGATTGAGGGCATGCTGACCAAAAATTACAAAGAAACGACCCACAAAGGCAATGTCAGAGTGCTCTGACACAAACTGTGTTGCGGATAACAGGAAGGAACACACACACTGGGCCACGGAGTGAGTGGTCCCAGACGTATCCCAAACCACCCGCCCTCCCAACCACCCGCCCTCCCCAAACACACGCTCAGATGCAGGCACAAACGCTCAAAAATAACCATACCCACGTAATTATACACACACCTGTGCACATACACACAAATAAACATATAAATACTCATCGTCAAGGTTAAAAACACTACTGGAAGGGGAAAAATTGGCAGTATAGTCAAGACAAAACCTCATGGAAGTAGGCTGAATGACAAAACCTCAAGGCTGAATGACTCAATCAAAAGAGAGAGCGGAAAATAGAGGCTGCAATTACCATTAAGCAGCGCGACAGGTGGAGAACCCCCTCATCAGCTCTCGCCACTGCAATTTTGTGTCGTTAGGCGGTGTTTGAGACGGCTAGCCAATCAGTGGTAACTTCCTGGCACTGGTCACAGAATCCCAGGGTGCATGGGTACTATGAATTATATCTGCCGGATTTCAAGTTGAGCAGGAAATCTGTTACTCATACAGTGGACTCCCAGCTGCAGTTGTTTTCTGTTTTACGAGAGACAACTTTCAACAGAGCAACTGTGAATATGGCACTTCTACATTCTAAATCATCGCTTTGATTTGAAAATTGTATCTATTTCCAGGTAATGTATGTTAACGCACGCACGCACGCACGCACACACGCACACACGCACACACACACACACACACACACCTCCTCTCTTTACACTCTCAGTTGGTTTGCCATATAGGACTTGGCTGGACCTCAGACAGGGGAGGACATAGGCTGGTGCTGCTGTCTGGTTTGTCACGTGGCTGGCTCTGGAACCTGCAGACGGACTGACCAGCTGACTGACTATCTGGAGCTGGTAAAAGACGGGGCTCAGCCTTCTCTGGTTTCCTCAGTCTCCCATTACATTTCTCATGTCCCGGTTACCATAGTAACTTAATTGGGATGAAAACACAAGTCTAACGGTCTGTCTACACAGCTGGAGAGAGTGGTACAAAAAGAAAGAGACAGCCAGAGAGAGAGAGAGAGAGAGAGAGAAGGAGAAAGCGAGAGAGAAGAGAGAGACTATGTTTCCAGGGAAGTCAGGTACAGTGTAAGTTAATGGGATGTGACCAGCTGTTCTTGTGCTTTTATCGTCCTTGTTTCAGCACCGTGAGACGTTTCTATAAACCAGACAGTTTACAGTCTACATAACACACCTGCTGGGTGCCACCGTTAAGAGCATGTGTGTTTGTGTGTTACTTCTTCAGTCAGTGAAGGCAACGTACTTCCCAAAATAGACTGTGAAACAGCGAGATGCGTAGTTATACCAAATGTCTTTCAAAGAACGTATCCAAAGTTAAAAGTCAAGACTCCGAAAAAGGTACCGTAGAAAAAAATAAGTCTTTCTCCAATGTTACTCCAATGTACACGTTTTCACGTCAGAAGGCACAAGGGATTAAAAAGGGGCCAGTGCTGGCAATGGGGCTCAGCTTTTCTCTGCATTCCGAAGACGTGGAGTGTTTCAGCCAGCTCATTTTCCACAGCATTGATTCACTGAAATTCATATTACCGATGAAGCCTCAGAGGAGTCTAATCAATAAAAATGCAATTCCTTTCAGGATTAGTGTGGTAAGCAGAGGGGAATCAGCTATGCCTCACCTCGGCGGAAAATCAAATGACACTGAAGAAATGCGGGCAGGTTATGGAGACCGCCGCCGGTATTCTCCCTCTTCCACAGCGTATCATCACACTGCTAAAAACACTAATATGGAAAAGCAACAATTCAAACAGAAACACAGCTTGTTTTCTTGCACGTTCTTTGTTACATTACTATCGATGTTTGTGCTGTGTGATACTTCTATCTGATGAAGGTAGGAATAAAGTACTTTTCGTGGAAAGATGGCCCGAAATAAGGCAATATCATCTGCTCGCTATGAAGTTCTATCACTGTGATGGGGTGTAATTGCTCAATAAAGAAGCACAGCTGTTCAGGCCTGAGCTGCTTTTCACAGAGTTTATGATAAATGCTGACATCCTTGAATGCACAGTCTTCATCTGACAGCGGGGAAAGGCAGCAAAAGAGAACACTTTCCCACAGGACATTACATACATTTCATGACATTACACATTTCCAAATGTAACGCACATTAAGGGTCGAGGTTGCTATGCAACATAGAGGATTGCATTGACGAGCAACAGACATGTATTGTAACAGTGGTGTTAACCAGCTAGCATGCAAATTGCCTTAGCAACTGTCAGATAATGATGAGCCATGTGGTAAGATTAATAACTCGCAGACAGGATCAGAACAGAATGGGGGGGGGGGGGGGGCGTTAGATCACCGAGACTCCGACGGACGACAATTCAAATGCCAGGCGTGGCGTCAGAGCCCAGATTTGCCTGGACACAGATGGATCCGAGTCTCCTCCGTAACCCCTCAAAGATGGCCATGCCAGACAGAAACATGACGTTGCTTAGGTTACCAACGCCAATATAGACAGAAGTGACATCATAGCCCCCTCATCGAGTGGGTAAACAGCAAAGATGTGCTTTGGCAGAGGCCGGCTCTTCAAGATGGAGGCCAGTTTTTCTTTCTGTCTTCTTCTGTTCAAATTCTAGCTGTCAAAAGTCAAGATGTGTCAAGTGTTGTTTTTCTAATCAGCCGGTACTTAGTACTGTATTTTGTCAGCTCTTGGGCCCCACAATAGAGCATTGATGCCATTAGACCAAGTTATGGCCTCACTTTTCAAGTAAGCATCAAATAAATTTGACTGGCTGACTTTTAAGTACTGTCAGAATATATTTGGTCAGCCCAAAGAATAAGCTACTAAAAATGGAATCAAAGTCGCTTCCACTGTAAAAGCAGAAAAAGGAACAGACCTCATAACAGGGGTGCACATCAGCCGTCACACAGACGTGTATGTATAAATAGGACCCGCAGTACTTCCAGCAAGAGCTAATCGGCCTTGTTTATGCCTCCTACCGCTTCCTCTCAGAGGGGGAGAGACACTTCCTGAATGGTCCTGTCTGGAGCTGTGGTGAGTGAAGAGTCTCCGCGTGCTCTCTCCCTCGGCTAGAGTCAGAGGACAGCTCCTTACAGCCAGTCGGCATGGAAGGGGGGACTATGTCAACATGTGGTTGCACACCTGCAATAACAACTGTCTTCCGTTTCATATACAATGGCATACACCTGCGAGCTACGTCCCGGCTAAGCCCTGTGCAAATGCAAAAGTCAGCTGTTTATTGCAATGCATTGCCCTCGTATTTTCTTTCCTTTTACAGTCGGTTGCTGACAGATTAGTCAGGATAGTCAGGGTCTTTCCTGTGTGGATTTGTGTAACATTTAAACCTTGCTGTAGGCTTATAGTTTGAGCTGGCATTCCCAGTTGAGATGACAGCGAAGTTAAAAACCACAACACAACGTTCCTCCTTAAGTCCTGTTTTTTAATAAAGTGACCCTGAATAGAGTGTAGATGATGTCGTGCTGACCTTCCAGACGTGCTGAAATGAACAAAGCGAGAGACACCAAGGGGAAACGTACAAAAGGTACTATTACTTTGTATTACAATACAGGGTGGGGTGTGATCGTCATAAATCTGTCCACGCCTCAAAAGATTCCAAAGCGTACTAATCAAAGGAAAAACATTCCGGTGAGGGGAAAATGGAGGGGGACTTCCAAAGAAAACCTGCCGAAACAGACACTTTTGATTTTCACTCAGTCTAGCAACGACACGCGCCTCTCATGAACTCGCACAACTGTCTTGATTGGATTCAAGAGGCCTTCAATCAGAGGGACACAACGCCTGAGCCCCCAGTTGACTGCCGCCAGGCAGAGCCTGAGGCCTGGCATGTCCCCTCAAACTAACATACATCAGAATCCGTACACACACATTTCTCTCGCAATTCACATAGGATTTTCCAACCTCTCGCTGTAGTGGGATGAAGAAAAAAAACACAAAAAAAACAATGCATCCCCACTGAATAGGTGGGTCTGTGTCTTACTACTATTATTAACAAGTAGAACATTCCGCCGTTTAGAGTGCTTTATGGAACTTCAATATGCGAAAAAAAAGACAATAAAAAGTGCACATAAAGGCAGACCAAAAGAAAAACGGAGAAATAGCTCTCCCAAAGGCCGTTCCTTTGCCAAGTAATCTAGCGCCGTCTCTTGTCTGCCTGCCACCTAAAGAGCTGTGGTGGTTGTGAGCGGCGTAATTGCACATCTGGTAACTGTTAGGGCTGCGTTCTTGGCACAGAGGAGGTTTCTGCAGCTCGTGGGGAGCAGCACGTTCTGAGAGCAGTCCAGACCGACCCCCCCCCCCCCCCCTCTCTCTCTCGGCTATCCAACCCTCCCCCTCCACCGCCTCCTCTTCATCCCCCTCCTACTCTATGCCTTACGGAATGAAACAAAAGACCCATTTGGTTCCAAGGATTGTGACCCTTGATCTTCATGGGAGGGAGGGAGGGAGGGGGGAGGGAGGGAGGGAGGGAGGGAGGGAAGGAAGGTGGAGGGCCCTGGCATTATATTTTATTCTGTCTTTTGATTTAATTTCTGAGCTCTTGGACACGATGACCGTGGCTGGGAATTGTGTGTGTGTGTGTGTGTGTGTGTGTGTGTGTGTGTGAGGAGGGAGGCGGGTGAGAGTGACAGAAAGAGAGGCATAACAAGTGAGAGGAAAATTGGAAGCGAGGTGAATGATGACAAAGATGATGATGGCAAATCAAAGAGTCTGCCTATACATCCTCTCTCTCACACTTCTAATGAGGACTTGTCACACATGGATTTTTCTCCATCTCTCAGACAGAGAGGTATTTCAGATGTGCCCGATCATATTCTCTATAGGAGGAAAAATACCCATGATGTCCAATCTTGCAGTGGAAGGAATGGAAATGTGCTTGAATAGAAGGCTATGCTCTCGTTAATGGATTTAACTGGCATGGCCAATTCTAGCCATTTTCACTGGTTGACCTGCATTCAAAAGCTATGGCTCATCTTGTTGCGAAAATCCTATCTATGGCAAGGTTCACATCCGAGTTATTTTGTTACCGATCCATCTTTTGTCTTCTATGAGTTTTTAAGCTGGATCATATTCAAATTGTAATGAAATGTAGCCTATGTATTTATATAGATATTTAAACAGCAAAGCAAAAAAACACATGAAAGAACTCTTTGAAAGACTCTTTTAATTTTGACTTTCACTTTTTGTTTTGTACCTTTTGCATTTCATGTCTGCAAAACAACCTAACATTTATGCTGCGTCTATAGACAGTACAGTCTGTACAACAGGCCAAAATGACAGGAGGTCTGGTTAAAAGCGGATTTTTCCAGCAGTTTGCGCGATCACTCGCTTACAATGACACACCAGAACAACTGTAATCTTCATGAACACATAAGTACATGCAATCACAATAATCCCTTGCTTGTATGGCTTCGTAAATATCACTGACCTCCCTATTACCGGATAGAGTAAATGTAGGGTCGGCTAGCCATGATTGCAATAAATACCTGCTTGTACTGTAGTAGCTGCGTCTGTCAAAGAATTGCTGTGACCAACAGATTGGGGTTCAGCTAGGGAGGCATGCAATTATGAGCGCATTACGAGGAGCTGAGTGCAGCAGAAAAAGGAAGGTGTCGGTGAGTAGGGCCACGTCCGAGCCATCGCGCCACTTTGCATATCTGCAGACCAAGCAGCTCGCCCGCGTAGCACGTCTCACCGCGGGAATGACCAGGAGTGGTCACAGTCTCCTTGGCACAGGCCATCTGCTGTTGTTCTCTTTTCTGCGTCGAGGGAAGGGTGTGTGTGGGGGGAGGGGGGGTTGTGGGAACGATGACGTTAGCTTGAGGGACTAGAGCATCATGGGAGTTTCAACCACAGAATTGGTGGTGCTGGACTATTATTGCGATTACTGTCGGTCGTGCCTGATACACACTGTGAAGCGGCCATCTCTGAATCAAGTCGCTTTCTGGAGCTGAGCTGGTTAGCTCTGGTGAGGGTGAAGGGGGAAGCGATGGAAGCAGTCGTAGTAGACTCCCCCCTCAGTGAGCCATTTCATTAATAAAATACAAAAGGGAGACTTTTATATTTTCTGTCCCAACGATTGTACGGTTATTGGGGAAAGGGCATTTGTGTACTCGGCAGCCTCAACATGGAATTTGTTCCAAGTTGTTCCAATTCCAAGACGGATAGAGGCCAGATGACACTATCAGTCCTCTGCGGGGAGCCACATTTGGCGCCAGCTATTAGGACAGACATAACACCCGCTTGATTAGATTACATTCTAAATACCTCAGTTCATCTGACATAAATCACCAGGCCGTAGTATGACGCAAGTGTTAGGTGTTAACATCCAGTTCCAAAACATAATATTATACTCACGGATAGGAAACTTCCACACCAGTTTTCATAATTGGTACTTTAACAATCGATTGATAACACACGGTTGAGCTTAAGAATTTATTGGGCTATTCTATTGAAATTCATATGCGAATAATCACGTTGTTTACTCATAAACCAAAGGGTATTTTCCATTGGCATTGTTTATTATTGTTCAGAGACCACCATAGGAGTCTCCTGTGTGTGTGTGTGTGTGTGTGTGTGTGTGTGTGTGTGTGTCATCTGGCTTCAATGCAGGGTGGACCAGGGCTCCTGTCCCCCCCTCTCTTTAGAGGATTGTGTTGGAACGTGGCATCGGGACATTTAGCCTCCTCGGAGTGTGGCACAGTGGCATTTAAGCTGCTTGGATCCAGGTTGTTTACAAGGTGTGTGTGTTCCAATGCGCTCTCTTTCTTACCAAATGTGAAGCTCGCATAGCATTGTATGTTTAGGTTTTGTATCCCTCTCTGCCCCTCTTGTGTGTGTGTGTTACACACACTGGGGAAACAGATGGTACTGGGTGAAGGTAGAGGAGTTAAGAGATGAAAAGGGGGCACATCTGCTCTGGGACAGAGTGCACGCACACGCACACACACACACGCACACGCACACACACACACTCTCTCTCTCTCTCTCTTACAGATGCACAACCAGGCCCATATCTTATTGAAGGATGGAGGATAAAGTGGGACAGTTGTACTATCCCTTTGTTTAATCCAGGAGCCTAAATACCAAATCTTATCTTGTTTTATCAGGTGGAAAATTGAACGAAAGGTCTTGACATTTCAGTTTTTGAATCGTTTTTTTTTTGGCGACAGTGACCAAAAAATGATTTCAAGTTTAAAATCTCAAAAAGTATTCCCTTGATTTGCTTCCGAGCCTCCTTGTCAGAACCAATTGTAGATGAAGGCAGTTGAGGGCAAGCCAAACGTAAAAACAATTGGCAAACAACAGCAGAGCAAACGTGGTTTGCAATTCCTGCAGAACACTTGTTCGTTTGATTCAAAACTAATTCAAATCAGGTTGCTATGCTTACAGAGCTTACAAAAACCGTGTGAAAACAAAGTTGAAGTACTTCAATACCGTCTTCTGGTCTCTCCTACCCCTCCCTGCCGTGTGGACGCACTAGGATTATTCAAGACCAGCCGACGCACCGTCTGCTCCGAACAGCCCCTCTTCAGGAACAGAAACCAACAACAACAGCTAGCACCCTTGTCATCGTTTAATACTCACACGTCGGTTGTCATCGCACATTTTCAGCAAGGCGATCTATAAAGCCATGGCGGAAGAAAAGAGAGCGGTGACATATTTACTGACTCGACTTCTCGAGCCGGGACTGAAAAGTTTTACGACAGGTGGGTTACCCTTGAGCTCCGGACACCTCCAGCGCTGCCTGGGCTCGCTTCTATTAAGATTAATAACGACAGTATTTATGAGCCCTACGTGGCCTTTCCCGGAACCTTAGGCCGATCTGTGCCAAAGCGCTACTGGATCACCGAAGGCTGGCTATGAGAGGAGTCGGGACAGGCCAGCAGTGTGTGTGTGTGTGTGTGTGTGTGTGTGTGTGTGTGTGTGTGTGTGTGAAGGAGGGTAGGATAAGGAAGTGGGATTTAGAAGAAATGAAAAAAAAAAGTGCATGTCATTTCATAAAATATATAACTAGCTTTAATTTAGTTATTAGGAACACAAGAGCAAACATGTTTTTAAAGTATATATTTTAAACATGATCTTTAACATAAGCCCGAAATAATGCCGTATTTGAATATGAGAAAGCCAATTGGGATACAACACATAGTCATTCATCTGTTACATCATTTTTAGGCCACAGTTAATTTAGGCCACAATGGTTTAAACAACAATTCAATTCATTGGCGTGAGTTTGTGACGATTTCGACCACTTTAACATGATACAACAGAGTCTTGCAAACATATTTAGCCCTAATTTTCACAACAAACGTTCTGCCTTGAATTTTGATAGGACTGGTCACCAACATTTTACATATCAAAAATTGTTGTTTACTCCTTAAAAGCCTACCGGTGAAGTACTACCGATGCTCAATGACAACAGGTCTACAAAGTCACTTTCTGTTTCTACACATGCTAATATGCTAAGCAATGTCCATTACATGGATGCTATGGTCAGAAAATGACACGACATCATTTCCAAAGTAACTTTCCACTAGAGTGTTGGTTAGTGTTACATAAGGCAACCATTTTAAACATGTTGGCATGACTTCTTACACTGCTGCTCATGAATCGACTTTGCTTCATTAGTCTTTGGTCCTGTTCTTTATTGACTCTCTGACCCAAACGAATGGACCTCCTCCCCTTCTTGAAAGTCCAGCGGTGCAAACTCCTGATCACTGGGCTCTAGGAGATTGAGGTTAGCTCGGACAGCAACCAGTTTCTTCGCCTTGTCCGTCGACAGACCAGGGTGCATCGTGAGCCTGCTAAAGTGTGACGAGTAGCCTCCGGAGGCCGCTAAGGATGGTGGGATTTGTAGTAAAATAGAGGCAACTTGGGACAGAGGTTCAGAGGAGCAGAGTCCTCTCCACCAGGTCGACGCAGAGATGTGCCGGCACGAGTCCCATATCCCATCTCCTTTCCAAAGCCCTTGTTTGGCTGAGAACTTTGCAAAGCTGCCAAGCACTCGGCCCTCTTCTAGATTGAGGTGATGCGACAGGTTGGAAATGACATAGTAGGCACTGTTTATTTGTTCTCCCGAGAGAATTTGTCGGCTTACGTACTTAGGATCGAGCATGTACGCTGCCGTGTGAATTGGCTTCACGCAAAACTCTCGATGTCTGTTTATGAATTCCAGAACTGCCTCCTTCTCGGTGCTATGTAGGAGGGTGGACGGTAGGCACGCAACGACCCTTTCTCTTAAATCAGCGAAGATCTTGACGACGTCTGACAGGACAGAGTCCTCTCTCTTTATGTATTCAATGGCAGACGCTACGAGGGAGAGCAGATTGCGGGTGCTGGCTATGCCCTGCCAAAACGCTGCCTCTTTTAGGGTGCTTCTGACAGAGGCGTCCACGTCTAAAGATGGGGAAATGGCTATCTCTTGGAGAGAGTCTTTCCCCTCCAGTAAGCTGGTGTAAAACGTGACGACACCAACTCCTTCAGCATTGCCGGGCAGCGCGAGCGTCCCAGGCGCGTTCTTCGCCTTTTGCCAAAGGCCGTAGGTCTCCGCAACCATCCGACTCCCTTTGACATGGCCGACCACCTGCTCCGCTCTCTTGTGCAGGGTGCGCACGGTTTGCAGACCCAGCACGTCCGCACCAAGCTGGCTGAGGCCGTGGGCGGCGCATCCGATGGCCGTCACGTGAGGGTACGCCTCCTCCACCAGAGCCCAGGCCGCCTGCATGTGGGGCGCGTCGTCGGTGACCACAGCAAAAACCTTGTGCGGGCCCACCTCACCCACGACGGCCTTCAGTTCGTCAGCGATGGACGCCGCCGTGTGCTCGCCCCCCTTGGTCTCCGCGCTTCTGTAGAGTAGTGGCAGGGGAGTCGAGGCCACGTAGTGGATCGCTCCCGTCTCGTTCAAGTTGGACCAGCCGCATGAGGTGACGGTGACAGAATCCGCCTTCCCGATCGTCTCTTTGACCTGTCTCTGCACTTTGTCGTACTCGGCGTCGAGTAAATGGGTGGACAAAGCCTGCCGGGTGGGTGGACAGTACGCCGGGCGCAGAGCGTTGAAAAATCTCCTCCAGTAAACGTCCTCCGTGAGGGAGAGAGGTGAGCCTGTGGCGTACACAGCCCTGGCCAGGCACTCGTCTGCGAACGCCTGGCTGGAATGATTCACAGAATCAATCAGGAGCTGTCTTCCGGGAGTGGAGGACGCTAAAAACGACAGGGATGGGACCGGGATGGCAGGGGACCAGCTGTCGTCAGTACCTGAAGACAGCAACGAGTACTTTTTGCATTTGGTCAAATGTACCTGCATTTTAGTGGCATTTTTGGAGTACGTCCGTTCACAGTAATTGCACATGTACGTATCCCTTCCATCTCGGATGGCGGGGGTGAAATGCTTCCATACACCAGACTGTAGTCGTGGCATTCTCCTGTTTGTATAAGAAAAAGTAAAATTGTGTTATCATAGGAAAATTGTATTGTAATTGCAGCTGAAAGAAAGTTTACGTTTATATGGGAGTAGCTTATTTCAATCTGAATATGCAGAGTATGTAGTTATTGTAGAATATGAGTTTCGCAATCCAACTCCAAAGCAGAGGGCAATAATGTTAGGCAGGGAGGCAGGCAGTTTTGGGATAATAGGGAGACTTAGGGTGCAATAAAGTATAAGGTAATGAAGGGATATGAATCGAGTGAGAGCACACAGACTCCACTTAACGTATTGCCCATCTAGGCACAGCTCAAATGTAACATATGAAGGTCGAGTTCACAGGGCACCACCAGTACTCGGCGCGACCACCACCACAGGTAAACTGGGTGATGGTTTCTGACCGAGTTAATAAATCATTGAGTAATTTTTTTAATATTCTGTTAAACAAAGATTTCAAAATGCAGCAAGTCATTTTAGTTGGCCTACCTGTTGGTTTCAATAAAATCCAACAATCACATCAATGAGTTTAAACTTTAGCAGCAGTGACAGACAGAGCTAGCGAGTAGGCTAACAGTTAGCTTATTAGCAGCAACAAAAATAGGCACACTTTGCACAAAGGCTTTCTGCCATGAAACCAAACTGCGCACAGCGGTAGAGCTTTACTTTTCTATTGGAAACACGCTTTATTGTTGCCTGCAATTTTTAAGATATTTGTTGAAGAAACTATTACTAAAATGTCGCTATTTGTCTTTGTCAGACGAGAACTTCCGGAAACAAAAAGTATGGAAGCGTATATGTGCCATTCCGTGCAAGACACTTCCCATACAAGAAATGTACCGTACCATAGAAAAGTAAGAACTTTTAACGCAACGTTTAAAAACGTTTTTGGGGAAGGGTGGGGGGGGGGGGTCTAATTCCATCTTTGAATACTGATGTATTTAAATATGGTAAGTTGACCACCAACATACTGAGCCTTAACTGAAAACCTGGATATAAGTGACAGCTATAGGTTAACATATTAAAATCATCTAAGAAGTTTTGAAATTAGACTAGAGGTCAGTTGTATGCAAGTCAGCCAAATTTTGTAATAAATGTAGCACTATTGCTAATCAAATGACCTTTTATAACTCTTCAACTAAGGTTTCACTGAAGTCTGTAAAGGCTTAAATATTTTTCTGTGATTTTGGAAATCTCTCAATTTACCTATAAATAAATCAAACTCACCAATATTTACACCGTATAAAAATAATCTAGACAGAGAATTATAAGAGTAAATTACAGTGATTATCCCTGGCATTGGGTCACATTTCTAGACGCATGTCATTAGAGACTTGCTGAGCGCTTTCAAACCTTTAACAGGATCCAGGCTTGTGTGGAGTGGACTATGCAGCCAAAGCAAACTACCTCTATCTAATGTGGGGGCAATTTGAGCTGGTAATGTCAGGCTCTATCATAACGCTCTGCAAAAAGAGGACATTCACTCTGACACTGTGGACAGAGAGAGAGAGAGAGAGAGAGAGAGCAGAGGGGAGGGTAATGGTAAGTATTACTTTCTCTCTACTGTTGGACTAAGTGAGGAAATCAAGCTCTTTTGAACACCAGAGTCCAAACCATAGAATTAAAATGTCTCCAGGACACAACGACATGAATAAGTGGGGGATGATGTCATCACGTGAGAGAGCGATTGAAGCCGGTTAGTTAGACCCAAAAATGTAATGTAAAATACTTTCATGTCCTTTCATGAAAAATTTCATCCTTTGTAATGTTCTGCGCGGTCTGGGTTAGCCTTGACATTAGCTTTAGACACAATACTTAGTGGCACAAAAGCCATTTCAATTACTCTGTAAAACGTAGTACTTTAAACATGAAGTGCACACCGTGTCTCACAGCAGTAGACAACTTGATAGATATTAATTAATGCTATTATTTGAAACACTTACTTTGAGAAATTATAAAAGTGGTTGACCCCCACTGCGGTGCTTAAACCTAATGCAATGAATTACATTTTACTCGTTTTGTTTGGTAGTTTTATTATTGCATTGTATGGGGGGGCGTACTATTTGATTGTTTATACAGAAAGTAATTTCCAGCTTTATAGCAATCGCCATCTTTTGTTGATAAAGTATGGATATCATAATTATGGAACATCTGCGTATATGCCTTACTGTGCTAGCTGGTGAGAGGTTTTCCACATAAAGCACTCATCATCATGCTGTATAAGCAGAAGGTTTAATTTACAGTCCTAAAATGATGGCTTTGTACGTTGCCTTATATAAATGGGTACACATCTGGATTTGTTGTTGATTTGTTTCATGCCACTTTCATTGATATTGTTCCCTCACTCTGAGTAGGTCTCTGTAAAAGGAATAGGGTTTAATGTTTTTTATATACCTGTATATATCTTTTTTATAATATGCATTTTTGTTTGACATGTTTAATATTTTAGGTGATCTTGTGAGACAAGAACTCTACCATGGCCCATACTTTAATCCAAGGCCAAAAATAATGATATGCATGGCAGCTGAACAGTTGAACACCCATCTCTGACTTCAGTAGTTACTGTGTAAGACGGTGGGCCCTAAATCGTGAGCCATGAGGGGTTTGGGGAACATTATGTTATTCATACATACTGTATCAATCAATTATTTACCATTATTTACCAAGGAAGATTGGAATCTATATCCTTGAGGCAATAAGGAAAGCCATATTTTTTTTATTGGTTATTATGATGAGTGATTCCCTCTTGAGGTTAATAATTCTCTTTTGATTCTCTTTTGTGATGAACCAGCAGCCTACTTGAGTTGTAACCCCCTGGATGCAGTACCGTTACCCACCAGAAGAGGCCGATGTGGATAAAGGTCATCTTCCCAACAAATTGGATTGAAAAAAGTGCCTACTCATGTAATACATCGTTTTTTCAAATTTTACTAGTTGTGTTACATGTGTGAAGTAGGAGGTACTGTTTGTTTGAACAAAAAACACAAGTACTTGGCCAGAATGTTATTTAAACTCCACATGGCGCAGAAACACATTTCTTTATTAGCCTTGCCCTTATACTAGCATCAGCCGCTACTTACTTAAGAGCGCTCACAAAAAAATCTTAAACACATAAAGTGCTGTTAGCTAAACAGGGATTTGCCATTGTTCTGCATTTCTACAGGCCCAAAGCTGACAGTGCTACAAAACACAAGATGGATCGCATTAGCAGGAGACACTCTGAGACACCGTGTACCATCTCTCCCCTCGGAACGAGACTAATGTCCCGTAAGAAAGCAGGTGTGTGTGTGTGTGTGTGTATGTGTGTGTGTGTGTGTGTGTGTGTGTGTGTGTGTGTGTGTGTGTGTGTGTGTGTGTGTGTGTGTGTGTGTCTGTGTGTGTAGGGAGTCTAAAAAAGGCTAAAAGGAAGGCAAGCTTAATGGATCAGAAATGGTGACACACAAATCAATCTTCTCTGTTTGTTTTTAAGTGCTTGTTTGGTTTCCAGGTGAAAATGACAAGCTTGGGCGCTTCGATAAGTCACAGCCCCTGTTCCATTTAACCAATAATCAGGCTTGAAAATGTCCCAGCCATTTGTCTTTGAAATGATCTCACTCCCAAATGCAGTTTTGTGTGTGTGTGTGTGTGTGTGTGTGTGTGTGTGTGTGTGTGTGTGTGTGTGTGTGTGTGTGTGTGTGTGTGTGTGTGTGTGTGTGTGATCAAAATAAACCAAATACCCAGATACACTCTGACATGAGCTCACCCTTTTAAGGTATGGAACTCGGCATCACACTGTGTCATGGAGATTGCTTGATTGACTAAGAACAATATCAGAACCGTCCCAGCATCTTAGCATTTGAAAAACCAAGGCCATAAAAGGCAACAAAGTTAGTTACACTAGGTAACATAAACAGCTCATGAAGGAACTATCTATATTCAGTGGCTGCAGAAGAGAAAGAAAAACAGGGAAAAACATGGACCACGACAACAACATTCTGCTAATGTCAAGGGGTTAATCTGAAGCCTTTGGTAAAGAGCACATGCTCTCAATTATCCCTAAAATAGGCAAAAGGAAACAGCTGATTTCGGGCATTATTTAAGAATGACTTCAATTAGCAGAGGAAAATCTGAAGCCTCCAGAGCAGGGATCCTCAATGACAGAAGCACTGACTGTGACTGCTTGTGATTCTCAAATCAAATCAAAGATGTTCTCATTTGAAAGGCAAATTGTGCCTGCAGTCTCGTCTAAGAACAGTGATAACTCAATGTAAGCCTGGTAAAGCGGCAGCACATCCGCTTGAGAGACACTGACTCACAGAAAACCTAATTAAAAACAGCATGAGAAAGAGCTGAATTGTATCCCAGGTGGTGAATTACATTTAATGGGATGTTTGGATGTGAGTGTCTATCAATATTGAGTAACCAACAGCCTTGATATTACAGCCAATAACAAATGAAATGGAAAAATGGAAACCATTTTTGTTGTTGCTAGACCACAGATAATAGATGAATAAGTGCATCGATTTTTCTCTCTCTCTCCGACAGCTAAGTAATTTAAAAATACACGTCAGAACTTTCTGTAAAGTTGCCATTGATTTTTTACACTGCCGGAATCTACCGGTACTGACCTTAAGTTCAGTAATCACTGAGGCTAATGCAGAAACTGGTGGGAGGCCGTTTATGAACACCAGTATGAAACTCTGACGGGTGCACCTAATTGATGGACGTACTTGGAGTGGCAGATGATTATCATTGTTTGCCTAATGTGCAGAAGTGAACCCTGTGTCATCCTCTGAAAAAAAGTTTTCTGCTGGCGTGCGGAAACGATCAAAACACTACATCACTTAACATTCCTCTGCACTTCACAAGCACCCATGTAGGGGAGTGAATGGTTTGTGAGTGGCCTATTATCAGAAATGTGTGAATGCGTGCACATTTACTCTTCATCTCTCTCTCTTTTTTATTGTATTGTATTTTAGTGCAATTCCATCTCTTCGCAACACATGTCTACGGCTAGCATATTAACCAAGGAGGACATCTGCGCGGGACGTTGTATCTCCTCACTTGATTTCACACGCGGCAACTATTTTATAATAACCTGCCTCTTTTTTTATTGCTTTTTTAATAGCTTTGGCAGAAATCATCTCGGGGGATTAGGTTCCCATTGGACAAGAGTGAGCAGAGAGGGTAACAGTGGGGATTGTGGAGGCTTACCAAGCATTGTTACATTTCCCAGAACAACCGGGTAATGATGTAACAGGAGACTGAACACAAATGAATGTGGGGGGGGGGGGGGGGGGGCTAGCCAAAGCAGGGCGACGCCACGAGGGGAGAGGAGCTGGAGCTCGCGTCGGGCCTTTGACTGCGTGGCGTAATCCTCCCACAGGTTAGGCAGTGAGACGGTGTCTCTGCTATCGCAGGCTGCTGGCAGCAGCGTAAGCTGATTACCATGGAGAGAGGCACTTGGAAGGCGTTGCCGCAGCGAAACCGCGGGGCGAAACGCTACACAACACTCAGGCTGAACGTGTGAATATTGTCGCTCACATACCGACGGTTGAATGCAGGGGGAGATACAGCACGTGATATACTACACAGTGCTCGCCTGCTTAAAAATGTGCTCTTGCTGGGCCCTGAAATCTACTCTTATCTCGCGAAGCCGAAGAGAGACATATCCATATATTCCACCGTAAACAGAGCACCACGAGCCCACAGGCCCACCACTGACCCCCAGCATCCACTGGAGTCACATGCACTTTGTCCTACATAGTTGTATATTTCTCAGAAGAAGAATGGCTCCTCGGCCTCAACCGCTTCCAGATGCGGAATGTCAGAGATAATCTGCCCTATGGATCTCTATGGGAAACATTTGGTGTGTCTCTCACTATCGCTCTCGCTCTCGCTCTTTCGCTCTCGCTCTCTCTCTCTCTCTCTCTCTCTCTCTCTCTCTCTCTCTCTCTCTCTCTCTCTCTCTCTCTCTCTCTCTCTCTCTCTCTCTCTGCTGTCGTTGAATTAGACACTGCAAGCGTTAGCTCTCATGGGTTCACTGTAAATCAGGTGCTGCTGGAATGGATGGACTCCAACCCTCTAACCATGTACCCCCCCCCCCCCCCCCCCCCCCCCCCCTGAGACTTTACTGTCTCTATGGGAAACATTCGGTGTGTCTCTCACTCTTGCTCTCGCTCTCTTTCTCTCTCTCTCTCACCCTTTAACCCTACCCCCCACCACCATACAACTCCATGCACTGTTTACTCATTGTTTCCGCCCTGGATGTCTTGCGGGCAAACTCCAAGTGATCCAGCATGTGAAGTACATTTGAAATGTATAAACACACTAGCACATGGACACACACACACACACACACACACACACACAAACACACACATTCTAAATACACACATACAAACAAACACCCTCGCACCTTTGGCAAAAGACCGCAATATGTTTATTTTCTCCCTAGAAGGAAATGTGTTGTTTGATATGTTTTTTGTTTAGTTTTTTTACGATCAAAGTAACAAAGTGCTATTCATACAATTGCTTTTGAAGTGGCAACTAACTTATTTTATTTCACTGAATTAGTGGCAGCTTCGAAACTGAATGTGTTGGAAAACAGGCAGCTCTTAATTAGGCCTCAAGTAAAACATTTGAGAACATTGCCTGCTAAACACAGATGAACAATACATCCGGTATTGAGCGATACATCTCCATGAGCAATATGAAGTGCTTTTATGGTTGGAAATCAAGCTTCTCTAAACATCCACAGCACAAAGCAATGATTTATGAAGGAGAAATATGCTATTGACTTCGGTTTTGTTTTTACCATAAGGAAACTATTCAGTGTAGCTTTGCATTATGGTTTGCCTCTTAAGACCTTGTCCAGACAGGTCCTACAATGCCAACAAAAACAGCCAATCCTGGTAGCTGGGTAACGGGTGTCTAAGCAACCCAAAACCTCCACAGCAACCGAAAAGACAACATCAACGGGGTCTCAATGTCCAATCAGACTAAAGTGGTTCAGACCAGTAAAAAATGTCTGTAACAATTAGCATAGTTTAAAATGAAAGACCTCTAAGCACTAAGTAGAATAAAATCCACAAACACACACACACAAAACCACACTCACTCAAGAAAAAACGGTGTCATAAACAGTTACTAAATTAAGCTAATTTAAATGAGCCATTTTGGCAGGCTGCAAATGCGAAAGATGGTTTTTCATGTGAAAGATTAGCAATGCTCAAATTTCTCTGGAACCGTTGAAATGTTTGCCAGGCGGTGGTTGAGCTTTAAAGAAATCTTGATCTAAGAGGGGGCAATGCCAGCCAACCTGAATAAGCAGAACGGAATGGGCGGAAAGCGCCTTTGAATAGAACAACCGACGTGCTAGTCTCAAAATATGTCTACCTCTGACAACCTTGGCCTTTCATGTGAGTGGCTTGGCCGTTAAGATTTATGGTATTGAAGGTGGGACATTCTGCCCTGGCATTGTTGTGCCTTGCTCATGCAGGTCCCCGGTGTTAGGGGGGCAACACGTCAACCATTCACCTGATTGCAGATCATATGCATAACAAGCTCAGGTTTCTCCAAACAACCTGGGGTCCACAGCATTGAAAATAAGAGAACGAGGGGTGTGTGTGTGTGTGAGGGGGGGGGGGGGGGGGGGGGGGGGGGGTGAAGGAGGAAAAGAAAATTTGTGTTGGATTCCAATCCTTGTGGCTCATTGTTGTACTCACAGCCAGCCTGACCGAACCAAGAGGCGTGTTCCATATGTAGGCTGTAGGTTGAAATGGGATTGGTTGAAATGTCCCAAGATGGGGCCATTGGGAAAGCTGTGACTCAAAGTACAGGACGAATATGCTCTATGGGGGCTTTGAGGTTTCCAACATCTGGACTCCAGTGTTTGTCTCGGCAGCTGTATTAGGACAAAGTCAATCCTCTGGGTTTTGCCCATATCAGCAAAGGAAACGGTGTAATAATAATAATAAACTTTATTTGTATGGCACATTTCATATAACAAGTGCAACTCAATGGGCTTTGCATGGCAAAGAATAACTCTATAAAGGTAGATGTGGATAGATTTCAAACGAATAGAAACTATTGAAAGTGGTGTGTTTTTCTTCATTGTGAGAAAAAAAAGTCTATCTATAAACCTATGTATCTATACGGTATCTATGATGGCAGTCATTTGTTTTGGTTTACCTTTGGCTTTCCTTTCTGGTCGCAGGTATAATCCTTCTCTCCGTCCTCTCCTCTCACACAGCGATGCAAGAAATGCTGCCCTCTGTGTTGGCCTCAGAACAAGAACTTCTCTTGTGAGACTGTTTGCTCTCTGGGGTGTTTTCTCACATAGAAGCGTTTCACAGCCTTGCCTGGAAGATCACACCTTCCTGCATGTATGTGTGTGTGTGTGTGTGTGTGTGTGTGTGTGTGTGTGTGAGTGAGTAGGAGAGAGTGTTTGTGTACGCTCGTATATACTTATGCCAGGTTGGTGAATAAATGTACACTGTTTGATTCACTGAGTGTGTTAGCGTGCGTGGATGTTTGTGTGTGTGTCGGTGTGTATACATTGAAGTGTACCCCTCCAGGGCTGTACATAGCTAAATCCTTGCCCATGGGGTAACTAATGAACCAAGGCATGCATGGCCTTCCTGTTTTCTCTATCAACAAACGTCTGGGTAAATTCAACAGGTCTTTGCAGGACTTTACTGGAAGTGCTAGGTGGATGTTTTGTAATGAAATCCTCTCTTTAAACTCTCCCACTGAATTGAATGAGGATTCATAAATATATGATTTAACCACTCTGTAAAAGTGGCAAATATCTGTCATACTGTACTCATATTGCCCTCTGACGGTCTTCAAGAAACACCTCTAGAATGTACCCAAAATTTGAAAGTGAAATATAATAAAATAAAATATAAAAAGTTTCAACACAATCAAATCAAGTGGTGATGATACCTGGCAGCAAAAACCTGAGGCGCCCCACATCACATCTGAGCGGAGCTACCATGGCGCTGAGGGGAACAGATGATCTTCTCCATTGCCTCTCTGTGCTGATATACGACTCTTTCCACTCGCTCAGTAGGATCACATGTGGATGCCCCCCCCCCCCCCACTGCCACCTCTCTCTCTCTCTCTCTCTCTCTCTCTGTCTCTTTATTTCTCTCTCTAGCTCTCTATCACTCTCTTTCACCCCCAGCCACAGCAATTGGCTGCCAGAAATGCTCCGTTTAGTACCTGTGCTGTCCAGCCAAGATACAGTACAGTCAAACAGTGTTCTGGATCCCTCGAGTGTTTATCATATCAGTCCCTCGTGGACATAATATCCCAGATTTGAACATCCGTTGATGTAATTATTTTCATACCGATTTTGAAGCTGCGCAGCAGGACTCTGTCTGCACCAGTAAATCATGCCTGAACATTAGCTGCGTCGTTGCTGACCAC
>CM030182.1:13448818-13461318 GCA_017639675.1 Aplochiton taeniatus
TGAGCCATTTAATCCACATAAAATTTTAGGCCTAATGGTAAAACACTGAGCTGATACATGGATAAAACACAGCTATGGATGAACAAGACCATGTCCAGCCCAAATGTAATCATTATTACTGTAAGCAGTATTCATCAAATTAATATTGTATTTTCATAATTCATATATTTTTGCTACAAATTCGTTATTTATTTGCTTCTTTTTTTATGTTTACGTTATTTTGAGACAAAGGGCTACATTTGGTTTTGAGGGAAGGATAAAGCTAGAACCTCGTAATTGTTAAGATACTCTTATTGTAATGTTAATATTTTGTACAAGTATTGTGTCATTTTTGCCTGACTTAAGACTTCATTATATGGTTATGTGTTATCTCATGTTGAACACCAACATATTTTGTATGTTAAATCGGAGCATGGACACAAAGTGACTCAAACTGAGCAAGAAGCTATGTTTCCTTATCAGGTGTTCCTCTTCAGTGGTCAGACAACTTCAAATGCGCCCTGAAAGGTTTAGGGGTTGTGTAAACAACGTTTAATAGGTGTCGAGCTGGGCTCTGTGAATCATCCATTTTTGGACAAGCTAGCCTGCTCATCAAACAGAGTAACAGACACAACATCAACAAACCCTGCGTGAGCATATGCAGCTGCTGTTCCTCTGAATTACCTCTCTCTCTCTCGCTCTCTCTCTCTCTCTCTCCCTCCATCGCCCCCTTCCTTCCGATGCTTCATTCCAAATGGCTGACTCTTGAAATGTTGCATTAATGAAAGAAATGTCAACTCCTAGCTCTGCCAAGGCAGATGTAAAGCGAGGAGCAGCAACTTTCCGCTGACAGATTCCCAATTTCTATCCGGAGTGTCCCAGGTAATACAGCTTGGCATGATAAATTTATGCCTTTAATCAGAGGCCTTACAATGGGAGAGCCAGGGAGGGAGCACAGTTCGAGCTGAGGAGAAGAGGATGAATGGCCTTGGCTGGGACGAGACTAGAGAGAGAGAGAGAGAGAGAGAGAGAGAGAGAGAGAGAGAGAGAGAGAGAGAGAGAGAGAGAGAGAGAGTTCTAAAATACGTGCATTAGAACCATCCTCCCCATCTACTATCACACTCCTCTGCTCTAAAATACGTGCATTAGAACCATCCTCCCCATCTACTATCACACTCCTCTGTTCTAAAATACGTGCATTAGAACCATCCTCCCCATCTACTACCAGCCGGCTACTTTACTCCGACAGGTGGGGGTGGCAGTGATGCACAGAGAGAATGTTGGGCGTGTGTGTGTGTGTGTGTGTGTGTGTGTGTGTGTGTGTGTGTACATGTTGGCGTGTGCACGCAGGCGCGTGTTTCTAAACAAACAGAGGTTCGTTGCTGAGAAACGGACCCTCCGACCACGGCAACGTCCCCTTTGATTTGTCGCTGGCTATAATTAGCTATCTGGAGCACACATTGGTCACAGGAGAAGGAGGGTGAGCGTGCTGGAAAAACAGATCAATCACACCTGGTTGCCACGGGACACTGGTTTCATGGCTGCCCCTCGGTGTATGGTTTTCCGACACGACAGGGAGTAGCGTGTCCCAGCAGGGGGGATCCATACATGCAGGCTGCCAAAACATGCAGTTCTTGTCGGGGTTGTGCTGGCTGTGCCCCTCGCTCCCCTCTTCCCTTCCGTGGACCACATAAATCAGCCACTGTCTCTTCAAGGCTGACTTCCTGGTGAACCAAAGGCTCTTTCAGAGACATTTAAATAGGGAAAGAGCTAATTAAATGCACTTAAGTGTAGGATTTAAAATGAATAATAAAAAAAAAACTTGTTACCTCAGTCTTAAGAGTCCTGCCAAGAGAAGGTTTGGAAAGGAAAACGTGGTTAGTGAAAATGAGCAATGGAAAGTCAAATGAATGGACTCTTAAGACTGGACTCTCAATTGGTAATGGTACAGTAGCACATTCTGGGCAAGGGGATTGAGTTTCAATGAAAGCTAATCAGTTGACCTTGTTGGGCAGATTGTTTTTCCTCATTAGCTTCTTAAAATGCGCATGCCCTAAAACAAATTATAAATAAATCACACGTTAGAACATAATTGGAAGGCGTGCTATAGCATTAGTGTGGTAGTCAAGGTCAAACCAATACCCTTCAGTTTAGTGAGCTCCTTGGCTTAGATAGTTTGCCACTAACCGGTAGCTGACGTGCAAGGCACTCCCCCAACCGAAGAGACACCGAATGCGAGAAAAACAAGCACCAAAAGAAGATGACCTAGGGAAACCAATCGGGAATGAGCTAAAGAGCAGACTTGCCAGACGAAAGCATCTGGGGACGAGGCGGGCAGGAAAGGAAACCGACAGTCTTGGTCCCTTTCCTGCCCTGTCGTAGAGCGGGGAATGAGAGACGCAGCTGTGCGAGTGTTTCTCCGCTCAGCCCGGCCGTTGACCCACTGTTGTTAGCTGTGCGTCGGAAAACACACTGTCATTTACGGAGTCAAGAGAAATCGGGAGCTGTTGACAATGTGGAAATACAATGTCCAATGTTCTTTTGATCTCGATCAAAAACAGAATATGGAAAAATACTATATTTTTACATTCAACATACAGAGGGGAGGGAGCTTATTGATTAATAAAAGAATGTTAAACACGTGCCAGATGTACAGAATGGAGACGGCCTGTGCTACACAGAACCTATAGGTTTAAGCCAAGATACTGGTTGTCAGAGAACCACCAAATAAAGCCAGTCATTGCAAATCCAAAACACTCGATTGAGGATGTTTATAGCTCAGCTTTCCAGATATAGAAATGTAAGCTTGTAAGAAAATTTAATCTACAAGCGTATTGTTGCTATGTGCGAAGCAAGTGATAGGCATGCATTGCTGGGTTGGATAATTGGATTGTTTGACTTTGCGCCAGTAAATCCCAGATTAGTTTTCATTAATCATGTTCAGAGGTAAACACTTGGGACAATGTCAAATCGTTCATGTCTTCTGTGAAATAGAAAGCCAGCTCTCTTGCTTTTTGGTCCTTCCGTTGCAAAGCCAACGCACTCTGCGCACAATGTTATTGTTCTCCTCGGCACCAGTCGGTGTGTAACCAAATTATTAACCACCTATGGAACAAAGAAGGTGCCAATAAACTTCCCACGGTCATGAATGTTTTGGATGTGGTGTAGCTTGTTGGTAGAGCTGCATACACTACAAGAAGAGTGGGTTGGTAAACGATTCCAATGCCTTGGCCACACGCCAGGACACAGATACACTTCCCAAGAGAAGCGCGTATGACCACGGCAGAGAAAGGGGGAAACACAGTCAAATAGTATGTCATTCACGCTGCTCGCTGAAGCCTGTGTACATTGAGTCCTAAGGTGATGGACCAGAGAAAGGAGGGCTATATAAGGCCGAACCCTCTTTCACCAACCAGAAAGAGAGAGAGAGATAGAGGAGGGAGAAGAGGGAGGGGGAGGATGGAGGGAGTCAACACAAACTAGGAATAACTTAAGCTTTGGTGTTTAATGACTTTCTCATTAGCCAGTAATTAAATGGTATTTATCCGAGACCTTTATTTAATAGAGCAGATGCTTCTAGTCTAGTAAATACTCCGGCTCATATCTTCCCTCTTCATCTGCTATTTCAATTAACCGTTTAATCAGAAGAATATAATGTCTGACAGAGATGACAAAAATATTTGTATTCACTGGGAAGAGACTGAAGAAAGATTTGTTTGGAATGTGGGGGGATATCAAGGTGAAGAAAACGTCTTATCAGATTGTATTAATTAGGGAGCAAGCACACTACTCCAACTCTATGTGGAGTAGCCCTTCGCTTGCAGGCAGCCGCAAGGTGTTTATTCCTCAGATTAGCAGATGGAATGTTGAAAGGGAATCAAACGTGGGAGAGGAGGTAGGGGCCGGGATGAAGGGAGGGAAGACGGCAGGGGAGGGGCTACCGTGACGTGTACAATAACAGAGTGACATTCAAAATTAACCGGTGGGATCGCGCTGCTTTGCAGTTTGATGGACTGTCATAGCGTTCCACACGAGAGAGCACACCCGCGTAACGTGAAAGCTGCAGACGACGGCAGACAACACCCTATAAGTTAATTGGATTCCTGTTACGAATCTGAGCCTGGTACCTTGAAAAAAGAAAAACACACACACACACACACTTTCCCCGTGGATTTCCTCCACACCTTCAGAGGATGTGCCAAAGCCAGTACAGAGCCTGATGTGCAGCGCTCTTTCACACACCCGCCTCTCAACTGCTTACCTGGGTAAACCTCCACCCGAATGCGCGGGGCTATTCATGCTGATTTGTCATATCTTTTCACCACTTCCAAGCCTCTTCACCCCCAGAATTGCCTGTCAAAGGGAGGACGTTTACTTCTCTGCTCATGTGCAAATTAGCTCTGTTTACTCAATGCGGTCCAAAGCAATCTCCCCTTCCTCCTCTCTCCTGTCTCGTCTCGTCTCCCACCCCCCTTCAGCTGTCGACAGTCCCTTTTGATAGGACAGGATGGGAAATGGCAAAACCAAATATGCCTCCTCTGTCAGTGCTCTGTGGAAAATACCAGCAATTTGCGTATTAATCGAGTAGCCATGAGAAGATGTCAGTCCCTCACATTAAAATCGCCGGAGGTCCAAAAACAAAAACATCTGGTTTTGTATAGAAGCGCCGTGCTGACTGTGTGCTGAGTTACAACGCATCTACATAGCTTTTTCAGCACGGCCAAATGTATTTTGGTCAAAAAGCGTTTACATCACATACCTATTGAGCTGTGTGGGCTCTGGCATTGTAAGTGACAAGCTCGACATCACAGCAGAGACCCACTACTGTCAGCCATTATTTCCAATCTTTCCTTTTCAAAGTATACACACACACAAAAAAAACACCTCCGTCTGCAAAAATGTTTCTGAGCATTATACATTGTGGAATTGGCCAATTTCTTCTTAGCTTGGCGAGGCGTGTGGGTGGTTTGACAGTCACCTCTCGGGCTGCTTCCCCTCTGCAGCCTGGCAGGATATTGGAAGCGAAGGTGAGGTACGTTAAATGTAAGGCAGGGGGAAAGCGGTGTTGCTGGGGTGTGGAGCATTGGGATCAATGTTAACAGGATGACTGAAATAGCCAAGCGAAATACGGGGTGTTCGTAGATCCATACTGCATTCCGTGCGGCCTGTGGTTTTCAGGCAGAGGGTCTCGCTGGTGAGGACGTGGGGTCTGCAGTCTGAAGAGCCTCACACAGGAGAGGCCGACAATCAGACAAAGGACCCTTAGGGAACACTTAGAGGTGGAATGGAGAGAAAGTCTTGCTTTCTCTCACAAGCGCACACTCACAAACATACAGTATACACACACATACAGACTCTCTCGTGCACGCACACACACACACACTCACAGACACACACACACAAAGTACTCATTGTCCCAAACTTGTCCCTGTAACTAGACACACTCACACACACGTACATAAAACACACAACAAGACACATGAAAGGAAGTATTTACCGCCCAAATCCTCTGGTATCTCTTTCTTTTTGCCTCTACATTTCTCTCTTTGTGTCCCAAACACACACACACACCACTACAGTATGGTGTCCTGTGGCGGTTCATCTTGTGTCTCGAATCAGGGTTTTACACCAGTGGTGCACCTTTCCTGTTAAATCCACTGCTATCTGCATTGTCTTTATCCTCCACAGACTTTACAAGAGCCCTAAAACCCGAGACGTCCCCCCTTGGAAAGGGCTGGGGTGGGACACACACACACACACACACACACACCATGAGATGTGTATCCCTCTCACATTGTCAAACCTATAGATTTTGTTCTAAGTTGGGCACCAGACCACACCGAGGTGCAGCCTCAAATCGTTTGAGCTCTTTTCTAATATGGATATGCAAAAGACAGTGTGTGAGAGCGCACGTACGTGTGTGTTTTTGTGTGTGCCTGTCTCTGTGTGTGTGTGTGTGTGTGTGCGGGGGGGGGGGGGGGTCTGTGTGTGACGAGGAAGAGGCAGAGTAAAAGCTAACAACTTCATCTTCCAAACTCCTGATCCCATCATCCCTACGGCGTTACACTGCATCCTGCTCAAAGAGTCCGCCGGCGCGCTTTTAAAACTCCAGCATCTCTTGGCTGTGCTCATTACTCAAAAGAGGCGAGCGAAGCCTGATTCCGGCTCAACATACAGCCGGCGGTACTGGAGGACCAAGTCGTGAATCCATTATAGATTAGCCGGCGGTTTCCACGGTTGCGCTGCCAATGGGACTACAGGCGGGTTCACGGGTGCGCAGGGAATCCGGTGCATGAAGAAGAAATAAAAGACCTGATATGGTGTCTCTGAGTCCAGACAGCACTCTCCACCGTGACCCCGTCGGTATCGCCTCAGTGTCACCTTCGCGACCCCTGTCATCTCGCTCTCTCTTGCTCTGATTTACGCACGCACAGAGCTGGCCAGAAGTATTCCACTGCAATATAATCCTCTCGGACCATCCGACCACCCCCCCACCCCATCTCGCCTCCCCTTTCCCCCGACACAACCCCCTCCTCCTCCTCCTCCTCCAAACCTTTCACTGCATTTCTCCATAACACCAGCCTCTTTCAAAATGTAAGAAGATTTGTGCCTCGACTTATTTAAGCCTGTGAATCTGTGTGTGTGTGTGTGTGTGTGTGTGTGTGTGTGTGTGTGTGTGTGTGTGTGTGTGTGTGTGTGTGTTGTCTGATATTCAGATTAGTGGTGATGATATCCATTCCCTCAGCCAGTCCAGCAAATTTGCTGTTATTAATGACGGGTCACATTTTCAGCTCACCTGCTCATCCTGTTCATTAGACATCTTTCAACAACATTCTGCTAGCTCCCCTACTCCAATCGCATGATGTTATGCAAATTAGGCTCATTATGCTCATTGTAGACTACTTTTCCATGCCAATATAAAACACCCCACCGGCTTGCTTATGGGGCAAAAGAATGCTTTAAACTATTTGGACTTGAACCTCCAATCTACCCGTGTCTCTGAACACAGTACGTGGACCACTGGCGTTTTTTTTTTAACACACCCGTCCGGCCTTCCCTGGTCTCCTAGCAACGGGCCCTTGCGTTTGACATTGCGTGCTGCCGTTAGAGCATCCTCAGCTGCACCTGGTAAAGATCGGTTGACCCCCGGGACCCTCCGTGTTGATCCTACCGTTCTGGTCCCAGGTCAGCCGCAGGTCACTGCTGAGTGGCGCGCAGGTACAGCTACTCTCTGGGGCAGCGTCCCGCAGTGACCCCCCGTGCAACCGCCCCAGCCCCCAACATCTTTCCAATCTCGTCCGTCTTCCACGTGGTGTTGTGTTGTAAGACTGCAGAAGTGATTTTCAGAGGGTGTGACTTTCAAATATGTGTGAAACCCTTTTTTTCCCCATACCCACACTGGCTAGGATCAATAGTGTGCTGTTTACTTTCGAATTCTCCGTTGCTGCACCAAAATATCTGAGTGTCCCCTAGTCCAGGTCGACAAGCACATTTAGCACTTACATTTTCACTTCTTTTACATATTTTTTGGCCTCTGCTGAATGTTTTGGAGGAGAGCTCGCTGTGCCAGCAGAAAGAATCATAGAGCCACCACCACATGAGACCAAAATGAAAAGGAGCTCACCAAACAACCCACGCTCCAGACAATTTTTGATGAAGCCCGCAAAGCACAGCCCCCCCGAAGGCCTTGCGTTTAGAAATACAAACCCAGAAGAAGAAAAACCTCTAGTGATGTCAGTTCCTGCCACAAAATTGTTGTCTTTATCGCCAGGGAGCCACGGTAAACAGCGAGCAGTTCCTGTCCATGTTGACGTTGTCGAGCCATGGTGGGAGATTATATTAGCTCTGGACAGAGACCAGAACCAGGCGTACTCCGCCACCTCTACCTCAATGCCACAGCGCGCTCTCAACAAGGAATGGCTTATTTCACTGCAAGGACAGTAATAAACCGGCAGTGGGGGCGTAAATGTGGAGCGTCAGAAAGTACACCTGATGGAATGGTGTTTCTCGCCGTCGTTGTTCCGGGCTTCATAATGTGAAATGCTGAGGAACTTCGACTATCTTCTGCCCCGTAAAAAGAAATGTGAGCAATGGCCGCAGATGCGACCGAGGTATTGACACATACATTTGGCAAGGCAAACAGAGTGCGTAGACGGAGGGCTCTTTGAGGCCGGCTCTGGTTCTTGTCTCCCCCCTCGACAGAGTGATTTCCTGTGGTGGACCTTGGCTCGTCTGGGGTGGGATCACGAGGCCTAATAAAGGCTTAACGAGACAGAGACAAGATGAGGGGAAGAGAGGTGGGTGAGAGTTTATCACAGTACACGGATATGACAAAGACAACCATCTGGCGCTTTCTTTTCCCCTCTCTTTCTTTCTCTCTCTCTCTTTCTCTCTCTTTCACGCTCTCTCTTTCTCTCTCTGCCTCTTTCTGAGCATGGTGAAATTGGATAAAAAGCTGTCCAGCCATCTTGGTAATAAAAGTAAAAGGACAGCTGAATTCAACATGCCAGCCATGCTCACTTGGGGTCAAAGTTCACCTTAGCTAGAGCCATGGAAAAACTCTTCAGACTGGGCCATTTCTCAACCAGGATTCTTTGACCCATTGGAGGTTTACTTTAAATCACATAATGCTATTCCATTAATTCAATCTGTTGAAATGTTTATCAAACCAAGATTTTGTAAAAAAAACTTTTTTTCTAGTTTGTTTAAAGTCATGAACGTCACTAGCTGCTAACTGGCACAAGATTCTTGGAGATACCAGAAATGTCGCATACCACAACTTTACAGGTGAAAACAAAGTCACTTTTGTTGGGAGTGCTGCTATATTGATCCATACCCATCCTGAAGAAAGCCTAAATATCCTCCACCTCCCACGGCGCCATGGCCATCTCCTGAGACTTATGTTTAGAGCCTAAGTGGAGGTCAAAGTGGGGTCATGACCCCGGGCCAACGGGAGGTCGTGGCTGGAGCAGCACATCCTCAACCACCCCCACGTGAAGGTTATTATGTAGGTATGCAGGGAGGAGGTGGAGATCGGGTTACTCTGGAGCGCCCATTCATCAGGCCCATGAAGACTTGGAGAAACGCAAAAGAGACAGAGAGAGAGAGCAAAAAAGGGGGGGGGGGGGGGGGACCCAGGATGGACGCGTCCCTGTCCGATATGGAGCCCTACAGGCCTACCCCCCTCTGGCAGGCGACCCTGAGGCCTGCGGGCTGATTTATAGATCACAAGCGCTTCTCCGTGAGCGCAGAGGTCCCATGACTTATCATGGAACCATCCTGAGGGGAAACAGTCTGAAACTTAAGTCGGAGCCTCTCTATCCCCCGGCGTGTTGGCTGTACGAGAACGCATCTGGGGGGGGGGGGGGGGGGGCAGCCTGCGGCATGCATTAAGGAGAGTATATCTAGGGAAAGGTAACTCGCAGCAAAATTTAAACCAACAAAGATATATGGAAATTGATAATGGAGTAGATCATGGTCGGTGCCACCTCAACGTTTCTTCTCCTGTAATACATTTACAACGGTCCCTAAAAATGCCATCAAGCAGTAATGTTCTTTTTTTGGCACGTTGAGGTGTTTCATTTTAACCACTGAATCCACGTGGGATTTTTATGAATAGCTCCAGCGGTATACAATGGCACTTCCTGAATCTCTGTTTCTGCCTACGGGGCAGATCCAGACAGCTTCTTTAGGAGCAAATGGAGAGATTTAAACACTGATTCACGTCCCACTGGCTCTCTGGCTCTGGCTGTGGGAGCTCATATTTGGAATCCAACATAGAGCAAGAGGAAGGCTAGAGTTGAAAGTCAGGTGAGAGAGAGAGAGACTAAGGAGCGAGAGAGAAAAGATAGTGAGGGAGAGAGAGAGAGAGAGAGAGAGAGAGAGAGAGAGAGAGAGAGAGAGAGAGAGAGAGAGAGAGAGAGAGAGAGAGAGAGTGAGAGAGAGAGAGAGAGAGAGAGAGAGAGAGTGGGAGGGACGGAAACAAGAAGGCTGTTGAGGGAGGGATTAGCAGAGAACCAATCAGAGTTTGGGGAGGGTAATATTGAAGCTGTCCGAGAGGTTGGGGGGTTAACAGAGAAATGGAGTGTCCACATCTACACACTCTACCCCCCCCCCCCCCCACTGCCCACACATGGCCGACTTGGGTTCCTACTGTGGGTAGGAGAGCACAGAAAAGCCTGTGCATGGGGTGACCTCAAACGTGCAATAGTGACCTACGGCTTTATGAGTAGAACTCACACACACCCACACACACACACACACACACCCACCCACACACAAACGCAAAAACACATAGACGCACTGTCGCAGATTTTTTATGTCTCCGCACGCACACACACACACACACACACACACACACACACACCAATGCACAAAAAGGGCACACAACGGGCACACAAATGACAACCAATGAGCATAGCTTCAGCTGTTACTGCCCATGTAACCACATACACCTCTCTCTCTCTCTCTCTCTCTCTCTCTCTCTCTCTCTCTCTCTCTCTCTCTCTCTAGATTTGAGGGAGAGTTTCTGTCGTTGTGTCACTGTGTGTGTGTTTGAGCAAGCATGCACGTATTTTTATAAGTTTATCATTATTATATGTTTGTGTGGGATTGAGTGTGTGTTTGACTGTGTCTGCACGTAAGTATGTGTGTGTGTGTGTGTGTGTGTGTGTGTGTGTGTGTGTGTGTGTGTGTCTGTGTGTGTATGTGTGCGTGCGTGCGCAGTGGTTCTGGCAAGTCTCCAGCCAGAAGTCCCATGTAGCCTCATTAAGTGTGTAGAACCTGGGCGGCCAGTTCCATGCTCTCCGCCCAGGGTGTGGTGCTGCTGGGGCTGCTGCTGCTGCTGGTGGTGCTGGTGGTGAGAGCCAGGGCTAGGGTTTCAGCCATGATGCTGTTCTCAGCTGTAAGGGGGGCCCCCAGGACCAGCCACTCCGAACGCTGGCCCCCCTCCCAAACACATACGGCCAGGCTTCTATAACCAAACATGCACGGCCAGGATCTCTCAACAATGTGCTTTCTGCTGACACAGAACGAGCATTTAGGTTACACGTATGTAAAGGGCCTACACCCGCAGACACGTAAACTCTAACCTCACACACACACACACACACATGCACACACACTTAGAGATGTGAAGGGGACGCCAGAGTTGTAATGACTCAAGTCGATTGACGGGTGGCGGGTGGATGACTTATGTGTACGTGCAGATTCGGGTGACGTCACACCCTATCCGCGCACCACCAGTGCACACACACTCACGAACACAACTCACGCCCACGTGCACGGTCCAACAAACAAACATACTGGGCACAACTCGACACTTCAAACATGGCTGCAGTGTTGAAAACCAACAGAAGGCTATTCTGGGTGCTTCGCCAAAGCATGCTGAAAGGAAAACATTGGACGTACAATTCTCCACTCCAAACCTTGTTTTCCAGGTGGAATCTTTCAAAGACCACCTTCTCCCACCCCATCCCTCCCTCCCCTACTTCACCTTCCGGTTCACCTCAGTTCAGGGTCGCTTCGTATTTCGCGGGTGAGTGCAAAGACTGGCAGGGAGGCGCTACATGTTGGGAGCATCTGACAAAATGAAGCCACGGTGGGGGAGAGGACTGGGATGTACAGTAGCATGGGAGTTCAAAACACAGTGCCCTCTTAACACCACAGCCACATACATACACACATGTACGCACGCACACACACACACACACACACACACACACACACACACACACACACACACTAAAAGACTTTGGAGAACAATATTTGCAGAGCAGCTCTTACTAAAAACCTCTAAGGGTCTAAATAAATGCTTCTACGTAAGTGTGATTTCTGCAAGGGGTCCTGGACTACATGAAACTGATACAATAGGAGGAGGCATCTGTCTAAAATGAAGGAAAAAACACTTTACAACTGTGTGTGTGTGTGTGTGTGTGTGTGTGTGTGTGTGTGTGTGTGTGTGAGAGAGTGTGTATGAGTGCAAACTTTCACACACGCACACACAGACGGAGGCTCAGTGTGCCACAGGAAATGCAGCTCAGGTGTGTGTACGGACGCGATGAAAGGCCCAGCGTAAACAGTCCGGGTGCAGCTGCGGTCATGGAATTCTGAACGTGAGGCTGTCATGTATGTTGGAGCATCAGGGTGTGGTGATGATGTGGCTCGGCGCCAGTTAGCTCACCTGTGGGCTTTAGGGAAAACCCGGCTTTTAAAACACGCGCACACACACACACACACACACACACACACACACACACACACACACAGACACGTAAACACACACAGACACACATAAATACACATGCTCCAGGTGCGCCTTTGACACGTACAGCTAATGTCACGGAGGCATGACTAATGCACAGGCCCGCCGGGCGGTAATGGGGGATGGCACACCCATATGGAGAGCCGTCTTCAAACTGCCGGCAATAGCACGGGGGCAGGGAAGAGGCTATGTACCAGAACCGAGCTCCATCTCTCCCCCGCCGTCAGGATAGATTACAGGCCGCCAGTCACTCTGGGCC
>CM030182.1:13466318-13491318 GCA_017639675.1 Aplochiton taeniatus
GAGAGAGAGAGAGAGAGAGAGAGAGAGAGAGAGAGAGAGAGAGAGAGAGACCTCACTCTCTGGATCTCAAACAGCTGCCACCATCTCCACCCCCGCCCCCCAACACATGCAGCTCGCTGTAGTCACGCATGTTGCAGGACTGTAACAACGTGTGTGTGTGTGTTTGTGTGAGCTGTGTGTAGAGTCACTTTGGTGCTGGTTCAAGCCTCTGCCTGTTATTATTACATCATATGAGTTGTGTTTTGGAGAGGCCGTTATTAGAACACTACCATATTCATATTCATACATAATAGACTGACTGGCCTCCATCCTCCAATCATTTCCTCCTTAAATACTGTATGGTTCATTACATTTTCAATCATATAGCAATATTACAGTATTACTGCTAAATAATTGTTAGATCACCAGTTAACAAACTGTTGAGCATTTGGAAACTCAGTAGATTTGAGTAGAAAAGCACATTTAGGCTCACACATGCGCACGCACACAGACACCCACCTCTCCACGCACACCTACACACGCACACCCACCTATACACACACATACTCCTACACACCTATATACACAGACACACACACACACACACACACACAAACACAAATGATGCCCGACTTGATTAGTAGTGTACTTTCCCAATCTAGCCGAAGAGCTGTTGCAGGCAATCTCTCTTCATTAGAGAGTATCTCGCTGTGACATAACGCTTGTGCCACAGATCCCCTCCCCCGAGTCGCTGTCGTGATTAAAAACGACCCACGGGCAAATAGGATATTGAGATGGGCTGGGTAAATCAGTTTGTGTGTCTGTGTGTGTGTCTGTGTGTGTGTGTGTGTGTGTGTGTGTGAGTGTGTGGGTGTGCGCACGTGCCTCCAGTATACTATTTATGGGGTGGCGATGGAGCCTAGGCCCTGAGAGGTTTGTTAGGGGCTGCATGGTGCCAGACGAGGAGGGCTTCGAGTTGGCGCAACCCCACGTCTCCTGTCTGGACGTAACAGAGGAGCTGTTTTCCTCCCCACCCAGTTTAGCTCTCTGTAACAACAGGAACACACTCCAGTCAGCCTGTGTGAGCCAATGGCCAGCAGTCAGCCTGGCAGGAAAAAAAAACAGCCCCCTCTCTTTCTTCTTGTTCTCTCCACATCCCTCTCTCACTCTCTTTCATTGTCTCTCTCTTTCTTTCTCTCTATCTGTATGCACAGCACTGTGCAAAATCTTTAGGCAGACGTGAAAAAATGCTGGCAAAAAATGTGAAAGCAAAGAGTGGTCACAGCAATTATTGATTTGATTTGGATTGTTCATTTGTTCATTCACTTTGCATTTAGTTAATTGATCAAAAACAAACTATTAACACTTAGATTTTTGAAAGCATTCCTACTTTACACACCTGCCTAAAACTTTTGCACAGTACTGTATGTACAGTATGTATGTCTCTCTATACCTTACTCTCTGTTTTTGTCCTTCCCAAATGCTAGATTCCAAAATCCCGCTGGTTGTATGTGGCCTGATGATGCGGGACTCAAGGGTTAAGTGTATTGGTGGGAGTTTGGTTAACGCAGGAAGGGAGCAGTGAGAACTCAAGAGTGAAGGTCATTGTTGTTTGTTGGTGTCAAAGTTCACTCGCGCTAGATTATTCCAGTCAAAGTTTTAATGATTGAAGTACGCCATGCCCACCCAGTTTCGTTTGGGTTTTTGTACAGTAAGCTTTGTGGCTCACTGTAGAAAAAAAACGAAAAAAATACATATCACTTCTTTCTGAGAGACACCCTAAGGATCCTGGTATCTTATCAGGCCACTCACGTGGCACTGTTTATCCAAAGATTAACCGGATAAGAATCTTGTTTAACAAAGATAGACAAGTCTGCATGGATGTGGGCCCAGTCGCCAGCTGTGTGTCCACACTTTCTCAATCGCCTTGTAATATCTGCAACACTCTGGCAAGGAAACACTGTCTGCTGGCGTCAAGACTGCCAGGGGAATTTCGGATACATGATATCGTCTGTACGAGTCAAATGAGATTACAAGAAAACCCTAAACATGCCATAGAGAAAAAGTAGGTCCCTGTGTCTGCCCGCTGTCTCCTTTCCTTCTCCTTAGACAGCAGAAAATAACGAAAATGGCAGAGTTATTTAACAACCTTTGGAATAGTGCGATTTGGTGCTATTAGTTGAGGGGCTGTTTTTCATAATCTGTTGCAGACAGACGCTGGAAATGCAAAGTTTCTGTTTGAGGTTTTATTTAGGAGTATTGTTTTCCAACAAGGATTATAGTTTGAGAAAAGTGCTTGAATTATTGCTATGACTGAGGCTCGGGTCAAGCCCATGTCCTATGCTTGTTTGTATCAACCTCCAAAAAAGCACAGTAAAGAAAAAAAAATGTTTGATCGAAAGGGCGACATTAGAAAGGGATGCCAACATTGCCCCTACTGTTTTACACCCAGCAATAATGAGACCAAGCTGACATGACAGTTGAAGTCTCTCATTATCACTCTCAATTCATTGTGGGCCAATGTCTATCATTTGTTTAACGTGAATTCAGGGCCTCTAATGAAATTATAAATATGGGACTAGCAATGTATGACATGAAAAATACAGCCCTGTATTGCAACATTGACCATAAAAGAACGAAAATCATGCTGGAAAGAAAAAACAACAACATTAAACTCTATGACCCAATTCAAACAGTCAAACAACTAGCAGCAGAACTAGGACTAGCAGGCCACCTAGACTGCTCAGCATTCCATAAAACCATCGCTATGGTGACATGGGAGGCCAATCATCTCGGTTGGATGGCAGGCAAAATACCACCTAAAACACAGGCAGACGCTCCAAGGCAAAACCGCTTTGATGGAACTTCCAAACTAGCAGACGCTGATATATTTTTCATGGCGCTGTGAGGTGCAAAGAGCAACAGCATCCTACCTGAAAACATCACTTTCTGTGCGCGTGTGTGTATGTGGATGTCTGTGTGTGTGTGTGTGTGTGTGTGTGTGTGTGTGTGTGTCTGCTTATGTGTGTGCTTGTTGGGGATAAGAGAGAGAGAAAGCCTTTAAAAAGATTAAATACAATTTTTTTTTAAGTATCAGAGAGATCATTTCAAAGAAAGACAGAGAGAGAGAGAGTGATATCCAAAGCCTGTGTGCTGTCTAGTCAAGCAGGACTTGGAACATTCACCTCACACTGAACTGACTTCTAGATCTGACAGACATTACGACTAGGCCCCGTTGATTTCCCAGAGGTACGGCTCCTTAAAACACATGCAGAGTCTATCTACGGCATCTGTAAAAGCTGCGCGCGGAGGAATGTTTTTCCACTTTCATGTTGGCTTCAGCAACTCTCTTTGTCAAAGCAGCCGGCATAACTTTACAACACAGCTCCAGGGCGAGATTACCATCCCGTATTATGACTTCTGTCGCGCAATTACACCCACTGATGTGAATGGTTTCGCAGCCCTGTACCGACTGAAAGTTGGTACTAGTTTGACCTGGTGGAAACATGAGGGGCTCAAGTGTGTTTGTGAGTGTGTCTGCTTGTCTGTGTCAGAGACGGTTTGTGTTGGCACGGTGTTCCCTCTTGAATTCATTTCTTATGTGCTGTCGAACGGGATATTGAAAGGCGGGAGCTGTGTGTGGAGTGAGAAAATAAACCAACCGCTTAGGTCTATACCTGCCATGTCATGAGACCTATAGGGGACCTCAAGTTGCAAGTTTTGCCTGGAAATTCCCTTTATCCATTAAATGGGTGTTTACATTTTCTTCTTCTTCTTCTTCTTCTTTCTTAAGTTTTATTTGTAGACTTTCCATCAAACCCCTTTTCCCTCAAGACATATCATTTACCAAATGTAGCGTGACAAGCTTTGATCCAACAGACCAACTAAATCTCTTGGTTTAGGAGTTAAAAAAAGATTTCCCTCGCTCAGACCCCAAAAGGCAGATTAAAACAAAGTACCCGTTTTCTAAAGGTTGGAGTCCACCATAGCATAGCCTTGTTAATTTAATAATTCAAAACCTCCTCGTTAAAATCCTGTTGGCGTTGAGAGTCCTTCATGCCAACTCTAATGCAGACACATTATTACCTGCTCATTGGAGGAGTGCATCATTCAAAATGGCTGCCCCTGAAAAATATGACCCTATTAATCTTTAATATGGGCAGCTATCAACTTGTTCTTACGGCACACAACTGAATCAGGGAGCTAGAACACGCTGAAATTGCCTTAGCTGGCCGCTCAAGGAGAGGAGGCGATAGAAAAGGGAAAAAGTCATTACTTTGAAATCTGTGCCTCATGCCGTCGGAAAACACTTTGAAACGTCTCCGCTCTCCCCATGCTACCTATTTGCCATAAGTGCTGATCTAAGTCATTATCGAGCCGCCAACTCATAACCCTGGCAATTGTGCCCTCATTCACACAAATTAGACTGCTCCCAAATAACCCCTTTAGCCTGCAACCGCAGTTTGGGGGGAATGAAACTGCTTCTACAGGGTAGGAGTTGAGTTGACTTGAGTTTCAGTGGCCTTGGCTGAAATACAACGGGGCAATCTCAGCAGCACCGTCTGGTTGCAACTCTCTTTTTGGGGGGGCGGGTGGGGGGCTGGGGGGCGTAGCAAACAGCAGTTATCCAGTGACGGAGATGTGTACAAAAGAATTCTCTCAGGGCAATGCTGGAGCATCCATGGAAAAATACCTTGTGCAGAAACAGCCATGACCTTACTCTACCTTGCAGACAGAGACGGAATGAAAGAGCGAGAGAAAGAGAGAGAGAAATGGAGAAACAGACAAAAAGAATTTAAGCAAGTCTGAGAGTAAAAGACAATGACATACAAAAAGACTTACTGTGTGTGTGTGTGTGTGTGTGAGAGAGAGAGAGAGAGAGAGAGAGAGAGAGAGAGAGAGAGAGAGAGAGAGAGAGAGAGACAGAGGAGTGGAGCAGCGGAGTGGGAGTGTGTGTGTGTGTGTGTGTGTGGGGGGGGGGTCGAGCAAAGGAGCAGCGAGTGTGCCACGGCGCTGCACTAATGTTTTCATTCCGCCCATTCATCCCTCCATGGCCGCCCTACAAACACAGAGCCTCGCGGGATGAGAGAAGGGCCTGGAATCCCACAGACCAGTCTTGGCACTTACCCGACCTCGGCTTTACCGTGTATTCACACCGCGCAAGCACTCGCATTTACGCATGCCAGCCCCCACTAGTCAAACACAACCTCACACGGCCGCAGCGGTGGCTCGGCCTAATGGAGAAGGAACAGCAGCAAATCCATAATTCATAAGAATTCAGACGGGCAGTTAATACGTAGATGGCCGTTCATACGAAGTATTTTGAGAGTTTTGACCGTTTTTGGTCTCTTTTCGTGGTCACCGCCGCTCCCTCATACTCACTCAATGCTGTGGAACGTTTCCGCGCTCTTCTGGAACGACGTCATAAACATACATTGTGTCTCATCGCTAAAAATATTTACCTGAAAATATTTCACGTCGATCAAAAACCCACTGCATAACACATACAGTTGGATATTCTTTCAGGCTGCATGATGTCTTAATGCGTCACACGCCTGAGGACTAGAGTTCACCCTACTACAGAAACGACATTACTGTCTGGGGGAGGGAGGGACGGGGTTGAATAGAAAAACACAGATGGAAAGATATAAGTAGCGGGTGAGTAGCGGGAGAAAGAATATGAGGAAGAGGAGGAGGAGGAGGAGAAAGAGTGAAAGGAGAATAGGGGAGAGGGAGAGGGGAGGGTGGTCCAGGGTGAAATTGCCCCCGGACCCACTTAGTTGAAATGACAGTGTGCCACCACCACCAAAGTGCTGTCACTAGAGGCGATGGGGTAGGATAGGGGTGGGGGGGGGGGTCGGCAGCTCTTCCCAGAATGCTGCAGGGGACGTGTCTCCTGGACTATTTTCTTAACCAACAGCATGTGCCCACACACACACACACACACACCTATTCCTCTACCCAATCCCACAATGGAATCAAAGTGCTACATCCAATGAGATGACACGATCCATATCCTGATCATAGGGGAAAAAGGGAGAGGGAGGGGAAAGGGGAAAGGGGAAAGAAAAGAGGGTAAGGGGGGAGGAGAGACGAGAGAGTGACAGAGAGAGAGAGAGAAAGAATAAGAAGAGCAATAGAGGGATGGAGGGGGGTTGGGGGGGGGCAGAACATCTCAGGCGAGATGTCGAGTCCTTTTTGAAGAGGACACGGCCGTGCACAATCACAGAATACTTCAAAGAGCCTTCATTAAAACCTTGCCTAGAGACGGAACCACCCCTCCTCCACCTCCCATCCCCCCTTTCCATCTCTCCCTTTCTCCTCCACTCAGCCACAGTGACAGCAGGTAAAAAGAGGGGAAGAGAGAGAGAGAGAGAGAGAGAGAGAGAGAGAGAGAGAGAGAGAGAGAGACGGAATTAAAGACAAAGGAGTAGAGAGAGACCAGCCAAGCAACTCTGGTGAGGTTCTTCCCCCCAATGCACCGCACTCTCTGGGACGGATTGAGAGGGGAAAAGGTTTTTAACCAGCTTCACCGGAAGAATGAAGACGCCGTCAATTGTTTGTGTTGCGATTTGAACCTGCTGTCGCTTTGATACACCTTTAATTAAAGCCCTAGACATTCTGGGGCATTACCGTGCAATGCATGACATTATGTACAGGTACTTACTCGAGTGTAATTGGGACGGTTCATTGATTTCTACCGTGTAAATATGAGAGGAGTTGTTTTCCCTGTCGTGGTATAGATCCCCAGGCCTGATGTTGACCAATGGATGATTGAGAATGGATGAGAAAAAACATTGGTTTCTCCCTGAACAAATCTACCTTCTCTCTTGCCTTCTTTCTCTATATGGTTTATTGTGATAACAGGACATGTTCGTCATTTTATCATTTTCTTTGTGGGGAAGATAGGAGAAAAGGTTTGGAAAACCATTTGAAGGCAAACAACACAGGCCCATCCAACTGTTTAAATGTTACCCTCTATTAGGTCCATGGAGATAAAGTCCACTAGCTAACAACAGGAAATCACCCTCTTTTCCATGAATATATAACCAATTACGTGATCAGAATACTCCTCTGACCAGACAGTTATATTGTGAGAGCATGCATGGAGATCTTGATATGATATATAACCCTGACTTTAATGAATAATTATTCATAATTCATAATTATCCTGTATCAACTCAGTCTGTCAACACAGTTCCGAGGCCTCTATAACAGATCCATAATTCCAGTGAAGCTTAATTTAGAAAAAATTAAATAAAGCACTAAATTAAATGTGACTCATGCTCATAAAATAACAAATTCCCACCAGTTTAAAGCTCAAACTCATACCTCTCGCAGGAGCTTCAAAGTTAATTACAATATAAGGATTAGAAACGTTCCCATCAGCAGGACCTTAATCAAAAACAAAAGTTAAATTTTCCTAAATGGCTTCGAATGAGCTGGCAGTGTTTAAATGAAATGGTATCCTGTTGCCCGGGTGCGGGAAAGATGAGAGCACTAGCTAGCGTGTTGTGGAGCGGGAAATAATTTCCAAATCCCATCATGGGGAACCAAGGTGGCACACCAGCATTCATTATCAGTCAGTACTTAATCAAGAGGCTCAGTGATTGAGTGGCAAATTGGGGCGCATGTCATTTCTCCAAATTGAGTTTGTTTTTGTACGTGCCGAGATGGTATTACTCATTTCCACGTCAAACACATCTTTGGAAATGATTCTAACTCATACGACTTTTACTATCTGCACTGGCAAACCCTTTTTTGGTGTTGCTATACTCCATTCATTGCATTTCAACAGTTACAAAAGGACATAAGGTCATTGTGTGGTGGTACCCCTACTCCTATGTATCTTAATGAGGCCCAGGGCACAGGAGCAGGCACAGTTGTTAAATACTATAATGAATCTAAATAGCTATTGTAGGCTATTGAAATCTATACCATTCTTTGTTATCAAGGCAATCATATCTATAATATATGTGATATGGTTCAAGGAAATCCCGGACATAATTACTTCAAAGTTGCCAAAATAGGAAATCCCCATGTCATAATTCCAAGGCCGAAGGATTGTTTTTGTCAGTCTTTTTTTTTCAATCATGATACATATTTTATGCAAGTGAGAATGCTTCGACAGTGAACCGTTTCAACGATGGCAGACGTGTTGCCAGCAGTAAAGACATTATGATGTGCGCGCGGAATGTCTAAGCATCCTAGCGTGTTAGACCCGTCGAGGGTTGAAGTCAGAACCTCGCGGCCAGAGCCGAGCGGGAGAGGGAAGCTCCGGTTCGCCTCCCCCACAGGGACCAATTACCCTGGCGCAGGGCCATATTTGCGGGGGAGGAGAATGCTGCGCCTTTTATTTATTTTATTTTTTCCACTTGGCACGTCAAAACTTTAATCCAACAAAACGCCTTCGACAATGAACAGCTCTTTGAATTATTTCCTCAACATCCCAGCTGCCAGTGGAGAGAGGAGAAAGTCGGCCCTGATCAGGGGCTCTGGCTGGCAGTGGCTGTAGCCTGCCCGGATGAGAGGGGTTACCGGTGTGTGACCTGAGCGGACGATAGATGGATTCCTGTTGTCTTGCGGTGTTCATTTGTCAATGTGGAGGCAAAAACAGCACACTTGAGATAACTCCGGAGTGTGGCCTACGGGGACTTCACCTCATATAGCCTCCATAGAACATTGATCAGAATGGGCTCATTCAAACCCGCTCGGCAGGCGACTGTCGACATTTGTGAAATGTACGACCATATTTGAGATCCCCCATGACATGGGAAGTTGTCAGTGTTGCCTAGCAACGGATAATTTCCCCTCCTTCGCATTTGTGTCAAATTATCTTTGGGTGCCAATATAAGCAAGTGGGACACCGTCCTAGCTCTGGTGACGTACAGCTCTGCTCTGGACCGAAAGGAGAGCGAGGCTGGAACCTGCCGTGTCCCCGCTGTGGTCCGTTGGGCGAGGTGGTGCAAGGTGTCCACCCCCGAACTGACCCGGGGCTAGCTTAGCCCTCCATGCAGCCGTGAAGCCTTGATGAGGACTGACAGCGTGTTTACTTTGTGCGTCATGTCCTCCGCGTTTCTGCATGGTTTGGCGCTGGCTAACCGTCGATGGCGGCCTCTTTGTTGAATTATCTCGGTCTCAGAGAGTGAGGAGAGAAAGTGGATGGGGAGCAACCATGACGGATTATAAAGAACAAGTCAGAGGGAGGAAGAGATAGAGAAAGAGAGAGAGGGAGAGAGGTTGCTTTGTTTAAATAAAAATCTTCAGCCAAAATGTACCTATATGTACATGATGTACCTGCTTCCATTAAGCTGCCCACAATGACCCTGGACCCCGACGCAAACAAAAACACTCAAATGAGCCATTTAGAGCCAAATAAGCATTGGCTGCACTTTGACACACGCACGCACACACGCACACACACACACACACACACACACACACAACTGGATAGAGATGGACATAGATTCACTACTTCCTCTTGGTTTGGAGCCTGTTTCAATGAGGAGGCCTCTGTTCGAAGAGGATCCTGTCATCGTCACTACTGAAAGGCTAACATTGGATGACTCGGTCAGATTGCTGCTGGGGAAATACTGTGGTGACCCCGTTTTGTAGGAAGATGTGCATTCATGGAGAGACAAAAGAAAAGCAAACAACTATTGAAACCTGGTCTGACCTCACAGCTCAAGCAAGAAAAAAGGATTTACATGCTGAGGTACACACACACACACACACACACACACACACACCACAAAGAAAGCTGAGTACTATGGCAACTAATGCATACATCGGTAAGCTCTTTTTTTATAGAGTGGGTTCCTTACAGCCCTTTCAGGGGCCAATATTGTTTTTGAGCATGAGTAAGTCCTTTCTGAAGTGGAGCCTTGATCCAATGCATTCTTTCAGGGATCGCCATAGAAACAACCCATGGATAATCCAAGAGTTAGCACTTGACATCCCACTTTAAACTAATCTGATTGGAGATCCTAAACTCTGGAGTTTTGGCAGCAAAATGGAGAGACTGGTGCATGACCCCCCACACAAAGATTACTCGACCCCACAAAAGATAATCCTGAATCAATCCGGAGTTTGCATGTCAAAAATCTGTGTAGTATAGCTGTACTTTAAATCTCAAGTGCAGAACAAATTGTCCAATTAATCCCATTACCACCCCTAGAATGTGTCAACAGTAAATTGCTCTAGATACGTTCGGTAAATGAATGGCTTTGAATCTATTCCCCTTTGAAGCACCTCACCGTTTACCATTATCATAATTAACAAAACATAAAAAAAAAAGCATTCAGACAATGCAGTTGGAATAAAGACCACAGCGGGAGATGGATATTAGGCCACAATGTTTATTCAGTAGTGTTGTTTGAACGTATAGGTACAATACTGTCTGCTTTTGTAAGACTAAAAAAAAAAAAACGTTACCATTACAGTCATAGTTGTGCTCACAGAATGCCAGTCGTCAACCTCTTCTTCCTCCTCCTCCTCTTCCTCCTCCTCCCCTTCCTCCTGCGGCGGCGGTGGTGGTGTTTGCACGCACCTCCTCCCTTATGCTCACCCAGAGCAAGTGTATTTCCAAATGGTAGGCACTTTGAAGGTTTAAAACATTTTGTGAATATACATTTATATATAATATATCTTTTCTGTTACTAATAAGCTATTTTGACTCAATGGTCAGGGTTCTAATAGAAATTAAACGCAAAAAAAAGAGAGAGAGAGAGAGGGAGAGAGCGAATGAGAGAGGAAAATTAAAGGGAGAGGAAAAAGGTGGCCATGAGGTGAGTAGGCCTACACTATGCAGGTAGGGCTGGTTGGAATACTGTGGGTCTCGGGTTTCTGAGTATGACGTTCCGTTCACCAGCCCAGCACGGTCACTCACAAGAGGAGGAGGGAAGAGAAAGGAAAAATGCAGGGGGGGGATTACAGAGCGTAAGGCCAAAAACTGCTGCTTGGAGAGAAAAGTCTGACAAGAAGATGAGAGGGGAAGGATACCGGGCGCATGGCATTAAACGGTGGGTTAAGGATAGGGAGGGATTGAGTTGTCGGGCAGCGTCCACCTTCTGTACGTTACATAACTGGACACCGCTGGTAGGCAAACGGCAACCACCGCAGCCTTGCACACACAGCGAGTATGTAGCGTGAGCTATGCAGGTACGAGCCACGCGATCACGCTGTTCTCGCTGCTGTTGTTGTTGTTGTTGTTGTTGTTATTGGTGTTGCAGTTGTCAACAAATCTCGCACCCTCTATCAATATCAAGCGTCTTGACCGGCCATTAATGATTAAGGATGATGGTGAGTGGACTCCATCTGTGTGCTGTTGTTTGATGCTAGACTGGACTGGGCTGGACTAGACTGGACAAGACTCGGCTGGACAAGACTGGGCTAGGCTGGGATGAACTGGGCTAGACTGGGATGGACTGGACTTGTGCTCTGTCAGGGGAGCTGGTGCGGTAGGGCAGTAGCTCATGGCAGGGACTTCAGAGAGTCATCTCCAGCCGTGCCTAAACGGTCAACACAACGCCAGACGATAACATTGGTCCAGCCTTTGGCTGCAGAGCTGGCTTCACAGCAGAGTGAGAACTGAGGGGGAGGGACTGACAGCTCAACTGGCTCCAATCCAATCTCATGACACAGAGGGAAGAGGGAGGAGAAAGAGAGAGAGGGAGAGGTGGGTGACAGGGTGTTAGGAGAGGGACAGGCAGGGGGAGGGGGGGGGGGGACCAGGGGTGGCTGGGGCCAAACCCAAGAGCCCCAACATCCATAACTAAATAAACACTCCCTACTGCTTCAGAGCTGTGTGGTACCAGCAGGGAAGTAGCAAATGTACAACATGAAAGGAAATGCAGTTCAATAAAATAAAAACACAGAAGTGACTCGTGTGACTTTTCTTGAGCCCCGACACACCCTAGCTTTTGGGACCAATTCCTGGGTAATAACAATGTATTCTGCAAAATAAAGGTTTTTGACAAACAACTACATTGAAAAAAAGAGAAAGTACAAACAAACAGATGAAGAAACAAAATGAAACACTCACTTTTGACTAAACGGGTGGGATGGGAGAACATTTACAATGACCGTTATTAGAGTTAATATGAAGACAATATAGCTTCATGAAAACTACAAAGGCATTTTTTTTTTTACATCTGAGAAAAGATAAATTAATGAAGTACACCTTTTAAGATCAACGTCAGACATGCTAGGACAAAAATGAAGAAAAAAAACAACGAAAAAAAAAACCGAAGAAGGATTGATACAGAATAATTATATTCAATTATTTCCACTTTAAAATGTCTTTACAAATAACATACTGCTACAGTTAAAAAGTAGTCAGTGACTAAAAACAGCTCCTTTTGACAGAAGACAGATGCGATCGGTTTCAACATCTCGACAGATCATGTTTTTGTTACTTTTTCAGCCTTTTAAAATAATACACAAATGTTTAAATACACTGAGATTTGCCATAAAATAAGCAATGCCTGGCTGTCATAAAAAAAAAGAAGAAAGAAACTGTCTTAATTACAATACTATGCAAAAGCTTTCCTTTATGTTATTTTTCTTTTTTTTTGATCAACTTTTATTTTATCTTTTGTTGCTGTTGTTGTTGTCTGGTGATGCTATTGTTGCATTTGAACAGGTTTGTCATTGCCATGGAGACTGTCACTCTTGATGTATCGATCTTATTGAGAAAAGGGGCGGGGCTTTATGCATAAAACTCCTTGGTTGGGGCCTTCTGATAGGCCGCTCCGGAGGGTTTCCTCTCTCCCAGGTCGTAGCTGCCCTCGTCCTTCTTCCTCATGCGGTAGACCAGGAGGAGGATGAGGAAGATGGCAAACAGAAAGCCGATGACGCCACCTGCGATGACAGCTGTGGAGACCACAAAGAAAGAGAGACACAAGAGAAAAAGAGAGTGAGAGACAAAGGAAGACGACAACAACAAAAAGAGAAAGAGGGAGAGAGAAGGTGACGGCTGAAGTTCATTCAGAGGACATTATCCCCTAACATCCCAGTCGTGAGTAGCCATAAAAATGCAGCTGGCCTGTCTTATGAAATACCTCCCTCCAGGGCCAGCCCCCTCTCCCTCTCGCTAATTCTTCACACGGGATCGCTTCACTTTCCCCGGCGATTATGGACACGCAAGGTACTTCACAGCCTCTTATTCTAGGTTCCTCACGGCGCAATCCTCTCCCCTCTGCTCCACTCTGAATGGCCACATGTGGAGGGGGGAGGGGGGGGTAGTGGGTCTGGTTCCTCAGCGTGGGCCACCAGGGAGCTGGCCACAGGAGATTGACATCAAGGTAATCCCCTACACTCAGACGCAACGATGTGTGGTGGAGCCACTGCTCCATGGAAAGGAAGGAACCAAGTGACAGCTATTTCACCGCAGACAGTTGGATTTTTGAGAGAGAGAGTTGAAAGATGGCCAGAAATTGTGTTTGAAAAATAAATGTAAAACTTAAACGATGAGGGGGGTGGGGGGGTGGGGGGGGCGGACGGACGACAAAACTCCGTCCAAATCGAAAACAGGGTTCATGTAACCTTTTCGAAACTTGATGGCACTTCGTCACAAGCCGAGAAGGAGAGCGAACGGAGGCCAAGAGATGTTTTGCGGGGGGGGGAGCTCCGAGGCGAGCAGCGGTCTCATATTAACAGCAGCCGCACTTAGATTTGTCCTTATTTGTGTCCCCATCAAAACAGTGCCGCCCCAGATGGATGGCACTACAAAGCAGAAACGAAGCGCCAATCATTGTTCGTCTGCGGCGAGCCCGCCTGAAACCAAACAAACAGCATCAGACGGCCGTGGTATCTAGCCAGACAATCCCAGCCCCCTAACACACACACACACACACACACACACACACCCGCCCACCCTCCACAACGCTGATTTGGAGCGCACACTGTGAAGTGAACTCTGTCATCTCCCACAGAGGGCTACACACAGAGTTTATTAAAATTGCCTATTTTCAGAAGTTATATCTGGGGGGGGGGGGGGGGGGGGTAGGAGCGATAACCATCCTTGATTTCTAATGTGGAGCTATTTGCTAGAATATCCAGCCCTATCAAAGTGTGAATAAAGAATGAAAGTGTAATGGCAAAGTTCCTTTTTGTTTTTTTGCTTCCAACTTGGTAATGACATGATTTGGGACGGGAACAGAATGAGAAACAAGTCATTTGTATGTGTTTATATACACATACATTGTATATATGTATATGAATGTGTGTGGGTGTGTTTTAGGAAGGTAACAAAGTAAGAGTGTGTGTATATGTGTGGCCACGGGGGTGCATTTTGTGGTTGTTGTTGTTGATGTCATTCGGTCTTACCTGCCAGCACCTCTGTCCTCTGGAAAAGGTTTTCCGAGCGCACCTCGATGGGCTCCTGAGGAGATCCCGGGGCACTGGTGGTGCTGGTGGCCTGGTTCCTGCGCCCGTCCTCTGTGACCACCGCCGGCGCCTGACGGGGGGGGGGGGGGGGGGGGGGGGGGTAGGACAGAGGACAGAGGTGAGAAACCCCAGCGGCGGAAGTGTCGACTCACATCAGAACCACGCTCCGTCTCTTTGCGATGCTGGTGTTGTTTGAGGGCCCGGGGAACATTAAGGCTGCATGGGCCAAGGCCTAAATCTACACTGAGGCATTCCAATCAGTATTGTAATATTACGTTTTAGATACAGGAAATATGCAGCGGTTCCGTTGAGCCCTGCGGCTAGCTAAACAGCCGTGGGAGTGAAAGCAAAATGGAACTCAGGCCAAATCGCCCTACGGCTTGACTTAAAGAGTTTGTCGGATAACAAGGAAGCGAGATGGAATTTAGCCGTTTTGTCTTGTGGTTTAGTGAAGGGGGCTGGTAAAGGAGGAAAAGGAGTCAAAGAGAACTAGGCCATATTATCAGTGACTTGGCTTTCTGGGTTGAGACGACTAGTGACAACTAATCCAGTCCAGATGCAATAGAGCAAAGAGGAGTCAAATCTGATCGGCCTCCAAACGATGAGATTATGGCTGAGATATGTAATCCAGTGTTATGCAGAAAAAACAAGGGAGGGAGGGAGAGAGAGAGAGAGAGAGAGAGAGAGAGAGCGAGAGAGACCCACCATGACCAAACAATCTTTATCCTGAGAGGAGCAGTGTTAGAGAGATTTGACAACTATGCTAAGTACGGCAAAGCCCCATACTCCGCCATCTATGGATCAACATCATATCTATGCGTGTGTGATTAAAATGTCATGAACACAGGAAAGACGCAATACTAGCCATTCATGCCATACTGTGTAGTTCACCATTCAATTAAAAGCCCATTTAAACCCTTAACATATTTACAGTTTTACAGTGTTATAACATAATATATTATGAACAATTCTCGGGCTCGCGTCTAACAGATACCTTTGCCCACAGTTTTTCTTCATGCAGTTTAGAGATTTTAGGTGGTGGCTCTTCCAGAGTGGTGCTGGTGGTGTTAGCGGTGGTAGTGTGTCCTCACCTCAGTGCGGAGGGGCTTCCTGGCTGTCTTCTTGGCCGCGTCCCCGGCCGTGTCCCTGGCCGTGTCGGTTTCCACTCTTGGGGTGAAGTCTTTGGTGGAGTCCTGGGTGGGTTCGGCGGCTTTGGGCTCTATGTACACCATGCTGACGGTCACCGGCTCCACCTCCACGTCCTCGGCCACACCTGGACCGGGAGGTGACGCGCCGTTAGGGCTCGAGAGGCGGACATTTTGTGGACGTATTGTCACGGAAAGCTTGGCGACAAGACTCCAGATGTAAGTGCTAGGCATATACATGACAGTGTTTGTGTTTTTGAATGCTCTAACGTTTATCCTGATCGTGGATGAAACTTAGATAAATCGATTATTATTATTATTATTGAATTCTATTGGTAATTGGTTTATACTGCTTTGTTAATCTTGTCTTTGTACTAAATTGGTAGCATTTCAGTCTCAGTGTTTCCTGTCCTCGGTTTAGAAAGTGCAGCAGCCCAAACGTTACTTTAATCTATCCGCCCTTCAGAAATGGCTTAAAACTAGGCAGAGTGGAAAGAAGTTGATCAAAGGGGATGTCAAATTTCCTGACATGCACATTGTACAAACTAGTTGGAGACACGGCACACAGAAAAAAGGCACAAATGTTCAGTGAGTGTTTAAGTGAGTGAGGGAGGGACTAAGTGAGTAAGTGAGTGAGTAAGGGACTAAGTGAGTGAGTGAGTGCGTGCGTGCGTGCGTGCGTGCGTGCGTGCGTGCGTGCGTGAGTGACTTACTGACTGACTGAGTGAGGGAGTGACTGACTGACTGACTGACTAAGTGAGTGAGTGTGTGTAAGTGCAGTGTGCCTCTCACCTGAGCCGGAGCCTGAGTTGAAGTCGTCGTCATCCTCGGGGTAGAAGCCTCCTGAGCCTGTGTCGTCCAGGTACAGGTCATCCGTCTGGGACGGTGACTTGGCTGCCTCCGCTATCTGTAGGGGTCGACGGAAAGGACAAAGAGCTGTTGGTGGAAATGCTTTTTATTGTTTGTTTGTTTTTTAAACTTTTTTTTTAATGTTTACCACATTTAGAATCTTTGAGTACTTATTTCAGGGACCATCACTTAAATTGCTTCCTATTTCCCTGTGCACAATCATCAGCTGACTAGAGCCTCGCTAGCTTAAATCAGCACATTTCCATTTCCAGCTAAACTTTGTTGCCCGTCTACTCAACAGCAAGCTCTTTGAAATGACACCACGATCAAACATTGGAGAAGACTGACTTTTTTCCAAAGTGTTTTCTTCCCTACTCGATTACTTACCCACCATGAGGCCCATTGACGACAGTAATACTAAGAGGCTGCTGGTAACAATGGACCACTGTGGGGTCAATCTGGGCCATACCCCAGCCATAACGTCCCCCTAAACAGATGCCCCTGGTTTAAGACGCAAAGTGGAGAACAACATCGATGACCAACCAATCGGATATCTGGCTCCACCCACCCCCACCGTTCCCCGGGCACCGTGCTTAAGGGCTGTTTGCGTTTCCAGCTTAGCTAAGTGACCGATTTAACAGATGAACCTTCTGTTGTTCACACTACCCATCAACGTCTACTTGCAAGTAAGAACAAAAGTCAACAAGTTTTCTTGAGTTAGTTGCCTATTAGACAAATAAATCTTTAAATAAATGCGATGCGCATTGCCTAATGGTTTTCACAAGTGATGTGGGCAGGTTCTCCGGTGTTGAGTAGGTGTGTATGTGGGTGCATGTGTGTGTATGTGCTCCAGGAATAACTAGGAAAACATCCATGGCAACATCCATTCAACCTTTCTTCCCCCTCACTCTGCGCACGGCGCTGACGCTCCCTCCATACTGATGTTGCAGCTTTAGAAAAGAGCCACAAAGGGCCTTCAACAATATATCATCCTGTGTGTGTGTGTGTGTGTGTGTGTGTGTGTGTGTGTGTGTGTTGTGCTAGTTGGCTCGTTCCACGTTCCCATTTAACCGTTGTCACCATTTCCATGGCGACGCCCACGGTGGTTCTCCACTGATAACCCAGGGACCAAACGAAGAGGGATTAGATTGACAAGGTGTCTGCTCTCCCTGAAAAGAGCGGGGGAGGGGATTGTGGAGGAGAAAAACAGGTGGATGACACTGAGGAGAAGGCTGTAACCGAACGGGCCAAGGCCAGGGAGACAACTTGTTTGTGCTGCTGTTCATTGTTGTTCGACAGAGTGAGAGCGGACCCGTGGAATAAGACGGGGAGAACGAGAGGAGAGAGAGAGAAGGAGGGAGAGAGAGAGAGAGAGAGAGAAGGAGGGAGAGAGAGAGAGAGAGAGAGAGAGAGAGAGAGAGAGAGAAGGAGGGAGAGAGAGAGAGAGAGAGAGAGAGAGAGAAACAGAAAGAGTGTGTGATGTGTTCAATGCGTTTGAGCATTGGTATGTTCTGTCTACCTGCTGTAGTGGAAGTGCTGTGTCATTACTATACTACAAAACAAGCAAGAAGGCCACAGTTTATGCTAGTCTGAGGTGTATGCGCGCGAGTGTGTGTGTGTGTGTGTGTGTGTGAGTGTATTGGTCTTCAAAGGGAACACTGACACTCTCCATGACAAAGGACGCGGGGAGTACGGTGAGTCTCGAGAAGCGCTGAAAGGACGGCCAGGATAAGATGGAACAATATCCCCCCCCCCTCTCTCTCCACCAGCTCCTGACTTTCAGAAGAAAGAGCCTTTTTTTTTTTTTTTTAAACAGAGCGGGGCATATCAAAGGAGGAATTTGTTCAAAGCAACTTTATCGTAACCTTTCTGAGCCGGCGGCTGTCTCGCTCCAAACCCCCTCCCCCCCCCCCCCCCCCCCCCCCCCTCCCCCCCCACGCCCCCCAACCCGCCAAGGCACCCTCGCTTCACTGGCCCGGACCACACATCTCTGTCATTTGGTGATAACACAATGGACCTAGGGGACGAAGGCCACAAATCCGCCCAACACAATGGTGCCTAATGACATAAAGGCTACACACACACACACACACCCTCCGAACACAAGTTAAAGACTAACGAATCACCAGAAAAACGTTCCCCTTCCAAATTACAATGAGTGACTCATGCGTGCGGACAGGGGGTGCATAATCCCTCTCTTGCAGTCGGTCGAGCCATCCCGAGAGGAAATAACCCGTCTGGCCTTGATGAACCTTCCCTCCGGTTATCGCTGTCCACGTTCCCAACAGCCAGGAAGGCTTTCCTCCTCCTCCTCTCGCTCCTTATCGCAGCTTTGAGCTGAGCCAGAGAGACCTGGCCATGGCAAAAACAAGCAGCACTTCCATGACCCCCAACCCCCCCCCCCCCCCCCCCCACACACACACACACACACACACACACAGTCCTCCATAGAAGCGCAGACTCCACCTCGCTTTGGTTCAAAGAGACCCCTGGCAGTTGTTCACCGCCCATTCAAACAAAAAGTGAGAGCCTTAAACTCATTCAGCGGGTTTTACGCGGCAATTACAGGAGCTCCGTCTCTTCATGGCCTTGTCTAGCCGGATGCCAATAAAAACACTCTCGCTCTCTCTTGTGTCTCTTTGGGCTCTTCACAACAAGACAAGTCACTCTCCCGGCATGCCTTGACTGGTGGCCTGCTTTGAACAGGAAAGGCACCTTCTCCCTCTCTTAGGCAGGGCTAAATAAAGCCTGGGCCCTAGAAAGGAGCCCTAGGCTGTGAGGACGGGGGGAGGGGGAGGGGGAGGAGGGGAAGGAGACATTTCGATGCAGTGCGTCTATCGGTGGGCCTCAAAGAGAAACGTATGACAAATGTACTTAACACTGGCGAGCGTCCAAAAAGTAACTAAGTAGGTAGGTAAAAATTAAACCTCACTACTTAAAAGCATGATCCATTGAACCATGGAAAAACTGCCCTTACACAACCCCCCCCCCCCCCCCCCCCCCCAACACACACACACACACACGCACATGCACACGCGTGCGCACGAGACACATTTAACGTTCCTCTTTTATCCACAGAAAACTCTGCGTGTTGTGTGTGTGTGCGCAGGGGGGGTGTCAGTCTAAATCTCTAGTTATATGACCCTGGCTAACACAGTGATCTGAGGCTGATGTCCCACATCTCAAAAAAGAACTTCATTTCCGTGATCAACGCCCGCGGATGAAAAGCCTTTCGTGCGCTCCTTTCCTCGCCGTCTTCCACGCGCGCCCACGCACGGGGCCAAGGGGCGACTCTAACGAGCATCACCTGGCGCGGCTCTTGACGGGCTGACACCGCCAGACAGAGAGCCGGAGAGAGGCGACCGTAACGAGGCCGCCGGCAGCCCCAGGTCATTAGGAGAGCAGAGCCCCAGTCAGTCCCCCTAATGAAGAATCAGCCAGGCAGACAAGGGGTCGGCTCCCCGGATCTGTCCGTCCAGGCGTCTTTTTTTGTCTGCCTGCCTGTCTGGCTGTCTGCCTGCCTGTCTGGCTGTCTGACTGCCTGTCTGGCTGTCTGACTGCCCGCCTGTCTAACTGCCTGTCTGGCTGACTGACTGCCTGCCTGCCTGTCTGTCTATCTGAATCTCTGACTGCCTGTCTGACTGACGGTAGCCTGCCTCACTGGCTACCTGTCTGACCATCTGCATCTTTGACTGCCGGTCTGACTGCCTGCTTGTCTTTCCGTCTGCCTGCCCGTCTACCTCTCTACCTGTCTGTCTGCCCCTCTGCTTCTCTACCTGTCTCTCTGCTTCTTTACCTGTCTGTCTGCCTCTCTACCTGTCGGCCTCGGATTGTCTCCCTAGAGCACCTACCATTAGACTGAACGGACAGGGAACAGAATGGAGGAGGAACGCGAGATGACAGAAACGGGGAGGAGGAGGAGAGACAGGGAGGCAGGCGGACAGCGAACAGGGAGAAGGAGAGACGGAGGGGAGGTAGAGAGAGAGAACACGGGCCGAGGTAAACCCGACGGTGCAGACGGTGCAGGTGGTGATGGCCGAGGAGGGGTGGCGCTGTCCTCCACCACCGTATCTCAGCGTCTGCCATGTTGACACACCGCGCTCGCTCCTTCCACGGTAAATATTAACTCACCCCCAAGAAGAGCCAAGGGAGATGGGGCTCCTAGAGGCTGGCTTGCCTGCAAGCGCCGACGCACGCACACACACACACACACGCACGCACACGCACGCACACACGCACACACCAACACACGTGTGTACTTCAGAGAGAAAGCGGTGGAAAACAAGTCAGCGGGCAGACAGTGCCTCATACATTCTTCGTCGGTCTGCTGCTCTCCTCACTGTAGCTATTTCCTTCCCCTTACCTCAGCCAAACGTCTGGGAGGAAGACAACAAAGTGCTGCCGTCCACGTTGCCCCGCCACGTCTCACCAGTGAGCAGCCAATCGAGCCCCGTGCTCCGCCAGCCGTTGACTGGTTCAGCACCTACGGGGAACTGACAACCGTTCCAAGAAGAGAAACACCGACCACAAAAACAACTGGTTGCAAAGCAAACCAGAGTGTGACGCGAGACGAGAGTGGGCGGGGGCGGGCGACCTGTGTGTGTGTGTGTGTGTGTGTGTGTGTGTGTGTGTGTGTGTGTGTGTGTGTGTGTGTGTGTGTGTGTGCGCCCGTCAGTGTCGGTCTCTGTGTAACAGAGTGAAAGCAGCTCAGTCAGCCCGCGGTCAGACCTGACACGGCGAAATCGATAGCGCTGCTAGCGTCAGGTCCAGCGCTCGGCGCAGCTGGTGGGCCTGCCCCCCGTCCCTCCCACTGCCGGGCGGTGTGCCGGCCCTGGCCTTATCAACTCATAGCAGGCAAAAGTCCCCGCCGCTACCCCCTCCCTGGAACTCCAGGAGGGAGCCATGGAGCGTGGGTGGCCCAGGGCCAGCGGTTTGGGTGGATAGACGAATGGCTGGAGGAGGGAGAACGTCAATTGACTTCGGTCAGCTGAACTCACAGCCCTGTGTCAATAGCTCCGATATATTACCCTTTGGACAGCATGTATGTGTTGTTCGGCAGGCTGTGGTGTGTGATTTGTTTTCGACTGGGAAATGGGGAGAGGCGCGGAGGAGCGGTCAGCAAGGATGGCAGCCAATAGTAGCCATTTTGAAGCACTAGGCTAACATACTAAGAACCGCTGCCTGCTAAACAAATTGTTATTGCTAAATCATTGGTTGGAGCTGGGGACTGTTTCTAGGGTGTAATTGGACTGCGGAATAAGTCCAAATCCCCAGCCTACAGACACAACAAGGGAAGCTCAACCACTGACCCACAAGCCAAACAAATTGTGGTGCTGGAGAGGAAAGAGGACGGTATCGTGTGTGTGTGTGTGTGTGTGTGTGTGTGTGTGTGTGTGTGTGTGTGTGTGTGTAGCCCCCAAGTGCTCTTCAAACCCCTCCAACTTTATTGCCCCCCTGGGGATCATAATAAGGAGCTAATTGATAGTCTTAAAGGCACCGCAGGGTAGTAGGGGGGATGGGAGTTCCTGTAGGAAGTTGACACAAATCAAACTCACTCTAAACCTAGACGGGGCCTGAAGCGAGTCCAGGAGAGAATAGGGGGACAACACTGTGTGTGTGTGCGTGTGTGCGTGTGTGTGTGTGTGTGTGTGTGTGCGAGCGCAGCTGTTTGTTTCTCCATTCTTTGTTCGTATACGTGCAAGAGATTCCCCCAAAAATAAAGTTGTGAAATAAAGTAGGAAACAGTCAGCTTAAGACAACCGTCTGGTTTTGTAATTTAGGATAGGATAGGATATTTCATATATATATATATATATATCCTAATATATAATTTAGGTAAGGATAGAGGGGATACAGTCGAACCCAGGCAGGAAGCAGCACCGGGCGCTCCATGCACGTCTCTCTCCCCCTCTCTCCCTGCTCCCTCTGCCACGGCGACTTCCTGCTCTGACTTAATCACGTCAAGCCCTTTGAAACAGAACATTCTAGCCCGAGATGATATCAACCACAACAGCAATGAAAAAGGAGGAGATGAAAACCTTTCCCAAAGAAAAGCCATCCAAAATCATCTCCTTGTGCTTTTTTTTGGCCCGTGGGTCTGTGTGCCGCGGTGGAATACAGTATATCTGAGAGGTAAGTCAGTCTGCAATAATGACTAGGTGCCCAGCTTGGTGGAGGAGAAAGTGAGTATGAAGCCGGGCTTGAGCTCTTCATGTGGAAAATCCAGGGGGCTTTGATAGGAGGCCGAGGAGCTCTTCCTTCCTGGGGTGTCCCTCTCGCCCACGGCCCGGAGGGAGTGGGAGCGGGAGCTCCAGTTGGAGGCTCTTACCTAACCAGGCAAAGCTCGGAGCAGCCGGACATGTGGCTGCGCTTTGCTCACGTTAATATCCTCTCCGATTTCCAAAACAAACGGCCGTCTGACACGGGATGACAGGCGCCACATTCCAACGGGCTTGAGCCCCCTCGGTTTGGACCCGGGGTGGGGGCGGGGGATGGGGGTATAAGGTACAGGAAGAGGGGTTTCTGATGCACACTTCCAGGGGCCTCTGGGCTCATGTCTCAGGGAGTTATCTGTGTGTGCAGAGCTGCTGGTTTGAAGCTAGCGAACACTGTGTCTTTTTTTGCTTTCTCTTCTTCACATTCAGGCCCCAGGGGTAGGCCGGGCAGAGGTGCAGGGTTCCAGGTGAAAAGATTAGCTCCCTTTTTCATTACGGTGGTGTAGCGAATCCACATCCTCACATTAATGACTGTCTGTAGTCATTTAAGCATTTAAAAGGGCATTAGCGAATCTTTATGCCTCTATAAAGATTGGTTTAATGGTCGGAGGCAGCTGGCTGCAGCTTTGTAGACTGTGAAACTGGAGGTAAACAGATTTCACCTGCTCGGCTACACAGGCTACGGAGTAGCAATACCTTCAGACAAATCAGACTTATTTGCTTCATTTGATTCATGTATCGAGTATGGAATCCGTCAGAAACCTGAACACACACAAAAACAAACAGGGGCAGTTGATCCCCAAAGGACGGATAACTCAGTTGAGAACATTCTCTTCCCTAAAGAGAAAAACATCAGGAGCAGACTTCGGTAAAAAAAAAAAAGAAAAAAAGAATGAGCTTTACATCGAGTCTTCAATAACACCTCAAACTACGTCCATATGTGGACCAAACAGGGGAGCCGCCGAACAGGAGATATGCTGGACGCCACTGTCACGTCTACGTTGGATCAGATTTAGTCACAGTCTTAGACAAAAAGCAGTCTCTGGAGTTTTTAACAAACAGCATGGGAGAGAGACTAAAGTGAAAAAGAATGAGAAAGATAGGCAAACATAGATAGAAAATAAATATAAATGTGTGTTTATGTGAGAGAGAGAGAGAGAGAGAGAGAGCGAGAGCGAGAGAGAGAGAGAGAGAGAGAGAGAGAGAGAGAGAGAGAGAGAGAGAGAGAGAGAGAGAGAGAGAGAGAGAGAGAGAGAGAGAGAGAGAGAGAGAGAGAGAGAGAGAGAGAGAGAGAGAGAGAGACTGTTCTTCAATACAGTTGAATCTACCTCGTACCGCATAAATACAATGATGAGACTACAATCACAAAGAGCATAGTAAAATCCAGCTTGACAAAAACACTTTCCTTCTGAACCGCCGCCAACAATCCATTGTTTTGTTTTTTTCCAAAGCGTCCAATAAGACGCGATATAGAGCTGCTATGACTTCCTTCCTTAAGCGATATTGCATCCTGACAGGAAGTAAGTCAATTTCACGGTTTCCAACAAAAACAGACACCCGCTGCTGGGCTGGCTGGCCGACAAGGAAAAGGCACAATACAATGCACAATAAGCTGCTTGCACGGTAATAAACACAAAGAAATAACAATGGCGTGGAAGAAAGCAGTGCATATTGCCTCTCATGGCCAGCTGAGAGAGCATGAATAATTCACACTGGCACCGGACACAATGTGAATCGCAGTGCGTACAGAGCTACCTTCAGTGTGAATCGCAATGCACACAGAGCTACCTTCAGTGTGAATCGCAATGCACACAGAGCTACCTTCAGTGTGAATTGCAATGCACACAGAGCTACCTTCACTGTGACTCGCAATGCACACAGAGCTCTGTAGCTGCCTTCAGTGCGGTCTCCCGGTGTGAGAGTGTCAGCGTTCACACACGCTGTGACACATTACCGCTAATTTCATTCTTCTCAGACCATTAAACGTTTCACCGGCAGGCACAAGTCCAGGCCGTTCCCGTGGCCTACCTTTTCCAGGGCACCTGATGGGGTTAATGTACGCTTAATGTAAACCTCTCGCCAGTGAAACCTCCCCCCCAGACTCATAAAGAGCGAGCAGAGAGACAATATGGGGCCCATGTGGTCTCAACATGTCCCCCTGTTTGGTGAATACCTCAGCGCTGCGCTATCCAACTTCACAGAGCGTGACGGAGGTTCTTTCTGCACCAAAGGAGCTCCGCGGATTCCTGGGCCGATCGTTGCAGTTGACCCAGCCCACCCTCCCGGCCCGGCCCGGCCCACCCTCCCTCCCGGCCAGCCCTCCCAGCCCTCCCAGCCCTCCCGGCCAGCCCTCCCAGCCCTCCCAGCCCTCCCGGCCCGGCCGCAGGCATGTTCAGCCGCCTGCCCTCGGAGCTCGCCCACCGG
>CM030182.1:13493818-13538818 GCA_017639675.1 Aplochiton taeniatus
GCCACAGAAAAAACACCAAGACCACAGTGTGTGTCTGCACGCACGCGCGTGTGTGTGTGTGTGTGTGTGTGTGTGTGTGTGGGGCCTTCCCTCCACGCCATCTCTTACCACTCATCATCACCGACACCACCAGAGGAGGTGCGTGGAGGAGCCCGTCCAGGCCAAGCCCGGGCCGTGTTCTGCACTGCTGACTGCACTCTGTCAACACGGCACCCTTGCAGGTTACGCTCCCCCCCTCTCTACAGCCATAAACCAGGCCCACCATGCCATACATTTATATGGTTCCGTCATCCCACAAACTACGCCCCGAAACCAGATGATAACATTCACTATATATATATATATATATATATATATATATATATATATATATATATATATATATATATATGTATATCCCCCTGATTGTTCTGACTAAAGCCTCTCCAAGACTGAGCAGTGGGTTGTGGTAACATGCATACGCTGCTTATAAGGCTAGGCCCTCAAGCCTTTGTAAGTCCACCGGTATGCATGTCCGTCTGCTGCACAAAACCGCCCCTGCCTGCTAATTGTGTTAAAGCTGGTATGCCCAGTCTATCTTCGGTATTTATTTATTTATGAAACAATGGCAGCTACATTTTTTCCCAGCTCAGAGGGGGGGGGGGGGGGGACCAAAGCACTTGATCCCCCACCCGTCTCCCCGTGCTTGGGCCTACGGCTTAGCCAGCCCTGTGCCGTGGGCCAACCCAGCCAGCAGGGCCACCTCTGGGCTGCGAGGCGCTGCAGCGCGGTGTCGCAGGGCTCTTCTGTGCTGCTGCCCTGCCTGTTGTGTCCCTGCACCACCGTGTCGGATGAAAGGCATGGCTTCCATCGACGTGGCTTTGGAACAGGAACATGAACGGACATTGTGTGTGTGTGCGTGGGGGTTTTCACTCGTCAGAATGACAGCTAGTTGGCCGCATATATGTGTGTGCGCGTGTGTGTGTGGGTGGGTGTGTGTGACGGGAAGTGTTTGAGTCTTACCTCTGTGTCTGTCTGTTAGCGTGATAGCTAAGTTAACTGCTGGTATTAAAGTTTAATTCAACCCAGATTTTGCAGGCTTTCGTCTTGGGTCATCGTCCGGCACAACACCACCAAACCCGCAGGCTTTGAACCCCAGTTAAACAGGAAAACCCAGGGCTTCTCCCAGGCAGATCATTAACCTCCACCAGCCCAAATGGCCGCCACATGAAAGAACTCTGAGGTCGAGGGGTCACAAGACCCTAAATGTCACAATGTCTTCCTCACCACACAGAACAAAGAGAGAAGAGAGGGAGGGAGGGAGGCAGAGAGGGAGAGAGGGAGGAAAGCTGACTTTGGTTTTGGGAGCCGCAGAGAAATGAGTTTGCATTTTGGCTTCTTTTTTGGGGCCATTGCCGTTCAATGCAAAACCGCTGCATTGTGGCGCTGTGGCGTCTAAACGCTGTCTATCCTTCCTGTCCCCTTCCATTTAGAATCCATTCACAAAACCAAAAAAAGACCGGCGGGAGCTGAGAAACGGGAGGCCGTTCACGCTATTTTACCTCCACTTACAGGCCATACACACTGGACGCAACGGCTATTTCTGCTCAGCACACATTTATCTGCCTGTGAGTGCAGAAAGGAAATGATGACCTGCCAAATTCCTCCAAAGCGCAGTCCATTTCTCACTGCCACCAACTGCTGCAAATGGACCCTTATCTCCCTCATAAAAGCAGTGGGGGAGAGGGGGGGGGGGGCTGGGATGGAGGGATGGAAAAAGGGTAGAATGACTGGAGCGAAAGTGGGAGGGGAGAGGAGGGGTGGGGTGGGCGAGTTTGTCGCTTCAGCGGCTGATCTGCTTCAATCCTAGCAGCGCAGCAATTGAATTCCCATCCAAGCCTGCTCTTAAGAGGATTTGGGCTCTAGGGAGCAAGAAGGGCACAGGGAGAGGGTGGGGGGTGGGTTGTGAAAACAGAACAACAAGGGGGGGGGGGGGGTCGACAAAGCGAGTGCCACTGTAGAGGAGGGGTTGGTCGGGATGCTGAGTGAAGAAACAAGGAAGACAAACACTGGACATGCTGCCTGTCTAGGAGTCCGTGGTGACGTGCGGGCATAGAAGCAAATGTACATTGGCCGGTGCGTTTGCATTTCTCTTTTTCAGAATCGGGGAGGTGACAAACATCACAAAAGACAGAGGTTCAAGTAGAGATGAATATGTACAGAGAAATAAAGCGAGTGAGAGGGAGTAACAAAAAACAGAAGCCCGAGTGGAAGAGAGATGGAGCGAGAGATGACATCCGTGGCGTGCAGCAGGGGAGCGACGGAGGGCTGCGTCTAGGAGCAGGAGAGGCAGGTGGTGATCCCTGATCCCATTAACCCGGGCTAATCCAACAGCCTGGGCCGCAGCCGCCACCACGGCAGGCAGGAGTAGCGCGGGCGGCCCGCCATCGGACCAGGCACTGGAAGGGGATCACGCACCAGACCTCCTGGTCCTCTGCACCACAAACCCGGGGCTTGATGATGTGCCGCACGGGAAGGGTTCAGGGGATTTAGGAGGGGTTAGCCTCCGCACCTCAGCCACGTCGCCCCCCGGAGGAGAAAACGCTACGCCCCCCCACCAGGTCATGGCTCATCTTCATATAAAGGCGGAGTTCGAAAACAAACTGCCAGCAGAGATGTTCACAGGGGCCTGGAACGCTTTATACAGGAGGCGGAGCAGGACGCGGGGGCGACGGATATAGCAATTACAACTGTGTCATGCGTAGGGTGAGGGGCTGGGGGGGGTTAACGTGGGCAGAACATGACTCATCTAATTGCAGATTAACGGCCTCAGATCCCGGCGACGGGAGTGGGCGGAGTCATGCGACAACCCGCCCACCAGGCCAGTCAACATGGATGGCCTAAGCGTGTGCAGACGGCGAACTCCAATCCGCGCCCAGGCAGGGCTCCGCCAACACACGCCGCCAAGTGCACGGCAAGGCGCTAAGTCTCCGTGTGACGGTTTAGAGATGTTTGTTTTTTTATTTCCATCTGTTGTATTTGTGGCTGTGACTAAGTTGTGTGTGCTTTTATTTGTTTTATTGGATTCATCTGAAATGATTTCACCTGCCTGCCCCGGATTGTACAGCACTTTGGTCAACGTGTGCCAAATGCTTTCACATGCTTTCAAAGTTCACTTGACTTGGCTTGACGTTTGGGAGTTTCACTTATCACAGCAGTGAAAAGAAAAACGAATTCTAACGTTATTATTACTGCTGCTCATAAAATCCACAGTGCAATCTCTTTTTACATTAAAAGACTGCCATGTTGAGAAGGAAGGCACACTCATATTAGCCTTTCACACACTTAAGAGGGGATTAGCAGTTTAGGAAGTAATCTTGGGTATAGTGGCACATGCTGCAGATTAGAGTCCAGGGAGTTACTCAGGCCTCGTACACAGGGATCAAACAAACTGCTCATACCCAACACGGGGAAGCCATTTTAGACTGTGCTGTGTTTGTATACGTGTGTGTGTGTGTGTGTGTACGTGTGTGTGTACATGTGTGTGTGTGTGTGTGAGTATTTGTGTTTTTGTGTGTGTGTGTGTGTGTGTGTGTGTGTGTGCGTGTATGCGTGTGTGTGTGTGTACGTGTGTGTGTGTCGCTTGACAGAACGCCGCCGCTCCATCCGCCCTGGTTCAAGGTCTGTTTGTTGTAACAAACTGCTCCACAACAAAAAGGGGAATGAGAAAAATGGTTTCCATGCTCTACACATGGGCACCAGCTGCCGCGACCACATTCTCCTCTTATCGACAGAGCAACAAACGAACCCACAAGTTAGCTCACAAAAACAGGAGGCAACAACTCACAATTGTTCTGCTCCATATCATCCCATTCAACATCCCATTTCGAACTGGGCTTGGATCCACCACGCAGGAGAAAGAACCTTCCCGTTCTCACGCGTTTTAACTAGTCAAATATTACACTTGAGAAAGTTATTACATTCCACAACTCACAGGATTTTACACAGTAAAGTCATAGAATCAGGGATTTATATCAATCCTCCCTTCCTGGTGCGTCAGGAGTTTTTGTGTGACTTTTGGAGAGGAGAGCACTGTGGCTGCCTCTGGCTTACATTTGAGAGGGATGAGGCAAAATTCTCCTTCATATTCCATTCTCTTTAAATAATTAAAATCTGGCATCTGAAATAGTCCCTGCACCACAGCTCAGCTGCTGTTTCAATCTTTAATGACAACGTGGCAGAGTGTACGTATTCCCTTCCAACCCGAGAGAGCCGCCTGATCTATTGAAACACAAAGCGCACGGTTAACTGGCATGACCATGCACATGCATACATTGATGCCAAAACAAAACTTTTCTTGTCTTTCGCCGCAAACCTACATTTAAACATCCCCTTTTTCTTCTTTCTAAAAAACTGAGAATCTCAGAGCTGGAGCTCCGGACGCACGGCACCAATTCTTCCCCTCTGCTGTAACTCCGCAAGAATGTGCGGTTTGGGGAGACGGCAGTCTGGCTTTTCGAAGGAGGTCCGTGTGAGAACCAGAGCTTGGCCCTGCACCCTCCTCTGCCCGCCTATGAGTTTACACAGAGATGCGGAGGGCACCAGACTGGCATTTCCAGCCATGTAAACACTTAGGACCATGCCGGGGCATGTACTGTGGGGACGTTAGAGCAATACTTTGAAGGTCATGAGCAGAGACAGCAGGGAGGGACAACCAGGCGCAGAGGGCAACAGAAGGGGAGCAGCTCCGAAACTCCACCCTCGGACAAAGGCTGCCAAGGCTGCCTTGTGGGGTCGACGTGTCGCACATCGAAACCAAGAACCACAATAAACATTTCAGAACCATTTCAAAAATGCATCTCCACTTGGATCTTCAAAATATATGAAAAAAGGAGGAGGAGGAGGAGGAGGAGGAGGAGGAGGAGGAGGAGGAGGAGGAGGAGGAGGTGGAGAAGGGGCGTGTGATGCTCTCAGTACACTGGCAGGTCTGACAGGCTGATGGGGATGTGGCATGGCCATGACATCCAGAACACAGATCTCAAAGATCCCTGAAGGAAGATAATATCTGGGAAACAGACAGACAGACAGACAGACAGACACAGACAGACAGACAGACAGACAGACAGACAGACAGACAGACAGACAGACAGACAGACAGACAGACAGACAGACATGATGCAGGCCGGCAGACATACAGCCAGAGAGATATAGGCAAGAAGGCAGGGAGACAGGCAGGAGGACAGACAGGCAGAACTGCAGGCAGACAAACAGACCAAAATACAGACCGACAGGTAGATAGGCAGGCAGGACGACAGTCAGAACTGAAGGCAGACAGACAGACAGACAGACAGACAGACAGACAGACAGACAGACAGACAGACAGACAGACAGACAGACAGACAGACAGACAGACAGACAGACAGACAGACAGTGATCCAGAAACACCATGGTGCTCGGCTACCTTACGTTACAACCCTCTGAGCCTGCATGGGGTGAACTACCGGCATTCCCCGGCCCACCACGCCATCACTTGATTAAACAAATCATCCTCATCAATGTAATCAAGTTACCCTCCCTGTTATTACTGGCTAAATGCTTCGAGGCTTGAGCATGCTGCTCCTGGACTTAGGGCCTTGTTGAGAGGGCAAGGAGGGGGGAAAGGGCCAATTCATTTATGGGATCCAGCTAAAAAAATAAATAAACGTCACCAAATGCGACAGATTAGAAGAGGATTTTAAGTGAGGTCACAATCAACGCGCACACACACACACACACACACACACACACACACACACGCCTGACAACTTCAGTTTGTCTGAATGCAGTTCCTCAAAGAAAAAAGATGACTTTCCAGTCATTAGGCCCGTGAGCCGCCTGAAAAGGACAGCGCGTAAATGAGAATGTCAGAGAGCATTTGCATTTCCCATCAAAATGGATTCCGTCTGACACCATTCCTCTAAAGCCTGTGGGTGGAATAATAGAGCTGGTTAATAAGAGTCCTGCTGGGGCAGTGGCCACCATGGCACTCTAGCAGGGGGTTAAGGCTTTACACCGCAGTTGGAGCATAGGGCACAAATGGGTGCTAACGAATGCATTAGTAAAGATTAAGGCCTAACACACACACGCACATGCGCGCGCGCGCACACACACACACACACACACACACACACACACACACACACACACACACACAGAGCTAACGGCAGAGGTAGCTCATTAACGTGTCTGATTGTGTGAGAGGATGAAGGAAGGAGGCCAGGGTCGGGGGGTCGGATGTCAGGGGTTTGACCTGCGGCGGGGGGGGGGGGGGGGTCCACGCTCTTTGGCTTTCCAAATTTGACCCATCACCACTGGTGAGTGCATTGTATGGAAGTAAATCCTTGGCTGGTTTCTTTTGGTGAGCTGGCTGACTACAGAGCGAGCTCTCCATATTGTCCACGTTAGCACAGAGCATGAGAACACTTGGGATACTGGCATTGACATAGCCTGTCCTGTCCCGCCACCCTAGCTTTGTAACAACATGATCTAAATATTTTTAAATTGCCCTGCTATCAGAATGGTTTTGGGGCAAAATACGGGGTATCCAAATAGCATTATCCTATAAGACCCCCCCCCCCGTCCCTAACAACAACAACTAAACAATAACTTTGAAAGAAAGTTTTTAGTAGTATAAAAAGACTCACTACCTCCTGCTGGAGTACCTGAATGGAGAGTCAACCACTTCCTGTTTTTTGCAAGTGGTTCCTATGACAACAACAACTCGTCCTTGACTATTCATGGCCATTCAGTCAGAGACTTTACTCTTCTCAGTCAGTGGCACCGAATGCAAAGTTTACCTCGAGCCATGGCTTTAGAATGAGAGGTGCCTTGTTATGGCCAGTTCACAATCTATTCCCCACCAAGTCATAGGGAAAGTTTCCAAAAAGACCTCTGTAGTTTGAGAGATTTCTCATGAAAACCACACTGAATTAAGAGGCTATACGGGTATAAATTGTGGTCCATAACAGCTTTTCCTTAGGAGACCTGATGGACATTCTCCATATCAGTGTTATTTTCGAATCAGTAGAAAATGATGGAAACAGCAGACTTTCAGATACATTTTTCTGCTTGGCGGAGTACAGTGCCCAAATTCAATTAGGTGCCTTTTCGAACCGATAAAACCTGCTCGTAAACATGAGTGAGCACAGATGTGTTAAATGCGGCATGTCATTTTCCACAGCGATCTTGGGAGTTGGATGGAAAAAGTGGACTGACGTCATGCTCTCATATATCGGCCATTTTTGGCTAATGCCATGCAGATGGAGCACATTCCCCTTCAGATCCCCTCCATTCTATAGAACAGCGCCAACTCTGAGGACCTACAAGTGGCTTTTGATTCCATTGCAACTCCAAATCAGGGAGTTCGCAAACCACAAGCAGTCAAAAACAATCTAACAAGCTTTTTAAAGCTAAATAATTGAATTCATTGGACTAGTTACAATATAAAGTCAAACTCTTAGATAACGATTCCATTTGCAAGGAGTTAAGAGTGCCTTAATTACCATTCTTACTCAGGAAAGTTTTTTTTTTTTAACCAGACCTAAGGCAACTAGGCAATTTTGTTCTCAGAACTTGAGTGAAAGGTAAAAGCTGCACCACATCCATTTTTAATGTTCAATTTTACCTCCCTCACCCCGTCAATATATTTAACGCATGACTCAGCAGTGTAGTTCCAATACTGTGGATGTCAAACAGCTACAGCTAGAACATGGCATGTGACAAATGTCTACGCGATGATACATTTTTCATCTCCCCCAAAAATGCCAAATCATGAACTTCACGCAAACAAACCGTTTTCCGTGCAGAGGGGAACAGAGCGGTGCATGGTGCCTTGTGGAAGCCAAGCACTTAGTACCACCATTACTAAGCTAAGTGGAGCAATCTAGTGGCATTCTACGCAGCACATGTGTCTTCCTCTCTCATCTTACCCCCTGCCAGGCTGGTCCTCCTCCCACCTCCTCCCTCCCCCCTCCTCCCTGTACTGAACAACACCAGACAGGGAGGGAACACCCCAGCCACCAAAAAGCAGACCAGTCCCTCACCCACTCCCTGCTCTGGCTGTCTACCCAGCGATTCAGGGCCGTTAAAAACTCCTTTAACTCAGGGGTCCCCCCCCCCCCCTTTCCTTCCCCTCATCACGACCGCAGAGGCTTCACCGCCGCCCCAAGAATCTTTCCATTTGCTAAGCTAATTAAGTCGGGAGGGGGGGGGGGGGGGGGCGAGAGGAGCAAAGGGAAACAGAGGGAGAGACGGGGGCTTGACAGCTTTATAAGCTCAGGCTGCCGTGGTGCGCCTCTGCTTATTTCAACCAGATTTTGACATCCGCATGCACAGCCGGGGGGGGGTCATGGGTCTGTTGTGATGGGAAAAATGTCCGTGACACCGTCATGGCTCCTTACTGACCGTGGTGGCAGAGGCTCAATCCAAACCAGTGCTGCTGCGCTCCCACACGCGTTTTCCGCCACGTCTGTTAAACTAAACGGTACAAACCCCCCCCCAAAAAAACACACACACACACACACACACACACACACGCACACAAGCAGCCGCACAGATGCATGAACGCAAAACACACCAACGCTTGCACAAACTCTGGTTGGGAACTTCTCACTGGAGAATCCTCACTGGTATGCAGAGCCTGGTCCCTATGAAGATCCCTTCCAACCACTCAAAAGGAGGGGGTTGGGGGGGGGGTTGGGGGGGGCAGAGGGAGAGAGCCAAGAGCAGCTAGTTTCAAACAAACACACATACGCCTCGCAGATGTTAGCAAGGCAGACACAGGCCCTCTATTCTCGAGTAAAGTGGAACGCATCTCATCTTTAAATATATATATATATATATATATATATATATATATATATATATATATATATATACATACATACATACACCTATACATATATACACACATACTACAAATACATTTCCTTTCATTCTTTCCAGTTGTCTGGGGAGGAATAATGCTGCCTCTGTTCTCTGGGTAACGCAGGGTAATCCAAGTAACACCGCTAATGACAAGCAGCATCTTGGCCAGCATGGGGAACCAGTAAGAGGAAAGGCCAGAGAGAGAGAGAGAGAGAGAGAGAGAAAGAGAGAGAGAGAGAGAGAGTGCAAAAAAGCTTGTGAATTAGAGGGGGGAGTGGGAGACTAACAGAGAAAGAGCTTAAGTTAGTGTGTGCTGTGTGTGTGTGTGCGTGCGTGTGTGTGCTGTGTGTGTGTGTGTGTGTGTGCTGTGTGTGTGTGTGTGTGTGTGTGTGTGTGCGTGTGTGTGTGTGTCGGATGACAAAACAAGAGCTCATGCATGGGAACAGGGGAGTCTCCCTTCACTTTGGAGCCCCAGCAACTCTTTCCTTCTGCCGAGTCCATTAGTGATTGCATAATGCTAGGCAGAGTGGACCAACTGAATGCAGTGCACCCCCTGAGGGGACTTGTCGACTTGAGGTGGATCCCGCACTGCAAGACATGATTACTATTCCCACGCACGGCAGATTTTTAAAACGACGGGGAGAACCTACAGGCCGTGCTTCTATATTTATCCGTAATGCACTATAAAGCTGCCTCTAGGTCAAGAAGAGCACTAAGTTGCTTTCATATTTGCATTTCAGAGAGGGTAAATATTTGGCCCACCCTCAGAAAAATGTTGTGCTCAAAAGTTTCTTCGCACGGAATGAGATGGAAACACCTATGTTGTTATGAATACAGAGTGGGGAAAACTGCCTCCTCTATCAGAAAAGGCAAAACTCAAGGTAAAGTCTAAAATTAGACAACATTGACGACACCTTCTTGTGTTTGAAAGCCTGGGAGAGGGCGTCAGGAATCATAGGTAATCGATAATCACGGACAGAAAAATAATATTGCTTTCCAGAATGATATGGCCTACAGTATCTGTGGGCTAAGGATATGGAAGAGCGTGTTGTCTATTTCCAGGAGGGGGGAGAGAGAGAGAGGAGAGGTAGAGAAACAAAGATAGAGAAAGAGAGAAAGAGAAAAAGAGAGAGAGATAAAGAGAGAGAAAAAAAAGAGTGAGAGAGAGAGAGAGAGAGAGAGAGAGAGAGAGAGAGAGAGAGAGAGAGAGAGAGAGAGAGAGAGAGATGGCTGGTGCATGCTGATGAAGTGTTGTTATTGTCTAGTCGAGTTGTACACGGTTGCCTCAGGTGTGAAGCTGGCAGTAGAACGGGGTGAGCCAGCGGTCAGCTTGTGCCTCCGTGCTTCACATTTCATTAATGGGAAATAAGGAGACATACTCAGCAAAGCGGCGAGCAAATGAAACTCATATGTTCTGGTTAGCAGATATTCATCAGCTTTTCTCTCTCTGCAAAGTCGATTAAAGTTACGTAAGCTTTAAAAAGAATAGTCTAGCATCTCAGTTAACAGCAAAATCGATTAATGTTGGGTGTTTTGGTGTCTATTGATTTTTAAGTAATACAAAACAACCCCTTTATGTTTGAGATGGAAAGCAAGACGTTGGTTTGTGAAATTGTATATTTCACAAAAATGCCTTTTCAATTTGAAAGTTCGAGCTATCTATTTTGGAAGTTCTGGAACTTTTAAAGATGAATGATAAAGCTTGGGAATAGAAATCATTCTCAAATAAATCTGCATGACCCCTCCAAAAAAACAAGTGTGGAGGAAAAAAAAAAAAGAACAGACAAGAATTCTTTCTTTTGTTGGAAACGAAATCCCTGGAAGTTAAACCAACACAGACATTCCATGGAGTTTTCGGCCTTTTCAACACCCCATTGTCCTCGAGCCTTCCAGCAAGACCACTCCAACTCCACGGCCAAGGCCACACTCAAGTTGCTTCTCTAAGTCAACCTTCAAACAGTGAGACAACACTGGCCCTCAGTATAAATCTGACCCCAAGTGAAAAGGACGGTGAGCAGCACCCACGCTTCCCACTAAAAAATCACACACATTACAGGATATAACATCTGGCTAACGCTGCGCACCACAACGTAACAGGCCCGGCCGGCTCAGCCCAGACTGGGCCACAGCCCTGATTTCTTCCCAGTTCCAGGAAACAACCGGGCAAATAAAAAAAAAACATTTTCCCAGAAGGTCAAACTAAAAGAGAACTTTAAACCCTCACAAGTCACAAACCACATATTTACACTTTTTGGGGGGGTATTTGTTCATGTCAACTAAACAGATTTCAAAAATGAACCCACCACCCTCCACCCCTTTCGTGATTTTATTTGACCAGTGGAAAAACAGCCCCTGTGTAAATACAGTACCTCCAGCGCGTGTTACGATGACTGGACCCATAGCCTGGGTTTTCCACAGCCGGGAGCAGTGATTTGTGACTGACAAGACAGCTCTTATCTGAGGGCCAGAATGGGGGCTATCTCTGTGGCTTCGTGTGAAGCTGGGCTAATTAACACCGAGCTAGATCAGAGCTTGTGGCTATCAACCACCCCACTTGATTGCCATGTTGACGTGAGGGCTAACATTGATAATCAATGTCGATCGTTGCGATTTCAGGGGGACGGATATTACTAACCACTGCATGGCACAGATAGAGGGAAGCTGGGATTGATCAACGTGACGACGAGAGGAAGGGAAGGCAAGATTAGTGATCGCGTCTGCCATTGCATCGTGCCAAAAGATTTCCTGGCCAAACCCCACACTGGCTGTCAGGTCCATTACCATTGACTGCAAACTAAGTCCATGACTATACAAATTCAAAAGAGTATAGATTGGTACACATTGAGCCTCCACGTGAATTTTACACCCATTCGCATGGACTTTAAAGCACCAGATATGACAAGCATGTTCAGTGACAGGACTCTTCTTCTCTAGTTTTGCCGACCGGGAGTTCAGGAGACGAGACAATGTGTGACAGACCTCCATGGAGGCGCACACAGAGAGAAGTCTTCAAAGGTCGCTGATCTATTAAAAGCCTGGCACTCTGGGGGTGACCTCATGCAAAACAATGACTCATTAAAACAGTGGTGTTTGAACCAGCTAATTGGACGAGCGGCGGAGAGAGAAGCGGTGCCAAGCGACGAGTTAGTAGCCCACGGAGAGGAGCGCCGGGGACCTTGGAGGTGGGAGTACAGCTACGACAGTGGCACAGCCCACCACAAACATTCACATGAAAGGCTAAATTGATGCTTTTCCAAAGCTGCCAACGCTGACTGCGGGGCCAATTTGTGGGGTTGATATGTCACCCAATTAGTAAGATGCCGCTGACTGAAGTGTGAAATTCATCAAAGGAATAACCGGCCCATGCAACATGATACTAGCAAAACTAACACAGTAGGTGGAACGTTTGTCTAGTCTATCTTCATCACTGAGACAGGTTTACTTTAAGCAGCATGGCCCTTCAAATTGGCCCCATTACAAAGAAACTAATTCGCCAAATACCTCTTGGTCTGTATGCTATTACAACTACCAAAACGTCACTATACTGATATTCAGAAGTAACTGAGGTAAATTACTTTTTCTTCATAACCCCAGGAGTAGAATATCCAAAATTGGCCAACAAATGTAAATTCAGTAAACAATACAACGAAGCATAAACTAGTATAAATTAAGCCGGGCAGCCAGCTATGGGCTACCTTGATCAACCATAGGCTCTGCTTGCACACTTGCAATCTGTGGTCCACAGTGTCGGCTATATTCCAGAAAACTGTTAATTTAGACCAAAAATAAGCCTCATATTTACAAGCACATTTATATTAGACGAATCATATAGATGGAATGAAAATGAATAAAATGTATACAAACTAAAGCTTTTCTATTTTGGAGACCTTGCCACATATTCGTTCGGGTTTTGGTAATTTCCACAGCATTCAACATAGTTTAAATGCCCGTCACTTTACGCTCTGTCAACGATTTCAATGAGTAAAAATAGGTTATAACTAAAATTAGGGTAACGCTACTGGCAAATGCATATAGAACACTAAATTGTTTGTTAAAGCACACATTTATGCAGAAATGCCTACTGTCACTGGTAGCTTATTTACAAATGTTGATTGTTTACATTGTGCATACATGTCCTCAATTGTACAGCTACAATAATTATTGGTAAACAAATCGTGGGTAATAGAAAGTAGATATAATTTTGAGATGACTACATTCTCACAAATATTTAAAAGTGAGTGGTCTCTGATTTGAAGTTGTTCTTTATACTCTTACAACCCCCTAGCAAATCGAAACAGCTCGCTTTCCAAACTTACCCTTTCTCCGGAGAGAAAGACTGTAACGCCGAGAGTCACAATTATCCAAATGTTCCGCATTTTATTCCTATATAAAAAGTGACGATATGGGAAAAATGTTCAATCTTCCCCGTTCTCTCCTTGTACTCTTCTGTACGCGACTCTTTTCACCTTCTCCCTTGCTCCAAGTCCACTCGTTTCTCTCTCTAGAGTGGATCCCACCGGATACGTGTTGCGTTGGGTTATTCCTCCGCGCACTTTTTCTTAAAATATGAACACACTCTGTCAATGTATTTTGCACACCTTATAACTTTACTGCAAAACCCAGACCATATGTTTCCCTGTGCTCAAGTGAAACTCAATACAATTACAAGATAGATGGTCCGTTATAGCGCACTATTCGGCCATGTCACGCGTCACACACACTAGTTTCTCAACTGCATTTCTGTATGCACTAAGAAAGAGAGAGAACAAGAGAGAGCGAGCTTGAGGGAGAGAGAGAGAGAGAGAGAGAGAGAGGGGGGGGGGGGGGTTACAGATCAGGTGAGTGACTGATCCTGAGCTTTGAGTGGCAGTTAATCCAACCATATATGTGCAACTTCATAGGAAATCCCTAAATGCATGTGGTTATGTTTAATTCAGTTCGTGTCTTCAGAAACTTTGTTTATCATATAAAAACATGTGGGAAAAGAGACTTTATTAAATAATTATCGTAAGTATAGACATAATGTAGGCTTAAATTAATACAATATCCATACATTTTCTATATCGTGGAGCTATTGAAACTGTTTGTAGTGATAACCCACAACAGTGAGACTTCTTTAACAATGGACAATCAGAAGTTTACCTGGGGAAAACTGCCTATCCGGGGATACATTTGTGTTTGCTTAATATGTCTGTCTCCCCCTGCTGGTGTAAAACGTTGTTTTTCTAAAGCAGTCACTTTAGGCTATATGAAAGCTTTATATTTGAATGGCACACATTTGGATGGATTATGCCATTTCAAGTAGCCTCAATATTTCCAAAAGACATCTATTTATTGGTTTACATTGCTATCTTTAATAATCATCAGAGATACTAAGCTTATTTTAAGATGCTAAGATAGCACTTGCACAAGTCTTGTGAATGTATTAAAGGTTATCAGACAATAAGTATCTTAATTTACTCACAACTTGGTCACTTTGTAATGTACTAACTGTTACACAATGTAATTGCAAGGAGTGTAGTGTTACCAATGTTTAACTAGCTATGCAAACTTTAGTTTGACTACTTTCAATGTAACTAATCCTAGTAAAAAATCTTCTTAAATCAAATATCTTCATGAACCACAACAATTCTCAAATCTCAAACAAACAAACAAACACACAAACAACGGTATTCCGTCTTCAGCCTTAGTCCCCCCCACAAAAAAAAACCTTAGTCAATCACCATCCCTAGTCATTGTTGAATATGGATTGTAATTACAGACATGGCTTGCTTTTCACAAGAGGCGACATGCTTCAACGCCAGGCTATTTCAGAGAGCCGTGGCTTTTCTAAGAGGAACCTGTTAGTAAAGGCGAGCGGCAGTGACCTCTAACGCAGTAGTCTGGATGGACGAAAAATGTAGTTGTTGTTAGGGATTGAGAAACTTGCAAGTTCAAGTACTGGCTAAAAGTGTTGTCCTTGAAAGTCTTGTGTGTCTTTTTACCAATGATGCTTACTTGACTGAATATTTGCTCAGAGGGGAAAGTTCGCCGTTACAGCAACTTCACCACGTCGACTGGCATGCCACAAACACATCGCACACAGACACACAGTAAAGTTGATCAATGACCAACAACTTGCTTTTCTTTCCCAGGTGACAACAGACTGCACCAAAAGCAAAACAAAAATCTCCATTAACATTACAGCTACATTTGACAAGTTTCCAAATTGAAACATATTTTGTTTTAAGATGTGCTGTTATGTGATTCAGAGATATAACCCAATATGATGGATGCAGGTTTCTCTCTTCTAGCTTGCATATCAATGTAAACATGCAAAATAGTGTTTCTCTCATCACTGCAGGCTCCAGACTCCTAGCCCAGTAGTCCTGGCCACTATGAACTGAAATGAAAAAGTGAAAGATGAATAGAAGGGGCAAGGCTTTACTCCAGACCCTGGTCTTCATTTCCCTCTCTTTCTCTCACTGTCTTTATTTATACCCCCTCTCTCTCTCTCTCTCTCTCTCTCTCTCTCTCTCTCTCTCTCTCTCTCTCTCTCTCTCTCTCTCTCTCTCTCTCTCTCTCTCTGCCCCACCTCCCCCGAGCAGCTCCTCTTGAGCAGGCTTAGTACTTGCTACTTCCTGTGTCCTAGATTACTCAGCCAATTAGGGTGAGGGCAAAGCCCCTTCTGCCAGCACGGCTGGTTGGCTCGGAAGACCGACTGTCTATATGCTGGAGAATATACTAGCCGTCATTCAATCTTCTCTGAGGCAGCCTTAAGGGGCACCCACGGGTGGAATTGGGACATCAGTCTGAGTGGGGACAGGGACTTTGAGGCAATCCATCAAACTTTAAAAACAAAACAAAACAAAAAACACAGATGGGCCTGAATTTCGATTACTGAATCTAGAACGATATTTTGCTTGGTTTACCACAAATCTGCATTTCTATTCTGTTCGAGGCCAACGCACCGAGCTTCAGAAAGGAGATTGCATTACGTTTTAGGACAACAGCACCATCCAGTGGTCCCTACCGGCACGACACATTTAGACACACGACAAAAGGAAAGAACCAAACATGAAACTCGAGGGATGAAAACAACCAAGTTATATTTCTCTGAAATGATGCAAATTCCACGCATTCATTTGCGCACACACACACACACACCCAACACACACACACACACACACACACACACACATACACACACACACACACACACACACAGTCACTCGGTGTCTGAGGACACTCCCTCAGTGGTGGCCCTGGAGATGCCCGTGTTGGTGCGGCTGCTGCTGCCATGTCTGCCCACAGAGGCCGATACAGATCTCTGGGCCATGAAGGAGGCCTTGCTGCTCGGCAGGTGGACGCCCGGGGGGTCTTCGTCGTCATCCTCCTCGTCGTCTTCTTCCCCCCCGTTCTCTTTCTTCGCTCCCTGGGGCATGAGAGTGGTGCAGCTGAACTGGCTGAGGGGTTTCCCTAGGATACCGAATCTGTAAAGGGGGGGGGGCATAAACAACAACATTTTGAGAGGAGGAGGAGGAGGAGGAGGAGGGGGGGGGGGGGGGGTAATCTGTTCTATTACTATACTATTTACTATTACAAACTACAAATAAGGCAGTGCCATTTGAAACATGCAGCGCTATATAAATAAAATGCTTTCACTTTCTTATAACATTCGTGTACAGTTCTGTGTATAATCCTGCGTTCATCTTCCCACTTTTATCTATTTCCAACAGCTACAGGCACCACGCCCAAACTGGTGTAACACAATGTTGTACTCTGTTCCCGATTATGAATGTAAACTGAGATTCGGTGGCAATGGGAAAAGGCATGAAGGATGTCAAGCAGGCCTTACCTGAAGGAGACCAGCTGCTGTTTGAGCTCTGCCATCAGGGCCTGGGTGTCACAGAGCCTGGCCTGGTTGTCCCGGTGTGGCTGGCTGCTATAGAACAGGTGGGGGGACTCCTCTTTCGGTAAGGGCAGCAGAGACACCATGACTGGGGAGCGCTGGGCCACTATCCTGCACAGCGCCGGGCGCTTCTGGGACCTCCTGGTGAAGACAAAGAGAACAAAAATAGAGAGGGGGGGGGGGGGTTAAAAGAGGTGAGAAACTGAGAGAGGAAAAAGTCATTTTTGCAAAAATTTGTTTTAGCAGTTTTTGTTGATGTAGCCAATGGATGTCATTTTGAATTGGATGTGATTGGAATTAATAACATCCAGCAGTCGGCGTAATGGAAATTAAACTAATGAGTAAATCTTTGCTCCGATGAAACCAAATATTATGAAATACTGTACATTCGACTGTGGTTTTGGCGCAAACCTCAAGTAGGCAGGCAACAGCTGTGAAAGCCATACTCCATATGGACATACCTTCAGAAAGACTACTTATGTTTTGTTTTTTTTGCCCTGCATGGCCTGACAGCTTTAGAGTACTTTTTCTCCAAATGCTTACAAAAGTGTCAGTTATCTGTCAGCTGCGGTGGGACAAAAACTAAGCAGCCTGTCACTCATAACTGATGGGTGTTCTCACTCTGACTCCGTCCATCGTTAGCAAGAGGTTGACTTAAGACAGGCAGGGACGGCTTTCCAGTTACGGCTATGGAGCGGTTCGCAGTAGCCTATCAGACCATTCTTTGGTGGGTAGGGTTATGCAAGCTGCGACGTACAGCCCAGAGACTCTTTCTCAGAAGTTTCGTTTTTCTTCTAGAGACTCCATTCATGCACTATTAACCGGAGATTTATTAAACCAACACACTCACACACACACACACACACGCACGCACGCACGCACGCACGCACCGTTGCTCCAAGAGGCTCTGGCATTGCCTGGGTTCAGCCTGTCCCTCTTTGGCCGCGGAGGAGTCCTGAGTGGCGCTCTCTGCCGGCTCCTCCGTCTTGGTCCTCAGGGCCGGGTTGAAGGTGTCGGAGCGTAGCAGGCGTCCCACCTCCTTCTGGATCAACCGGAGGTCCTTCCTGCCGAACGTCACCCACGCCACGACACAGAAGAAGCTGTACAGACACTACAGCGGCCGAGACAGAGAAGGGGAGTTGATTTGCTTTAACGTTAGAAAGAAAGACCTATTAGCGTTACATGCTAAATTGACATACTGCTAGTCTGTTAGCAAAAAAACTCAAAACAAATTGACCCACATTTCTTTGCTTTGTTTAATTCAGGAACTCGTTCCGTTACTTATTTATCTATGAATAATGTGCCAACAAGTTATCGTATATCTTTTTTTCCTGTCACATCATTCCCTAACAAACCACCCCTCTCTCTTTATTCCCCTCTTTCAGTCTTTTTCTAAAAGGTCAGACACATCTGCTTAAGTGCTCCAGGTCAGAGCTAGCGGAGTGGTTGTGATAGCCCCCTTCCCCTCCACCTGGTTAAACACTAAGGGCCTGTCAAAGCAAAGAGCCTGTGTTTAGTCAACAGCTCCCCTGCCCTCAACCCCCCACACACATCCAGCAAAGGTCCTGCGTGCAGCGCAGTGCTCGGCGCCCACCTCAAATGTCTGCCTGTCCTTGTAGGTTGACGACACTCGGCTCCTGTTGAGACAAGGCATGGGCCGAGGGTTACTTTGTGCTTTTGGTTCGACCTCTCTGAGTCGACTCACCGGGGCGGCAGTGAAGAAACAACAGCCCTCCGTTTTTCATTTGATGGATGGCAAATATACCTCGAGCCCGACCCTTAACAAACTCTTTCTTTGTTAGTCTCCCACTCCCCCCTCTAATTCACAAGCTTTTTTGCACTCTCTCTCTCTCTCTCTCTCTCTCTCTCTCTCTCTCTCTCTCTCTCTCTCTCTCTCTCTTTCTCTCTCTCTCTCTCTCTCCCTCGATCACTCACAACACTTTCAACTTTCAGCAGCTTTTGACTGCTTGGTTTACTTACGCCCTGAGCAACATCGCCCATTTCAAAGAACATCCAATTGCTCACACTCTGCCTTGACCCGTATGGTTCCTGCATGGTCCCCAAATCCCTTCCCCTTCCTTCCCCCCTCCTCGTCCTCCTCCTCCCCTTCCTCCTCCTCCTCCTCCTCTCCCTCCTCTTCCTCCTCTTCCGCCTGCTCCTCCTCCTCCGCCCCCCCCCCTCCTCCTTTCCCCTTACGATGCCAACATGGTATCTCAAGGTTTCTGACCTTCCACATGCCATGTGGTGCTGCTGGGCCAGGCCCAAGCCAAGGACCAGGCTGGAGTAGCAGAAGGCCAGCTGCTTCTGGGCCAGCTCCACCTTGGCCAAGGTCTCCGCCATCACCTGCTTCTCGCTGATGCTCTGCTCACTGGGCAGGAGAGATGACAGGGGAGGGAAGACACAGACAGGGAGGAATAAAATACAGAAATGAGAGCAAGCAAGATAGAGGAGAGCGACAAAGAGAGAGAGAGAGAGAGAGAGAGAGAGAGAGAGAGAGAGAGAGAGAGAGAGAGAGAGAGATAGGGAGGGGGGTATAAATAAAGACAGTGAGAGAAAGAGAGGGAAATGAAAAGAGAGAGAGAGAGAGAGAGAAAGAGAGGGAGTGAGACAGAGACGCACACACACATGCCCATGTATTGCACTCACGCCATGAGAGGCTTAGGCTTCATGTCCAGAGTGTTCCTCTCAAAGTAGCAGGAGAGGTAGAGCAGCAGGGCCGCCAGAAACTCCTCTAGCCCTCTATTGCTGTTGAATCAAATAAGGTGCAATTACAGAGACACCAAAATAGAGAAAGGTGATCTATAGGGGCTAGATGCACGGATGTGTTGTGTGGCCGTGTGTGTGTGTGTGTGTGTGGGTGGGTGGGTGTGTGTGTGTATGTGTGTGTGTGTGTGTGTGTGTGTGTGTGTGTGTGTGTGTGATATGTTCTTACTTCAGTAGGGTCATAAAGCATCGTGGAATGGAAAGAGTCTCATCCTCGAGCAGCAAACTAAGAGCAACCTCTGGAAGAAAGAGGAGCCGGCTCGGACTGTCTGTGTCAGAGTTCTAGACTAAACATTAGCCATCTTAATATCTGACTTTCCCCGTTTCATAACTGATTGATACTGACTTTTGACATCCTCGATGGTCACACAGTCCCTCTGCGTCCGCTTGAAAGAGGGCTTGTAGGCGTTTAGGAGAGCAGGCCCCACTGTCCTCCTGGTTCTACCTGCGATGGCACTGTGTGGTGTTGATATGAAAAGCTTTTATTTATTGAAACATAGGAATGGATTCGAAACATAATTCATAAGATGAAAGTTTTTTTTTTCATATTGGGATAGTAAAATAACTTTACCTATCTGGGAGTTTGGGGGCATCTGTAGAATTGATTTTGTTCTTTTTTCTTTTTTTTAAGATATCCTCTGGTGTTGTGTTACAACTTTGAACAAAGAACACAGCATACAATTATGCAGAACTCTCAGTGAATGACAGATCACATGACCTATAGGTTACTAGCTAAGCTATCTAACCTACCTCATGAACTCAAGGGTTTGAGTTTCATCATTCCAGCCCCATCGGCCCGGAATTGGAACACATGCCTGTAAATAAAATGCAATAGCAGCACTTTATTGTCGATATTGCACCACGTGCAAGACCTTAACCTTGTAAAGCTTTGCGCATATGCTTTATATTATGAATAAAACGTAGCGAACTCAGCATGCAGTGCATTTAGGCTAGCTTAAATACAACCAAAAAATACATTGTCCGTAAGCAATCAAAAGAGTACGCACCGTTTCGTTTTGTACTTTAGGCATTTTAGCTTTAAAATTGTTGCATGTTATGTCTAAATGTTATTATTACCGATATATTAAATAGCGAGTTAGCTAAGTTAGCTAGCTAACACCATTTCATACTGAATCATAGTTTGTTTACTAACATATGGTAGGTCGGTATCTAGGCAACAACCAATCCTGTTTCAATAGAGAGAAACCATTGGGTGAAGACAGAGCCGAACGGCACTAGGTAAAGAAAGAGCCAACAAATACAAAACCAGTGTGTCTCATAATCATTTTTTCTTGAGCAACACCTGCACAACACCGTATCTTTGTTCAGTAAAGTTGGAATCCTTTTGAATAATTTACTTTCGATCTTCAATAGGCACTTCAATAACAATCATATTATACATAGGCCTACTTGAATGAATGACTTTGGATACTTTCTTAGGCTAGAAGGTGCAAACCTTTTCTAACCCCAAAAGATCACACTTGCAGATCCTAGCAGAGTTTAAAAAAAGAAAACGAAACCTTTAATAAAACCAGAGACTTTTCAGCATTTTATTGGTAGCCCATTAAGCAGAAAGTATAGTACCACAAATAACCAACTGCGAAGGCTATTTTTTTTAAATAGAGAGGATAGACTATATAGGATCAAGACGTCATCTCTGACTCAGAACTCAGAGGGCATCTAAGGAATGCAGCAATTCAGTGTTATGCTTAGGCCTACTAGTCTCTAGAAAATGTAATTAAATTAAAACCATAACTCTTGTACACTGTATCGGCATCTCTATTATTCTTGTAGACAGTTAAGTTAAATACATAGGCCTAACATTTTTTCTTTATATTTAATACCTGCTGTTCTGTTGTTATTTACATGTCACTTATCAATAGATTTTTCACTAAAGGTAAGAAAATTGTCGAATTGTCCATTAATGACCGTGTAAATATTTTAAGAAGCACCTTGTTTACACAGGTAATGCTATCAGATTATGTGGTGTTACTTGAGCTGCAATATAATTCCCTTCAGATTCTCTCTCCGTTTAGTTCTCTCTCAATCTCTCATACACACACTTAAGTTTACTGCTACAGACAAGTACAGTGTGAATACAGGAGATTGAATGATGTGTGACAAATCTGGTCTTTGAGCTTTATATTTATGGGCTAAAACTACACTCACGTTTGCACCGAGGTGATAAAGCAACATAAACCTAACACTATGTCCTACAGAAGCCGAAATCCAGAGTTCGCTTTAGACAGTGAGATTGGGTGCCATTTCTGTATTATGTCTTAGGCTACTGAACAGGTAGAAATAGGAATTGCAATATAATGAAAATGTGTAGTTGAAACCTACTGTAGATGTAACATGGTACAAAGGAGACTGAGATTTAATACATTTTGTGTGTAATTAACCACAGAACGTAATTATTTAATTGGCAAATCGAGTTTCCATTCCTTTGCAGAGGTAACCATTAGCATTTTAACATATCATTGCACTGCTAATTAAATAATATTGAACCCCATACCCTAAAATGTGTTATTTTTGGCTAACCAACCACAATCACTATCATGTTAGTCCTAAATAAATAAAAAATTGCTAATTTCTGGAATTCTTTATTAATTGTCCTTTAGAGTGATGAGGTGTACATTCTCAGTCAGGTAGTCAAGCCCCCAGGCTCTCTGTCTGTCATTGAGGGCGTCAATAGACTGCAGCAACTCAATATCACAGCTTTGTCCTGAAAAATAAGACAATTTAAAAAACAACCAGGTTACATAATACCTTCACACGCATCTATCAGTTAATCTGTAAATCTCACAGGATGACCAGCAATGAGTTGATCTGCAATCATCTGTCTGAACTCACCAAACAGGCTCTGTACTTGTTCATTGGGCACAAAAAATGGAGGGCCTGGGGAGGGAAGAGATTAGATTCTATACTGATGGTGTTAAGAGGAACACCTCTAAATCCATTCCTAGATGTTCAAAACGCTATCTTGTGGTCGAAGGTATTAGATCATTGGATATTGCATATTTTAAAATGCAGTGTAAGAAATCCCAAATTCATTCCAGTAATATCTTGTTACGAGTAAAATAGGTTAAAAACATATATATTTTAAAAATAATTTTGTTAGAATATACTACTTGTACATGTTAACACTCTCATACTGCATGGGACATTTCGTTATATTAATATAATGATTACCTTTGTATAACTCTGGATTGTACAGCATTGTATCCAGAAGGTATCTGCAGTCCTTGGCCATAAGGGATATGATCAGAGCGGCATACCTGAACATAAAAAAATAAATACAATAAAAAAATCAACTGAGATACAAAACCAAACGTCCACATGCTCTATGCTTTCGTGTTGAGGGTGGCAGGCAGTGCTTTGACCTTACTTCTGTCTGTCCACAGGGTTTATGGCCACCATCGAACCTCTGTCCCAAATCCCTCCAAACTTCCCTCCAACAGAGCTGTACAATCAAAGAGAGAGTTGCTCAATCATAAAGTCCTATGGTGACGAGCAACAACTATTCCCTTCAGAGCGTCATCGACTCAGAATGAATAGGACAGTGAAGCTGCTCACCTGGAGAAATTAAACAGGTCACACTGGTACAAGGAAACATTCCCCTCTGTGCTCTGTGGATGAACTGGGATCAGTCTTATAAACATGTATTATAGGTATACAAAGCTACCCTCAGACTATAAAATGGGCAGAAGAAAAAAAAGATGCCTATATAATTCACTCGATACTTACACAGCCTCTACATAATGATAAGTACCCTGTAAACCTTAGCTCCAGGGAGTGCAGGAACTGCTGACTCACTGTAAGTCATGTTATTCTCATCAAAGAACTGTTTGATGGCTTTCTCAGAGATTTCCACCCCGACCACTGAATGACCCTGATCAGCCAGCCTGGAACCAACAAACATACAAAAGTAATATTGTGTAAATAAGTCTACCTCTAGTCCAGATATTGGAGATGTGACAGAAAAAAAAAAGTCTTGATTTTAACTAATGGGGTCATGTTTTTTTACGTTAATAATATACTGTATGTCCTGCATCACACTATTTGGAAGACAACATTCTCGCCTTACCATTTCATATCTACAGCTTTCCCACAGAGAGGGAAAAAGAATCGTACTCCTGTTCGTCCAGCGAGAACCTTTTCTAAGTTGCCCTCCAGCATCCTATATGTAATATAAACACACACACACACACACACACACACACACACACACACACACACACACACACACACACACACACACACACACACACACACACACACACACACACACACAGTTTCCCAACAATACAAAATATTTACCTACAGTTGATTTACTTCTTTTTTGGCTATACTGATGTTTTTGAGGTTTGGAAGTTTATAATTACCTTAGTCCTAGTTAAATATTTTACAATATTGATTTTCCAGTCCTTCAACTGTGACAGAGCAAATAAACTTACTTGTGCACTTGGGGCTGATGGAAACCAATTTGGTCTTCCTGCCAGCGTTCCTGCCACTCGCCCAGCTGCATCACACGGTCAGCCTGAGAAGCCAGCATGTTGTTTGCCAGACACCAACTGTAACAGGTGAGAGGAACAAAAGGTAAAGCAGTGGGCGAAATACCGTCTGACAAGCTTCATCCTCAAGCACAGGGTGTGTGCAGGGGTTGTGCTTCAAACACACACCACGCTAAACGAAAAAAAAAAAGAAAAAAGAAAAAAAAGAAAAAAAAAAATCACAGTAACTGAAACTTGTGTGAAGTAAGTCTCAATGAACAGAACTTCACAGTCCGAATTGTAATTTAAATGCATTATATTAATATCATTCCCATAATTGACGATCATTCCGTCACGTAATCTGACGTCACTACCAAGTGACAATGCTACATCTTTCATAACTCTAGGTCCGTTAACGTCCTGAAACTTAAATCAAATGAGGTAAAAGGTTACAATATAAGCATCATTGATAAATTATTTAATAATATGGAGAGCTACATTTCAAATTAACAGCATATGGTAATTGGTGTCTTAATAACTCCTAGCATGCATCAAAAACTTCGATCATGCACCCGATTGTTTATAAAACAAAACTATAGAAGAGCGAAAGTAAGTATGATGGCTTACCTTCGCTCTTCCCTAATGACCAAAAAACAGGACAGTACAAGTAAATTCCAATTTGAAATCATTTTGCACCTCATTGCTTACCTTTTTAGTAGTGTTGTTATCTTTTTATATGGGTTCATTCAACGACACAACCAATGGGTCGTACTTCTGGTGTAGGAGGAGTCTGTTGTGCAAGCAATGCACGTGAGTAGTGGTACGAGATTCATTAAATATGCTAGTGTCTAACAGCTTTCGTCTGATCAATTCAGCTGAGAAAAATATTTTGAACATGCACATTGTGTTTTGTTAGTACAGTTCTTAAAACTATACCGTCTCGAAATCCTCGATAGATTTGCCTGTACCTGTTTGACGAGACAGTTGTTTTGGATAGGCTACTAAACTATGTATTAGGAATCAAAATGAATGATCTTCATATAACAAGATGAAATTTAGCTTGGAGGTTTTACAGCGCCTTTCTCATTGCGGTGTCATTGGTGTTTGTGTAAGCAGGCCATCAAAATATATAGTTCAATCTATCCATGTTGCCTACTTTTTTCTTCTATTTCCAAGGTTGAAGCATTCTAAATCACGTTCAAACTATGACAGCTGTCATTAATTGGCAAATTCCCCCGCAGCGCTGATGATCACAGTGGTAGGAGGAGATTGACAATAATAATAAAAAAAATAATAATAGATAAACTGCAAAAGAGGAACCTCGAGGTTGATGCGTTGGCCTTCCTGAACACGGAGTGGCGCAAGAGTCAAATAAATGGTATAGTGGGGAAAAAAGACCACCTTCAAACGCTCACATTGTTCGTTTATATCGTAACATGTTTTGTTTAATCTTTGTTTGTTTCATTTTATGGGCTGGATCAATTCAAATTACAAATAAAATGTACCTGGATTTAGATTGTGTCTATTTTAAACAAACCGCATGAAGTGCTGATTAAGATAATCTTGTAATATCCCTCTGAAATGGTTCTAATATAGGCTAGTATAGGCTTGCTGTGTCTAGTAAGCCTATTTACCTGTACTAACTTGACTTCTGAAACTTAACAGATAAAAGAGAGGTCAACATGGCCTAAATAATTGGTTAGAAGTAACCGATACATCTACCAATTTTGATAGCATTTCTCCTAATAGAATTGCGCCATTCCATGCGTAAACCGTTGGTTCCGAATTCTCCAATAGCACAGAACCTCTGGCCAGATGTGCGTATTTTCTTTGCAGCCAAACGAAACACCTTCGAGCCGCCTAAGCCAATCAGAAATGCCGGGGGGCGGGTCATTTGTGAAATGTTGTGAATAAGGAAAATAGACAATAAAGGGCGCATACTGCTTTACCGAGGGGGAATAACATGCGTGCTGGATTAATCTTCAAATGCTTGGCAGGGGAGTGAAAAGGAAATTGTATAAGTGGTGAACTGCGTTTTGTGCGCCTCCCGGTGAGGGCGAGCTCCCTGTCGGGAGAAATGCAGGCGGAGCGCAGGGGCGATGCATATACCCGGAGATCGTGCTGGGACTCTCGCATGTATGTATTGTGTATATATGCCTGTGGGGTCTAAAGCCTATCCGTGATATAGGCTCATACATTGTCCTGTGGTCCTGAAATATGTGATGTGTTCCACGCTCTGGTCTTAAATATGATTTTCGCATCAGTAGAAATAACCTGCTTATAATAAACAAAAACCTGTCTAGTGCTCAAGGACACAGGCTATGTGAGGCTCTAGCTGTTTGTTTTGAGGAGCAACCCCAAACCTCATTCAGTCATTGCTTACTTACAATGCACTGTATTATGTTGTTCTAGTAGTGGCAAACATCATGCTTTTGAGTAGTTTTGTATATGGTGTGTATGTATCCCATTGTATGTAGTAGAACACCTTCATCACTTATAAGCACCGGACGTGGAAAGAGAGACGGGTACCTGTCACACACTTAAACCTCAGGTTGTTTATGCACCTCAAAATAAACCATCATAAAAATACTTCCTGGAAAAGTGTAAAGCCTAATATGCGCTGCATGGATGATGGGGCAGGTTATTTTTGCCTGTGATCCCGTGAGTTATAACACCACAAAACGCCCAGAGGGAGAAAGAGAGCTGTGCAATAGGAAGGTAGACTAGAAGGGGCGGAGGGACTCGCCACTGTGAGATTATTTTTATGGACGCGCCCGGTGCTCATGTTTGCGCGTGTCAGTCTTGTAACTCAATCATGTTATGGGTCTCGTAAATTGAGGGAACCGCCTGTCAGAAGAAGTAGACGCTTCAGCCGCTGCTAACCTAACAGAGTCCAGACCGCGTGTCTCTGACTTACTTGGCCGTTGTGCGGCTATAGAAAAAGAGCGCCCAACAGTTCAGTGCGCAATCGGGAAATTAACTTATGCCTGTGTAGCTTGAGCGTTGGTCTTTGTGTTGAAACAGGCTGTTTCAGATGTGGATGTACTTGCTCATCATTTTTCAACAATCAAACTGGGACAGGTAACACCTTTTAATTTTAACATAAGGTTTGAAATAAAATATCAGTTTTTAAAGTTGTCTTCTATCTTCAAATCTATTTAAGGCATATTTAGACCACAACAGAAAATGTTTGAATATGTGCATGTGCGTTCCACATGAGCGATTCGCGATTCGTAGATCAACACTGAATATATCACTGAAACCACTTGCTTGCGGTCATCTGGCAGGAAACTATTATGACCTTGTTTCCACAGAAACCTATTGTAGACTTCTGACAGAGATGCATGATTTGCCCACCATCCAAAACACAGTTGTTAGATCTCTTTATGTCTGACTATATATTGTTTAAAGTCTTTAAAACCACAGTAAGCAGTGAATGTGGAACTGCAGTAAAATTTGCACTCATTTTATGTAATTTAGCATTGATGAGATTGGGTCATGTTCATTCACCTGTGAATGGACTCACAGTTTTATACCCTTAACAATTCTAAACTAGCAAATTAAAGTGGTTTGCTTCAATCGTTTTGTAAAAAATTCATGCTATTATTAGTCCCCTATCATTTCTGAGGAAACTACTTCTAATTTCACTGTGTCTAATGTAAATGATGGGAAATGAAGTTGTTCAGGGATGTGATGCAAAATTAAAACGTATTCTAGTATGCTTAATGATGTGACTAGCATAAGCAGTATGGCCTCTCTTAAGAGGCCCTGCTGAAAGGAAGGGTAATACACACATCGAACTGGGATGGCTGCTATAGAGATGTGATGGATTCCGTTGTTGTTGCAAGGTTTAGTCGTTCTTCTGTGTGTTCACAGACTGCAGGTGTAAGACGGATGGAATTTGTTGTACAGAGGTAGACATGTTAATATGACAAGGTCATATTGGTAGCAAATGTACTCACTGATTGTTTCGTAGATTTTGGAACACAAAGGTTTTGCCTTTATTAGTACACAACCTTGGAATACGGATATTGACACGGGCAGTCTGCAATTGGAGAGGATTTCAATCTGGAAGTAAACAGCGTCACCTTTAGGGCACAGTATTAAAAAAACTGAAGTCAGCTTTCCTCCCACACAAGAGTGGGGATTTCTTTGGAGCCCTTATCTCTGGTCAGATCACATAACTCTCTCCCCCGGTTGTCAAGGTTAGAATGTTCATGGCTCGACCCGATCTGAGATCAGGACGACGGGAACACCTCGTGCCTGAAGCTTCAGATAGACAGATAAGTGGTGCGTCGTGCTGCCACCACATTCCCTATACATACCGTTTCTGCTGTTAGCAGCAAGCCAGATAGCGGCCCGCCACCGACGGTTCCAGCCCGTCGTGTTGGCTGGGCTAATTGGCCCTCGTGGCGTCAGAGAGCAGCATATTGTAGAGACACAATTAATCATGCCGAGTTGTAATTATGGTGGATTTGGAAATGAAGGCGGTGGGGAGGATAGTCACGGGGCGTTCAGCTCGAGGTAAACATCTTATTAGTCGTGTCAGAGCTTCCCTCACCGCACAGCCCAACAACATTTTGGGGGTGGGGGTTGGGGAGGGGGGGCGACTGCTATCCACAGTATGAAAACTGGCTCATGAAAATACCAGTGCTTGATTAAGTTTATGGTCCATTATGGCCCTCTCTAAGGTAGTTAAACGAATGGGGAAAAATCCTCGATAGCTGACTGTTGCGACATTAGATATATGAAGAAGGCCTTGGCTGAGCATAATGGTGTGTGTGTGTGGTGTGTGTGTGTGTGTGTGTGTGTGTGTTTACCCTGCTGCAATAACACATTAACTTCGAGGGTGCCGACAGGAAATAGAACAAATCAGATCAACTCGAGTACAATATGTACAGTGTAAGCCTAGTGTGCTGATTTGCCCCGGGCATTTTGTCTCTTAAGATAAAGCCTGTTTACTTGGGATCCCCAGCCTGATATAAAGTTAGTCAAAAAAAGAAAGTATTTCATAACCCTCAATCATTCAGGTCAGCTTGTCCCTTGAACACGCATGCCCTACTTATATAGCATACATGCACACACACACACACACATACACACACACACACGCTGGTACGCTCACAAACACACACACACACACACACATACACATGCGCTCGTACACTCACACATACTCAACACACCAATACAGCACACACTCACACTGCCTAACATTCCTGGGTGGTTTGGCCTGTTAAAAACCCCGTGTCCCACAATTGCACAGGCTGTCCCACGCACACATACTTGGACTTGTGGTTGGCCGAGACCTGGAGAGGCTGTTGTCCCGTCTCTGGGGCTTGTAATGACAGAGTCCAGCGTTTAATTTTAGTCTGGCTGAGCCTCTCACCTCACCACAAGATTTGTTTTTTCTTCTCTGGGAACACCTCAGTGTTCTGGAGTAACACACGTAACAAAGTAGGCAGCCAACTTTAGCCCAGGGAAAGCACATTGGCCTGTATTCTGGTACAGTAGCATGACTGACACACACACACACACACACACACACACACACACACACATACATGCACGCACACACACATACACACACCTGTCAACCTGCCCGTCACTGTACTGTGAGGCCCTGCTCTGGAGTCTCCGGGAGTCTCTCTCGCTCAGAAGGGATTCAGATGTTGTTTTTCTCAGGCGGCGCGGTGATCTGGTGATGGTTCATTGTGGACTTTATGCGGCTACGCAAATCAGCTCCGACATAATAAGCTCCGAGCGGAGAGACGGGAGCTGATTTAGTTTTCTAGCCATGTGTGCGTAAACGTTCCCCCCGCCCCGATACCTTCTTGGAGTCGCGGCTGCGGGGAAGTTGCCGTGTCAACACGATACTGTGGCGAGGCGGCATGCATTTCTACGCCCCGGCCCCGGCCCCGGCCCCGGCCCCGGCCCTGGTCCTGGATGGGTGTGGTGGGTCGCCGCGTGGCCAAGGCACAAGGCGATAGGTGGGATCACGGCTTAAGGTCCCGATATAGAATGGTGAGGAGGTTGAAGAGGAAGAACGACTATGGGCTCTCTCTGTCGCTCAGAAAGTGTGTGGACTTGCAGTGTTCCACTGCCCTGCATGAGATGAGAAGGGGGTGAGGTAGGAAGGGGGGTCCTCCAAAGCATGAAGGAGAGCGTGGAGAGGCCCTCAAGAGTGAGACCAAACCAATGGGACCAGGCCCAATATGGGTGTTTGGAATCGTTTATTCACAAACTTTATGCGAGGGAAGGGCCCCCAAACTTTGAGAGGAAAGGGCCTGTTATGTCCGCATGCTGTACATCATGTGGGGGGGGGGGGGGGGTGCAGGTGCAAAGGGGTTGACACAGGGCAAAAGTCCTGGAATCCCTCAGAACTTACCAGACTTGTGAGTGAGTCGGTTTACAGACTCCGCCACTTTGATACCTTTTTCGGAAGATCTTCCTAATTGAGACCTGCTACCTGCCTACATGTTCCTTTTAATTTCGCAGGTAACACATCATCAAAGGACGTATTCTGATTCAGTTTTCCTCTCATCTCGTAGATGAATTATTCCTCTGCCTTTTTTTCTGGGTCAGATGCCAACTAATTGAAAAGGTGAAGCTAGGATGCTGGCTTTATTGCTTTCAAGCAACCTCCTCCAGTCAGGTTGGATCACCGAGGGTCTAAAAAGAACAAAGGGAGAGGGGACGGAAAGAAAAAGAAGTAGATATCCATTTTTATAGGGGCCCCTCTCTTCACCTTTCCTTGAACCCTACCTGTCCTTCATCCAGGCTCTTCACCCTCTGACCTCTGACCTTTATGCTATAGCTGCCGCTTGCTCCACTGCGGTAATGATCCATCATGGATGTGTGACAAGCTTCCTCCCTCCACCCCACCGCCACTGCCTGGGCTAGAGAGAGTTTGCTGTGGGGATGCAGTCTTTAGCCCAGCCAGGCCCAGACATGCTGTGAAGTCTCCCAGGCCTCCGTTCATCATTAGAGCTCAGCTCACCCTGCTAATGGGTGCGCTGTGCTTAATGCCATCCGCTGCCGTAATGGAGGGTTTTATTACACGGCACAATGGACAGGGTGAGGATTTTACTCCGCTTGACATTTGTTGTCGCCGACAAAGGGGGCTGCTGGAGGCGGGGGGGGGGGGGGGGGTTGTGGAAGAGCGTTTGTAGGCAGGAAGGAAATTATTTCCAGAGTGAATTGATTTGGTGATTAGTATTTTGGGTGGACCTGCATGGTCATCATCATCATCATCATCACTACTTGAACCCTTTCCACCGGCAGCCCACTCCAAGTGATCGCCATCAATTATTGCAAAGCCACCAATCACAGAGACAGGATTCTGCTCCGGCTGCCAGTCTTTGTCGCGCGCGATGGATGTTTCCACCGGAGTGTGTCCTGGGCCGGATCGAGTTTTACTCCAGCGCGGCGAGCAGTGGCCATAAAGCAAGAAGAATCAAGAAAGGGAAAAAATCAATGTTTTAACTAAAGGAGCTGGTGAATGATTGATGAGAGCCGTGTAACGGGATCCCCAGTGGCTGGTAGTCTGCAGCTTTGTGTGCTCACCGTGCATACAGAAAGAAGCGAAACGTGCTGCTGCTAAACAACAACAACGTCGGCCGCAATCTAGTGCAACTCCGTCTGAGTGGCGCTATGTGGCTTATAGACGCGTACACACGCGCACGCACGCACACACACACACACACACACACACACACACATGTTGACGGCTGACAACCATGAACTCTCTCGCTCTCTTTCTCTCTTTATCTCTCTCCCTTACACACACACACACACACTTTGCCGTCACAATACAGCAAAATGAATCACCTACACAAAAGCGGACCATTCAGAAGCTTTACACCACACGTACCCCCACACACACACACACACACGCGCGCCCGCACACAATTGGTTTGAAGTTAATATTTAACTACGGTGGCCAATAGCGTCAGACTTCAAAGGTCAAGCTGGTGCGGACAAGGCGCTGGTACGACGAGCTGTCGCCTTGTCTTTCCACATCACCTGTGGGGCGATCGGAGAGGCAGGCCGGGCCTCTCTGCGGGCATCGATTCCGCAAGGATGGAGAAGGTAGAGCAGGAATGTGAAGGAGAGGTGAAGGCGAGGAGGGAGGCTAGCAAGGCGAGGGAGGGCAGGTAAGACCTGAAAGCTGCCTTTGTGTGGCGGCTGGCAACAGGAACACTGGCCTTCTCTGTGAGGTTTTCTCTCTCTCTCTCGCACACACACACACGCGCGCACCCACGCGCGCACTCACAAGAGTTATGGGGTATGCTTGGGTAACCGTTGCATGTTTTCATATGGAACACAAAGCCCCTCTCTCTCTCTCAAGGTTAGTGGACATGGGGGAGGTCTGAAGTAGCGCTGCTTTCTTTGTGCTCTCCCCACGCGCATCCCCTTGGCGACGCAACTCCACGTGTCTGTGTGATCAAACCTCCGTGCCTCTGCTGTCTGTCCACAAACACAGTTCAGAGAGAGAGAGAGAGAGAGAGAGAGAGAGAGAGAGAGAGAGAGAGAGAGAGAGAGAGAGAGAGAGAGAGAGAGAGGATCTCACCTGGGCTACTGCGTGGGAGTTTTATGGTGCGTTGTTACAAGGCCTTTTTTTATTCAATATCATTTGTGAACACAAGGACATTGCGGAGCCCACCCGTACCTGTTCAGGTTGCTCCCTAAACTGGGCTCGTTTTATCGCCGTCTCCTTGCACTTCCTAGCCGGCTCATGTTTAATACATCAGTGGACACATCAAAGCTTAGGACGGGTATACCCTTCCATGGCACTGGGCATTACATAAGAACGTCCTGCCCTAATGAGTTGAGGATCTTTTCTGTCCAGCCTGATAGCAGCCTGTGTGTGTGTGTGTGTGTGTGTGTGTGTGTGTGTGTGTGTGTGTGTGTGTGTGTGTGTGTGGAGGCGTTATGTACTGAGCTGTGTTCCTGTTTGTTTGTCTCCCCTTCAGGAGAAGCCCTGGAGACAGCGCCAGACGCCATGAGGCGCCACTCGGGGCTTGAGCCAGAGGAGAGATCGCCCTTTATCATCCTCAGTGGCCACGCGCCCCCCACAGAGACGGGCTAACACACACACACACACACACACACACACACACATCAGAGGAGCGAGGAGATTCGGAAACAGCCAGAGAGAACGAGACGAGAGAGAACGAGACGAGAGAGAAAGAGAGAGAGAGAAAGAGAGAGAGAGCCATTGAACGACGCCGTCCGTTGACTTTGTCTTTCATGGGCCGAGGGAGCGTGCCACACTTGGAGGCCATGACGTCCAAGTCAGCTCACCGCTCCATGTTGGACCCCCCCTGTTAGAGCTCAAGAAAGGACGCCCACCCCCCCCACCCCCCCCCCCGCCCCCCCCCACCCCCCCCCATCCCACCCCCTGCGAGGCTGAAGAACGGGCCCGACCAGGCGGCCAGAGGGAGAGACAGCGGGGAGCCCAATGCAGGCGCGTAAGAAGTATGTCCTGCTGGGCCTGTGCGCGTGCTGCTGGCTGCTGCTCTTCTACCTGGGCGGCGGGCTGCAGGTGCGTCTGCTCAAGCTGCTGACCCGACAGCGGGGCGACGCGGTGCACCCCTGGCCCGACTGGACCGACCGGGTGCTGCTGCCCCGCTACGCCCGCCTGGAGGAGCTCCAGGTCGGGCCGCCGGGCACCGGAGAGTCCCCCCGCCAGCGGCGCCAGGCCTGGACGGGCATCTACAAGGACAGCCGCTGCCGCATGGAGACCTGCTTTGACTTCTCGCGGTGCCGGCGGCGGGGCCGGGAGGGCTTCCGCGTTTACGTGTACCCGCCGGAGAAAGGCGAGCGCGTGTCGGAGAGCTACCGGAAGATTCTGACGTCCGTCGGGGAGTCCCGCTACTACACGGCGGACCCCCGCGAGGCCTGCCTCTTCGTGCTGGGGATTGACACGCTGGACCGCGACCAGCTCTCGGGTCAGTTCGTGGCCAACGTGGACGAGCGCGTCCGCGGCTACCCGCTGTGGAACGACGGGCGGAACCACCTGATTTTCAACCTCTACTCCGGCACCTGGCCCAACTACACCGAGGACCTGGGCTTCGACATCGGCCAGGCCATCCTGGCCAAGGCCAGCCTGAACACGGAGCACTTCCGGCCGGGCTTCGACGTCTCCATCCCGCTCTTCTCCAAGGAGCACCCCCAGAAGGGCGGCGAGCGGGGCTGGCTAGTCCGCAACACGGTGCCCCCCCGCAGGAAGTACCTGCTGATGTTCAAAGGGAAGCGCTACCTGACGGGCATCGGCTCAGACACGCGCAACGCCCTCCACCACATTCACAACGGCAAGGACATCGTGTCCCTGACGACGTGTCGCCACGGCAAGGACTGGGAGAAACACAAAGACGCGCGCTGTGACCACGACAACCTGGAGTATGAGAGGTAAGGCCGATACCCGGGGGTTCCTGGAGGGGAGGGCAGACAGGAAGTGACGTCACGGTAGGCCAGCCACCAGGAAACGTGCGGTGCCGCCGCTTTGCCGTGTAACGTTTTATTGGTTCTCTCAGACGCGTGTCTTTATGAGATGTCAACAACAGTTTTTGTCAGCTTTGGATTGTTTTTCTCTCTTTTACTGCTGTTCAAATTGACTGTGGGCCTTTGAAGTGTTTTCGTTGGTGTATTATTATGCAGAGGTTATTTGGCGGGGAAAAAAAGAAAAGGCTACTATAAAGAAAAGATTGAAACGGTAGTATTCTGTAGGACAAAGAGGAAATGGGACTAAGTCTAAGACATTACAGTGCTTCTGAAAGCAGAGACGAATTATAAAAAAAACACTTCAACCCTTTATGTTTTTAATTGTTTATGAGAGAACCAGTGTAGTGCAGCATACAGGCAAGCATTCCAAGCCTGTGAAAATATTTGAAAAAGAATTTGGAAAATCGGCGATCGTGGCAGTTGGTGGTTTAAATCCGAGCAGAGTCGGCCAGCCACCTATGGCTTGTTTACATTGGACCCGTGGCGGAGCGGGAACGGCACAGAGTGCCACTCTACACCGTATGAATGAGCTCATTTGTTCCATTCTAGTGCTCCTCAGACACACCAGCCCAAGCAGGCTCTCCATAGGACGAGATGAGGAGGAGGAGGAGGAGGAGGAGGAGGAGGAGGAGGAGGAGGAGGAGGAGGAGGAGGAGGAGGAGGAGGAGGAGGGGGAGGGGGAAGAGGGGGTGTTTGTCTTATGCGGTCATTTTTCCTTATAGATTTGGACCGTGCTGCGAGTGGAGTGGTTGCATGTCACCTTGTGTGAAAAGAGGGGGGGGGGGGGGGGGGGGGGGGGGGGGGGGGGGGGGGATGGGGGGGGGGGGGGACAGACGGTTAGAAGAAAACCGCAAGGCGATGATTTGGTTTTTCATCACATCGCTGTAAGCCACGTTTCCCCCGTTCGCTGTTGAAAAATGGCGGTTGGGCCTCGAGGTGACAGAGCGAGGTGTGAAGGAGGGACGGGGGAGAGACGGGGGAGGGGGAGAGGTGGAGGGATGTGGGTCACGCCAGCCACCTCGCCACGGCTCTCCAACCCCCCCCACCCCCCCCACCACCACCACCACCCCCCACCCTCCCTCACCCCAGGGACTTCTGGGACAGAACCTGAGAAGTAGGGAGCGGCAGACTGAGAGGGAATTAAAAGAACCAATGCACGAGCAGGAAGGTCTTTGGTAAACTAGGTTATAGGCACTCCGTCTGTCCGGCTGTCTATCGCTCAATTACCCCCCTCTTAGCTATCCCCTTCTTTTTCCTGTTCTCTCTTTTTTTGCCCTTTTTCCATCCTTCTCTGACCCTTCTTACTTCCACTCCTTACCTGGCTTTGTATGTCTCTTTCTGTGTGTGTGTGTGTGGGGGGGGGGGGGGGTACTCTTTGCAGGTTCTTCCAGGCTAATAAGTGCGTGCATCTGGTCAGCTAGCAGATTAGCCGGGGAAGACCTGGCCGCGCATGCAGAACAGGAAGGGCAGGGTTAGGCACAGGGAAGAGACTTACTGCATTTAGCACGAACTGCTAACTCTCTCTCCGTGTGTGTGCGTGTGCGTGTGCGTGTGCGTGTGCGTGTGCGTGTGCGTGTGTGTGTGTGGTCAGTGTACGGAGAAGGGGGATACAGTGGGCTGATAATGGTGCAATGCCCTGGGCAACGAGAGCAGACAGGACCAAGAGGGACGAGAAATGTCAAGTGAAGAAGAAAAACCGGAGGGAGACCCTGGGCGGCGTGAGGACAGAGAGGGAGAGAGAGAAAGAGGGGGGGTAGCTAGAGCGAGAGAAAGGGAAGGAAACAGAGGCCGATTGTGAGAGAGGGGATACTTGGGGCTAGGGAGAGGTAGTGCTGCAGACAAATGGCCCAGTTTCACGTAGTTTGGAGAGTTCTCGGAGAAAGGGGAGGAAAAACCTGCATTGTTACCATGAATGTAAATGAGCAAGTGTGTGAATAAAAAGACGAAGAAATAGGACAGAAAGGTTCAGGAGACAGGCTGACGGACACACGCACACACAACTACTGCACACACACGCAGACGCCCGCACACACACACTGCAAAAGAGCTGGGGAAATCGTACTCAGTGGCTTACCTAATGGCTCTGCTAGAGAGAGAGAGAGATAGGTGGTGCCTTGCAGAAGGGAAGTAAGGACATAACGCTGTACCTCTCCGTTCGGCTTAAGCGGTTCCCATGACGACGGGCCGGCTGCCGGGAAGGTTGGTGTCAGAGCGCTGGGTCATTATTTATGACCTTGGAGGAGCTCAAGGTTGGGGAGACATAAGAAAAGAGCATTCATGTCTCTCTGTAACACACTCTGCCATCTGGCTGGAATGGCCAGCACGTGCAACAAGGTGACACGCAGGTTGGTAATTCAGTCAGCTTCCCACTGAGTGTTTGAGTAGGCACTACAGAGTGAATGTCTCTCCAGACTTAAAAGAGAAAATGAAGGTCGACGCGCTCACAGACAGGAATACATAATATAACGCTCCCACGGCCCACAGTGCCTTGGCCCGCTGCACTGCATTTAACATGCTTTCCTCCATACTTAAGTGCTGTCTTTGGGTTTGTGGCCTCTATGTGGGCTCCTTTTGTGTGTGTGTGTGTGTGTGTGTGAGCTAGGCTAGGTATGCATTACTGTGTGTTTGTGTTTGTGTGTGTGTGTGTGTGTGTGTGTGTGTGTGTGTGTGCGAGAGAGATCAGATGATGGCAGGCCCAACAAGAAACGCTACACCCCAGTGTAATTAGGCCCTGTGAAATGTTAGCCCCGTTGATGCTGTGTGTGTGTGTGTGTGTGTGTGTGTGTGTGTGTGTGTGTGTGTGTGTGTGTGTGTGTGTGTGTGTGTGTGTGTGTGTGTGTGTGTGTGTGTGCGGTGCCCGCGCCTCCCGTTCCCGTCCAGAACCCACTCTTCTGTTTTGGGGGAAGCGCGTCGACATCAGACCCAGCGACACGGCTCGCCAGACTTTGCTCTCTCCTTCTCACATTCTTGCTGCGTCTCCCTCCTTTTCATCCCTGACACTTTCTTTCATCTCCTCGCTGCTTCTCTCCCACACTTTCAGTTCTGGGATTCGCCCCGTGTCCCCTTTTTGCCGGCGTGTTTTGTTTTCCCACTCCGCCGTCTCGGCTCGTTTTGTCCTGGTCTCCCACTCCTACACACAGTCGTCCTGTAGCCCACAGTGGATTGCTCTGTTTTTAGGCTATGCATTTTTCATAATTGTCCCACCCTTTGGCATAAAGCGTACTTGACAGCAGTGCTGTGCTGTTAGCGATACACACAAAGGCTTGCACGCGAACCACAGGCAAGAACACACACGCACACACACACACACACACTTCCCGCACCTCTGACTCCTACTTTCCACACTCATGCATGCATCTAAAACTCTTAGGACAGTCCCCCATCCTGCCCCCCCCCCCCACCCCCCCCCCCACACACACACACACACACACACACACACACCCTCCTCGGGAGGTTACAAGCTGCTGCCTAACAGCGTGTTAAAGCTGACGGGCCTGAGCCTCCCAGGGTCAGACGGGGTTTCCCTGTAATCTAAATCCGGATGGACCGGTGCACCTCCAGCATCACACTCTGGAATAGAACAGAATAGAACTCCTCCAACATCACACTCTAAAATAGAACAGTATAGAACACCTCCAACATCACACTCTAGAATAGAACAGGATAGAACACCTCCAACATCACACTCTAGAATAGAACAGAATAGAATGCCTCCATAATCACACTCTAGAATAAAACAGGATAGAACACCTCCAACATCACACTCTAGAATAGAACAGGATAGAACACCTCCAACATCACACTCTAGAATAGAACAGGATAGAACACCTCCAACATCACACTCTAGAATAAAACAGGATAGAACACCTCCAACATCACACTCTAGAATAGAATAGGATAGAACACCTCCAACATCACACTCTAGAATAGAACAGGATAGAACACCTCCAACATCACACTCTAGAATAGAATAGGATAGAACACCTCCAACATCACACTCTAAAATAGAACAGTATAGAACACCTCCAACATCACACTCTAGAATAGAATAGGATAGAACTCCTCCAACATAACACTCTAAAATTGAACAGTATAGAACACCTCCAACATCACACTCTAGAATAGAACAGGATAGAGCACCTCCAACATCACACTCTAGAATAGAACAGAATAGAACGCCTTCATAATCACACTCTAGAATAGAACAGGATAGAGCACCTCCATCATCACTCTCTAGAATAGAACAGGATAGAACACCTCCAACATCGCACTCTAGAATAGTGCAGGGTAGAACAACAGTATAGAACACAGCAGGATAGATCCATGGCTCTGTGTTGTCGTAGTCAGGCCCTTTTTTTTCTGTCGATGCCAAACTGGACCTACACTGGCCCAGCACAGCACAAGCCTTTTCCATGTTCTCCTCCCAGGCCGGCATGGCTCCTCAGCAGCCCAATCTGGTCCGGTTCGGTCCGGCTCAGCATGGCGGTCAGTGAGGGATTGGAGACGCTTGGTTCTGGCGTCTCGCTCTACCCTACACCATTAAAAGGTCTGTTATGTCTGGAGAGAGGTGTGTGTGTGTGTGTGTGTGTGTGTGTGTGTGTGTGTGTGTGTGTGTGTGTGTGTGTGTGGAGACAAGCAGTGTTTGCGGGTAGTGGGACACAGTGTGTCGTGCCTGCACACTCAGTCGACCCAGAAGAATCCCACTGAGGCACTTGGGGGTTTGAACAGCGTGTACCTGTTGTGCAAGCTCGTTCATGCAGTGCGATTGTGAAGTAAGCAGCCGATCCACAGTGGCTGCACAGGCCTGTATAACCTGTTTGGAGATTTACGCTGCTGGGGTTCGCATCATATTTACCACCCCCCTCCTCTCCCACCTTGTTTGGTAAAGATGGTAAAGTCCATTTTCTACTTTCCAAAGTCCCATCTGCTAAGGGAATGCACCACAGCCCTCCTCGACCCCTATCACCGCCATCAGTGTTTGTGCTCTGGTTCCTCTTGAGTACACCCCCCTCCCCCTCCCCCTCCACCCCCCTGGGGCAGTTACACCCTGTCAGGTGCCTATGGAGTTTCTCAAAGGCGTCCGTTTGGCCCCGGGGCCCACGCTGGCCCCTGCCTCGCTAGTGTCGATGTCCTGCTTAATGGGGGCCCATTGAGTGGCCTAATCGGGGCCCTTTATCTGAGCCAACCAGAGCCACAGCGATCATAGCGGGAAAAGCCCTCGGCGTCCTCGCCCACTTTTGTCCGGGCCAACTGGAGCGGAAAGTCTTTGACAAACGGGGAGAGGGAGAGGGAGAGGGAGGGGGGGAGGGAGGGAGGGAGGGAGGGAGGGAGAGAGAGAGAGAGAGAGAGAGAGAGAGAGAGAGAGAGAGAGAGAGAGAGAGAGAGAGAGAGAGAGAGAGAGAGAGAGAGAGAGAGAGAGAGAGAGAGAGAGAGAGAAAAAAGAAAGAAAGAAAAAAGAAAGAGAGAGAGAGAGAGAAAGAGAAAGAGAAAGAGAAAGAGAAAGAGAAAGAGAGGGATGAGTAACTCCTTCGGTATGCTGTTAAGATGCCTAAGCCCCTCTCCCAGGCCGGTTTTTCACTTGTTTACCAGTTTTGATAGCTTCCACTTGACCCCCTGCTCTGGGGCCCGGTGTAGTGGGAGGATCTGGAGCAACCAATTAAGCAGACGAGAGATTAACGATATCTCTCAGTTAGCTCCTTGATTTTTCTGAAAAAAAAGAAGCCTTATCTTGGAAATATTCTTTGCCAGAAAAAGGAGCCTGATGAACCCATTAGCGTGGAATTTGGAGAATATTAGAATAAGATCCTCGGAAAAGGGATTTTTTTTTCTCCACATGCAACGTGAAACAACCTTTTCAAGGAACTTACAAGAGGTCACCTTGACTTGAACAGTGAGAGATGAAAGGGCCATGCAGGCTTAGCGTGCAGGAGTGAATGAGATCTTTAATGAGGGAACGGAGCAGGCTAAATCATTTACATGAAAGAGGGCTACCATGGAAGGTTTGCTTTGTTGCCTCTTTGATGTGGAGAAAAAAGCTCCCATTTGGTAGCTTGTGTTGAATGATTGACAGATTGTGATAATCCCAACCATTTTAGAGGCCCCCGTTAATGTACGCGATGCTATTGGGGTTAAATTGGGATTTAAAAACGGCGTAGTCAACCCCCCGCCCCCCCCAGTTTGAAAGATCTTCCTGAAAATGTTTTTTCCTCTACTTTTTTTCCTCCATAACAAACCGCAGGACAGTCTATTCTTACTGTAAACCAGGAGGCGTAACTTTTTTCCCTTCCTTCTTTGCACAACTTTACTGTGCACTATCAATAGGAAATGTTCCAGTTCAGTCAACTGCAGCTTTGTTTTGTCAACCTGGCCTGGTTTTTTTTCTTCTCAGAATGTAATGTGCGCCACCTGTAGTTGGCTCTTCAGTGGTTTTCCAAGAATCCGTGTCGCTCCCTGTGCCACCAACTTCCCCACAGCGGACAACAACGCGGACTGGCCCGGATATGAAGTGGAAGCCTGCTCCTCTGCCAGCCAGCTAGACCGTGAGGAAATGGTTGAACATCATGAATTAGTCATGAGTTTCGGCCGTTGAATGCTTATTTAAGGAGTGTAGAGCTGCGAAGCTGGGGTGCCCTTCCCCTGTCAATCCCCAACACCTAAGATGAATGAGAGGCAGGGAAATGAGAGGGGGGAGAGGGGGGACGTTGAGGGGTGTTGGCGGGATCAGTGGCGGTTCTGTCTCGTTTGGTGCCCTAGGCGAGATCAATTAGGAACGCCCCCCTTGTCTTGCTTGAGGATCAGAGCTAAGTAGTGAAAATTGATGGATGCTAGCGACTATTTTTTAATCGAGGTGAAAAAAGAAAACAACATATTCTGCTCTTTGCTGCTCGACTACGCAGCTGTACTAGGCCTGTAGGGGCCCTGGCATTTTAACTAGCTGGTAGTGACCTCATTAGTGATGCAATGTAGCTCCATTATTTACTCCAAAAACGTAATATTTAATTTGCATGATGATTGGCAAGGGGAGTCGGTGAGAAAGCACTAACTCCACAGCTTATCCGGTTTTGCTGTAGAGAGAGCTGGCAATGTAACCTACCGTACAGACGGGGCAGAGGCAGTGGCTCCTGCTCCAGCTGCCTGCTCTGGAAATGTCGAGTCCTCCACAGACTCGCTGCTCCAACGCTTAAAGGTCCTCCAGTGATTAAAGTAGCTACGAGTCGACGGGAATGAAACGGAGCGTCCCGGGTCTTCATTTGTAGGTCCGCTGACCCCCGATATGCTGATGGCGTTCCACTCTGCCGGTCCATGTGGAGCGCCCTGGCTCCACACGGCTCCAGGCAGCCTTCCAGCGGCGCTCGTTTTCTCCACGGCTCGCCCGTCGTCAGGCATATTTGCAGGCCACGCGTTATATGTGTCGCGGGCCGCGTTTTACCATACCGTGTTCGGACACACATGCAGGCCCCTGCCGGGCCGCCCAGTTCCATCAGAGGGCTCCGTCAGAGGGCTCCGTCAGGAGGCCCCGTTCAGAGGGCCCCGTCAGAGGGTACGTTGGGCCTTCAGTGGGGTTTATTTCTTGCCCGCTGCTGGGATAATCCTGGACCAGCACCACCCCCATTACTCACAGGGTTGGCATCTACTACCACGGCCTCTATCCGTGAAGGCGGTGGCGTCCTGTGTCACTGCTGCCCCTTCACCCAATGACTAGCTTGAAGACAACCCCCCCCCCCCCCCCCCCCCCCCCCGTCTCCCGCCCACCCGCCTTCATTCACACACACACACACACACACCCCACCCGCCTACACACACCCCCACTATAAAACACGGCACACCCCGCCCTCCTGTACGCCCTCATACACACACACACACACACACACACACACACGCGTGCGCGCCCACATACATACACTCTGTCACCCACAAGCATACACACACTTCTCCTTCACTTGAGGAAAAACCTCCACACTCACACACACTCACACACCCTATCAGTCACACGGGGCCTGCTCATGTTTCAGAGCCCAGCCCTGGTCTCCGCTCTGGGGCCTGTTTCTGTGTTTACAGCTGTCGCCTGGTTGTCACCTCCGGTCCCTGTGGAGCGCTGCACCCTGCTTGGACACTGGCAGAGGAGGTGCAACCAGAGCCCTGCACGCCCCTCTCCTTTTTTCTCCTCCTTCTCTCTCCTCCTCTCCCTATTATGCTCCTTCTCTCTCCTCCTCTCCCTATTATGCTCCTTCTCTCTCCCTCCTTTCTCTGTCATTCTCCCCCTGCTCCTTCGTTCTCCTTGCGTGGAACGCTGCCACTTCCTGTGTTTGTCTCCTCCCCTCCCCTCTGCCTCAGCGGCTGCTTTGAGGTTCCTGCAGGAACAGGCGGGTCGCTCGGGCAGGGGGACATTCCGTAACGGACACACTCGCCGAGCTATGTGCTGTGTATAATGTGCTACACATGAGCTGTCTGCGAAGACACACCTGCTCCCGTTCACCTGCATGATGGCACGTGCACGGGGGCGCGCACGTTTCCCCAAATGCCGTAAATCTTGGCACGGTGTCTGCTTCCATCCCACTTTCATCTCAAACTCAAACAGACGCACACAGACACACACACACACACACACACATGCACACACCAGGGCTTATCCCACTCCATCACAGACTTTAATAGGGCCGGGTCTGACAGAGCGGGTTCCTTGCTCAGCGAGCGGCGGAATCTATATTCATTCACTGGCTCCCCGAGTGCCCCCGGAGACGAATGAACTGGGGAGAATCCATGAAGCCAATAACTCCTGTGATCTATGGAGAAACCCCGGGCGAAAGGCAATCTGCTCTCCGTCCAGATCTGGCCCCACGCTCGGGAACGGATTAGATAGCGCGCCTGCCATGTTTTTCTCCACGCCGCGGCTATCAGCTTACCGCCCGAGTCGGACGATTGTCTGAGAGCAGCGGACAAATCGGGCCGGGGATAATGTGGTTAGCATGCTGGCTAGCCGGGCCCAGTGGAGGCTCGGCGGGCCTGCCGGCCTGGTCCTCGTATCGGGGCAGTCGCAGGACACGCGTCCTGCTGGCTTTCCGTTAGCCTTTAGTTTTCAAGCGGCGGGCTGTGGCACGGCGTGTGTCGCTAATCACGTGATGCGAGTCCCCTCGTGAAGAACGACGGTGTGTGTGTGTGTGTGTGTGTGTGTGTGTGTGTGTGTGTGTGTGTAATAGTTCTAGGACTTAGCGGATATATAGTAGGGCCGTGGGCTGTTTGTAGCCTTCAAATGAGCTTCTTCCGTTAACTCTTGGAGCGTGGGCCCCCTCACTGGTTTCCATGACCGTAATGGAACGGGAGCCTGCCAGGCGGCTTCCGTTATCTCGGAACGCCTGTCCGTCTGACAGAGCTGGAAATGGAGATACCGATCCATCAGAGCTGGTACGGCGGGGGTAGGGAGGGAGGGAGGGAGGGAGGGAGGGAGGGAGGGAGGGAGAGGAGGAGAGTGAGGAAGGGAGGGAGAGAGAGAGTGAGGGAGACAGAGGGAGAGAGAGAGAGAGAGAGAGAGAGAGAGAGAGAGAGAGAGAGAGAGAGAGAGAGAGAGAGAGAGAGAGAGAGAGAGAGAGAGAGAGAGAGAGAGAGAGAGAGAGAGAGAGAGAGAGAGAGAGAGAGAGAGAGAGAGAGAGAGAGAGAGAGAGAGAGAGATTGAAAAAGATTGAAAAAGATTGAGCACATATGAAGTTACTGCACGCCCACTCTCTTACTTCCTCTCTTCCTTACGGTAAGGCAGCATTGATCCATGATGGGAAGGGTGCGGCTAATCCACTGATGTGTAAGAACCCCCCTGAGCATTCGGCCGCTGTCCAGGCCGTGGGGCTGGATCTGAAACCCAGGCTGAATGCACCCCTTCGCCTCCTATTGCACCCGGCGATTGGCTCTCCCCCCCCCTCTCTCTCTAGGCTGGAAGGTCGGCCGGGGCCAGGGAGACGTCCAGCCCTTCCCCCGGCGCCCGCCCGGGGAGGGGGGGGGAGGCAGACCAGCGGGCCTGCAGACAGGCGGGCGAAACGGCTAATGAGCCACGTTGCCAGATCGCTGGGAGAGTGCTTCAGTGAGCGTTGCACGGCGCCGACTGGAGAGCGAGGACTCGGCGGGGCTTTCACGGACTTGGCCGCCATGGGAATAATTCCCCGTCCCGTCCGTGTTCTCTGAAGTCATTATACTAAGTGGAGTGGGCCCCGACGTGCCGTGTCCTTCCTGAAGGGGTCTTTGATTCGCTGACGAAGGCGACGGCGTAGAGAGGCAGCGCGACAGCGGCACGTTTATTGGGGGGGGGGGAGCTGTCGTCCCTGTCCGATTCCCACTGCTGACCCCAACCGCTCCCACAAACAAAGGCTGCAGGTGAACATTCAAATGGGCTCTCCGTTGGTGTCGTTTCCTCTCCCCCTCAGATGTGGTTTGAGAGCTATTTGCATGTCTTTCAAGGGCACAAAGTGCTCTTCAATG
>CM030182.1:13543818-13551318 GCA_017639675.1 Aplochiton taeniatus
TACTTCAGAAACACACACATTTTACATTTCCCTAGCCCTGCATCTCCCAGCACCAGCTCAGAAACCTCAGAAACCACACAGCTCTATCCGTGCCCCCCCCCCCCTGCCCCCAGCTTGGTGTTCCTACCCAGCCAGGCCTCGGCTTGGCGAATTTCAGGGAGCCTTGCTTGTTTCCCTTGCTCCGTGGTTGAAATTCCGAACGGGTGGGAAGGAAGCCGGTGCGGTGGGGTGGGTGTCTCCCTGAGTCATCCGGGGCGGGGGGGGCAAGAGAGAGGGGACGGACGGAGAAAGATCCAGGGGGTTCTGAGGGGGGGGGGATCTTGTGAAGGCAGAGTAATGGCGGGTTTACAGCTGGTTAAAGGGTGACGTTGGGGAGGCCCGGTGAGTTATGAGCGGCTGGGTGTGGGCCAGGCCCGCTCCTCAGTCAGACAGTTGTTGTGCTGCTTGTTTACAGCGGCCGCTTGGCCCATGGCCGGGCCGGGGGAATGTTCTGGAGAGGCTCTGGACCGGGGCCAGTCCCACCACACTGGACTCACTGTGTCTCTCTGTGGCTCTGCTCCTGGCAGGGGGGGGGGGGGGGGCGTGCCGGGCCATAAAGCTGCAGGAGGCACCGCGTGTGTGTGTGTGTGTGTGTGTGTGTGTGTGTGTGTGTGCGTGTGTGCGTGCGTGCGTGCGTGCGTGCGTGCGTGCGTGCGTGCGTGCGTGCGTGCGTGCGTGCGTGCGTGCGTGCGTGCGTGCGTGCGTGCGTGCGTGCGTGCGTGCGTGCGTGTGTTTGCATGTGTGCATACTATATGCTTGTTTACCCCATGCTTTTTTGAATCTCCTGAACATAAGGCTGTGTGTGTGTGTGTGTGTGTGTGTGTGTGTGTCCGCCCGCCCGCCCGCCCACCCGCCAGCCCATGTGTTTGTGTATACTCGTTTCTCTATATTAGTGGTCCATTGAGAGGAAGCCACTCACCCTTTGGGAAAGACAGAGTCAGAGGAGCAGCCAATGAACAGAGTCCAGCCCCATGGCTCCTAAAGGGACAGTTCACGAATAAAAGATGAGGACACGTGACTTGACTTGGCAACGGACAAAAAAGGCCGTACATGTAGCTGAACGTCTGCTAGAGCGTGCACACTGACTTTGCAGTAAGCCTGCTGTGGGGTTGGTGTGCGTCCTTTGTAGCACAGACCCGGGACGCTTTTCATGTTATCTCCACAGTACGGCCGCGGCTGTCAGCTGGGAAAACCCGGCACCAGAGACCGAAACCACCTTCAGAAGGACATCGATCCGGAAAGCCTGTGTAGCCACGGGTGAATGAAGGGGAGGAGGAGGCGTCTGGTTAAATAAAGAAATGAAAACAGGCAGGGGTGCCCCGGTGGCTCACTGGACAAAGAGCGCGTAGCGGCGAAGGCCAGTCCTTACCGTAGCGGCGCGGGTTCGATTCCGGCCTGCGGCCATTTGCTGCATGTCATCCCCTCGCTGTCTTTCCTATCTATCTCTCTACTGTACTATCCAATAAAAAGCAGAAAATTCCATAAAAAATATATTTAACAATTTTATAACAAAAACAGGCAATTTGTGAGGAATTGTGCCTCCCTATTCAGGTCGCTGTTTAAATGCTCTGTCACAGGAGGGTGCTGAGGTGTAAGGTGCTGATGAACCCAGTGGGTTCCATGAGTGGATGTATAGGGAGGGACCGTGTGTGTGTGTATAGGGAGGGACCGTGAGTGGATGTATAGGGAGGGACCGTGTGTGTGTGTGTATAGGGAGGGACCGTGTGTGTGTGTTTGTAGTATACTACGAACCGGCGTATGCCGTGTGTGTTACAGAGCTGTGGACAAGTGAATCCATCATTGTTTGTGCATGGGGCGGAGAAAGTCGTCAGGTAGGAATACCAATAAACACTTCTGTCATTAATCTCCCTCGGCTCACACACACACACACACACACACACACACACACGGCAACATCGTGCAGACATATGTAGCATGATAACACCTACCCTGGCCCTGACCCCCTGTCTCTGCTATTTATCAGGTTTCTGTGTGCGTGTGCGTGTGCGTGTGCGTGTGCGTGTGCATGTGCGTGTGCGTGTGCGTGTGTGTGTGTGCGTGTGTGTTTACACAGGTGTCACGCTCTAACCACCGACACGTCGACTCCACCTCCTCCACACACACAGGTGTGGCCTCATACTCTTTTAAAAGTGTGTGCTACCATCAAACACACATGCACACAAGTACAACTTTCGTTCTACATTGCAATACTGAGCTGAAGTGAAATCAATTGTGGGCAACCGCACTTGTGACAGGTAGTGTTTTGTGTGTGTGTGTGTATATGTGTGTATATGTGTGTATGTGTGTGTGTGTGTGTGTGTGTGTGTGTGTGTGTGTGTGTGTGTGTGTTCATAATGACAGTCTGGTGGATAGATAGAGAGGTGAGAGTGTCACCTACCTCCCCATATTCTACTCACCTGGTCCTGTGACCCAAAGCATGATCCTCTAAACCATACTTTCACGGGTCAACCCCCTGGGGACCTGTCCCCACACACACACACGCACACACACACACGCACACACACACACACAGAGAGAGAGAAAGCCACAGGGTATTCCATGCAGGCCTCATCAGTATTCAGTTTGGTCCAGTCTGTTCTGAAGCCCTGGCTGACCTCAGATATTCTGCAGAATACTAATATTATGTTCAGACACACACACACACACACACACACAAAAGGGATAAGCCGCGAGAAAACCAAACATTAGACTCCTGAGGAACATTTCAGGCTTTTTATTGGTTGTGTCTCCATTATCATGTGGCTGATATGCCTGCTTGGCCATTGTGCTTAAAGGTGCAGTGACAAAAGAGACAGATAAAATAGACATCCTGGGGCTCCACGCCTCTACTAGGGCTCACCAATGGCAGAAGACTGGCCTTTATACAGAACATTCAGTCATTTTATACCAGAAGATTCAGTCATTTTATACCAGAAGATTCAGTCATTTTGCATTCCATTTGGGCATTGTGATATATAAGTTTAATCCTTCATCTTATTCACTTAGCATTGCTCAATTTTCTAATGTCAACTCATAAAACAGAATCCTTTAATATTCTTAAAACAACCTTTTTGGGGGGATAAGTACTTTAGGGTTTAGTGGATAGTTTCCAGAACAATGAAGTTTCCCACTTCATATTCGCAAACCAGTAAGACCAGTAAGTACTGCTTCGTTTATGGTTAAATTCAAATTAAAATGGCAACTCATTATCTTCTCAGTGATCTGAGTGGTTGTGAGGGTGAAGTGTCTCTCACTACGTCTCCCTGCACAACTTGAATCCCACTTCACGAGGTACCACCGTTAGCTCCAGACCATTCGCTGATCTAAGTATTCTTACCCACTCCTTATAGAAGTTGTAAATTCATATCGTATACGTACTTACGGCGTTCTATGACATTAAAGTCACGAGTTAAGCTGTTAAGTGGTTGTGGCTTTTTGAAACCACCTAGGGGAGTTTTGTAGAAGGGCCCGGCTCCTATGAGAAATGACGGTTGGAAATGTTGGTTGTGAGGGGTTAGCCAACAAAGACCCTGTATAAGCCGTCCAAATAAAAGCAGAGCAAATAGCAGATGAGACTGGATGAGGGTCTTTTGGAGATGACTTGCATATTGGAAGGCTTTCGTGGGAAGCCACAATGCAGCAGTGTTTTGGGTTTTCTGCTACGCCGACGTCTAGCAGCGTAATCTGCAGGATCGGAAAACACGCAGAGCCACTGATCCCACACTTACAACCACACACATTTCAGTGCATTTATATCAACACACACACACACACACACACACACACAGAAGCACACATATCAGTACATATAGTATATCAACACACGCTCAAACATTAGTACATATACTATATCAACACACACACACACACAAGCACACACATCAGTACATATACTATGTCAACACACACACACACCCGTCAGTGCGTTTATATCAACACACACGCACACAAGCACACACACGTCAGTACGTTTACATCTCACACACACACACACATCAATACGTATACTATATCAACACACACACACACATGCACGGAGGGCATTTATATCAACACCCACACACACACACACACACACACACATCAGTGTATATCAACACACACAAGTAGGTAAACATTTAGAAGATTCACTCTTTCTTTGCGCCTCTCTCTCACACACACACACACACACGCACACACACACACAGTGACACACGTTCACGTAGCCTATTCCCCCGGGGTGGTGTCAGGGCCCTTGTTGATGAAAGCGCTGTGCTGGTGGCAGTGTCAGGATCATAAACAGAGTCAGCAGTGTGGATGAGCTGCCAACCATTTCCTCTGTGATGAATCTCTGCATCTGCTGCTCCAACCTGCAGTCTGCAGGCTCTCCAGATATATTCAACCTCTCTCTCTCTCTCTCTCTCTCTCTCTCTCTCTCTCTCTCTCTCTCTCTCTCTCTCTCTCACTCTCTCTCTGTCTCTGTCTCTGTCTCTCTTTCTCTCTCTCTCTTTCTCACTACCTCGATCTCTCTTCCTCAATATCTCTCTGGTCTCTCTCAGTTTCTGTATATATCTCTTCCTTCATATCTCTCTCCCTCTTTGATCTCTATCTGGTATATGTGGTCTCTCTGTCTGGTCTCTCTCTATCTCTTCCTCGATTTCTCTCTGGTCTCTCTGTTGCTGTCTCTATCTGGTCTCTCTCTCTCTTCCTTGATATATATCTCCCTGTCTGATCTATCTCTGGTACATATGATCTTTCTCTGGCATCTCTATATATGCTATCTCTATCTCTCACTTCATCGACGTATCTCTCTCGGGTATCTCTCTTGCTCTCTCTCTCTTCCTTGCTGTATCTCTCTCTCTCTCTCTCTCTCTCTCTCTCTCTCTCTCTCTTCCTTGCTGTATCTCTCTCTCGCTCTGTCTCTCTCTTTATTCTGATGGAGGATGTAAAAACTTTAGGCAAAACTTGGGGGATTGGGAATGCATCCCCCCCATGCATGCAAAATGCATTTTGTTCTGTACAAGAGGATGGGCCTTTGTTGAGTGATTTATGAGGTGTGTGTGTGTGTGTGTGTGTGTGTGTGTGGAGATAGCTCCCTTTTGGTTTGATCTAATTTATTTTTCCTCTTACATCTATCGATTGATTGTTTGTTTTTTCTTTCAGGGTTTTCAGGGTTATTCAGGCTTTTGGTTTTATTCAAACAACAACTCGTTTTTTTCTTTGGTGCTACTGCTGATAGACAGGGTACGTACCACTGCACTGTGCAGTAAAGAGCCTCTTAAAATAAAAAACAAATCCTCCTCTCCTTAATCCCTCTCTCTCACTTTTCTCCACTTTTATCCCTCACTCCTTTTCCCAGTCTTCTCTCTTTTCTCTCCTTCATGCTTACTTTCACAATCTTTCTCAGTGCCTCCTCTCTCTCTTTCCTTCTCTCTCTTTCTCCTTCTCTCTCTCTCTCTCTCTCTCTTTTATCTCTGTTTCTATCTCTTTCTCTCTGCTCTTCCCTCTCTCTCTCTCTGTCGCTCTCTTTCTATCTGTTGCTCTCTCTCCTTCTCTCTCTCGCTCTCACTTCTCTCTCTCTTTCTATCTGTCTTCTCTCTCTCTTTCTATCTCTTTCTCTCTGCTCGACCCCGTCTCTCGCTCTCTCCCTCCTGCCTGGACATGTCCGCAGTGAACCGGACCTCGACGCCTTCTGTTCACTCAATATCCTCCACAGGTGAAGGTCGCAGAGACCTCCATATTGGCCCTGTGCACGGCCGCCATCTTTGATCCGTATCTGGCAGGTGACAGAGGTTCAGTGGAAGTGTGTTGGCCCGAGTTACTTTTATTATTTTCTATCTTGACATCTGTAATATGTGGAGTGGACCCCAAGTTCACAGTTCCATCAACTAGACAGATTGTCATTGTGTTGGGCCTTGCCTTGCAGCCAGCATTTTGTTTAAGTTAATTAAATTTGGCTTTGCGTAAATAATACACAAGACATGATTGGAAGTCAAACAGTTCGCCCCAAAACAACGTCTGCTGAGGACATCCCTCCACCGGGCTTCAAATATTCATGCCCGAAATCTGTTTGCGGATTTATTCATGATATTTCATCGGTCTCGTTATCTTTTATGGCGATGCGACAGTTTTTAACGGAGGCTGACAGTTAGACTCATCGGAGGAGCTCTGTGTCGTCTGAAGGGCCTGGGGTCCTCTGAGAGACCGATGTCTATGCACAGAGCGTTACCATAAAACACGTTTTATTTCTCGTCGTGGGAAAAAAATTACGCTGGCCGTCCCATTTCCAGTCTGGAGGCGGAATCCCAGTCCCCCTTTCAGGCTGAAACTAAAGATCCCAAAAATATCCTCGACTATTTCCTGACGCCAGGTCCAGTTCGGGGCTGGGATGTTCCGCTTGCTCAATGGAAGGCCGCTAGCTGCGGATCACGTCATCTCCCACCTTGCTTTGCTATCGAAGGAGTCCAACTTCCACGAGGTGCCGGAATGCCGCCGCGCCGGCGATTTCCCGGCTGGAGGGAGGGACGACGCCTGCGTTCCGGTACGCTTCAGTCCCCGTTGTTCCGACTTCAAACGCCGACCGTGCTTACGCCCATTGTACCTCCACCTGTGGTAGAGCAGCCTCCTCAAATTTTGGGACAGCTGCGTGTTTCGCAGGTCTCAATGGGGCGGCGGTATTTGTTCGGGGCCAAAATAGACCCTAATGAATGCCTTTGAAGCTGTGTGTGTGTGTGTGTGTGTGCGTGTGTGTGTGTGTGTGGACTCGCTGGGCTGGTCTGTAACGAGGGGGCGATCTGTTCTGTTGTCCTGTGGAAGTCTATAGGTGGTCTGGGAGTGCTGACAGGTGAAGTGTGTGTGTGTGTGTGTGTGTGTGTGTGTGTGTTTGTGTGTGTACGTGTGCGTTTGTTTTTGTGTGTGGTGGCTTTTCGAGGGGAGTGGTGCTTAATGGACTGCTAATGGACTTGGCAGTTTGTTTCTCTCATATGAAAAGGACGCTTGGTAAAGATTGGATGGCTGGCTTTGTTGCTGTTTTTATTGTAATCATTTTTTTAAACCACTGGGATACTTCACGTGTGCACGCGCGCACACACACACACACACACACACACATGCACCGGCAGACATCAAACACACAATATTTGCCTGCCTCGTAATCTTTCTTACGCACACACCCCAAAGCACACACACACACACAGCCACAGTGCCATGTGGGCTCCCAAGGTTTTTTTTGGTTTGGCGAGCAGCACACGAATCATAAGGGGGAAAACTGTCATTGATGTGTAAATTCACTATAAATAATTCATCTCCGTTTGCTCACCCAAAAGACAGTCTTGACGAATGTTCACAATTCTCTCTCTCTCTCTCTCTCTCTCTCTCTCTCTCTCTCTCTCTCTCTCTCTCTCTCTCTCTCTCTCTCTCTCTCTCTCTCTCGCCTCTCCTACCTCCCTCCCTTTCTCCTTTTTCCCTCAAGACAAGTAAACA
>CM030182.1:13563818-13648818 GCA_017639675.1 Aplochiton taeniatus
CTCTCTCTCTCTCTCTCTCTCTCTCTCTCTCTCTCTCTCTCTCTCTCTCTCTCTCTCTCTCTCTCTCTCTCTCTCTCTCTGTGCGTGCGTGTGTGTGTGTGTACCCGTTATCTAGGCGGGGTGTATCCCAGTGCTGCTCAGTAATGGCTGGGAGCTGCCCTTCTCTGATGTGATCCAGTGGAACCAGGCAGTCATAGAGGGAGACGAGCGGTTACTACTTCAGGTAACACACACACACACACACACACACACACACTAATACTAATCCAAGTGCTTACACACACACTTTTTTTTTTTAGACGTCTGACATGAGAAAAAATAACCAAATGAGCTAACCTGCGATAACAACCAGAAGAAAAGTGGAAAAGAAAAGAAAGTTATTCATGATTTTCCATAGCAACATCTCAGAGTGACCATGGTTTGTTGAACTTTAACAGTGTTTTCCTTTTTTCCCCGTTTCCTCCTCCTCTCCATCCTCCCCCCTTCCTCCAGGTCCCCTCTACGGTCCGGGCCGTGGGGAATGAGAGGGTGCTGGCCCTGCGACAGAGGACCCAGATGCTGTGGGAGGCCTACTTCTCCTCCGTGGACAAGATAGTTCTCACTACCCTGGAGGTACCTATGCCTCCAGAGCCCCACCCTCAGCGGGCCAAGGCTTTAGCTAGGAACTGGCCCATAAATACCTGCTATTCCAACCGGCTATCCCCCCTGGAGGCCTGGATGCGAACTTCTTCCATTTACCTTGACTTTGTCGGAGAGGGTTACAACCTGGTAAAGCCAGTGGGAAAGATGGCAGGGTGTTTTTTTTGGGACGTTGGTGGTAAGCTCCTTTGTGTCTATTCTGTGTGTAGTGGACTGTGAGAGCTACACATACACCCACAGGCTAATGAAAGGATGTGTGAGGTCGGAAGCCAATGTTGCCCTCTACCTCCTCCTAGTGGTCAAGATGACTAATGTAATTTCATTTAAAAAAATATATATATATATATTTTTTTTTTTTTTAAACTGAACACTTGAACAGATTTGTTTTCCTCACACTGTTTTATAGATGTAGCATAGAGTTAGGCAATCAATTCTAGGTCTGACATGCACCACATTATGTAGCATGATGACATATTAATATGCTTCTGTAGTATGGTCAATGAAGGTCTACACCAAATGTGTCCACAAATCTGCTTGCTTTGCACCATTGCTTTAAAAAGGACCAATAGACCCCATGCACCCAGCATTGACCCCCCCCCCCCCCTCCTCCTCCTTTCCCTATTTCCTTCTTTCTCCCCCCCCACCCAGATCATTAAGGACCGCGTGTTCTCTCATGTGTCGAGGAACAAGTACATGTGGAACGCCCTACCGGGGGGGCTGCTGGTTCTGCCGGAGTACTCGACCCACTTGGCCCACTTTCCCTTCTACTATCTGAACCTCGGTATGCGTGCAAATACACACCTCAGCCTGAACCGGAACCACCAAACCGCTTATCATATCTACAGGCTGATTTTCAAGATTGTGTTTGAATACCTCCAACGTGGTCACGGTCCCAAAATATTAGCAAACGTTGCTGTAGTACATGATATAGTCGCCTTTGTACTCGACTTTTTTTTACTCTCGTGTGGCAACCAATCACAGGCGTGAGTCCGGGTCAGGAGTTCACGGCTGTCATTCACGCCGTCTCCCCATTGGTCTCCCAGTCTCAGCCAATCATGAAGCTGCTCCAGGTGGTCTCCAAGTCCAAATACTGCTCTCAGGTAACTTAACTCTTCCATCCCTAAACGTGTACGCCAATTACAACACCACGCATGCCATTACAAAGACACAAACGGCGGCTTACTATTCCATCAACACACTGTAGCCATCTGCACTTACTTTACACACAATAACAGCTATGCAAGCTGATCGCCTGATATATTTGGTCATCGACTATATTCTTTTCATCGTAACCTGAGCCGTGTACCATACACGACTCTCCTCTCACCCTTCCCCCGTCTCCAGATCATCATTCTGTGGAACAGCGAGAAGCCGCCGCCCCCCAGGAGCAAGTGGCCCCCCATGCCTGTCCCCCTGACTGTGACGGATGGCAGGAGGAAGGTACGGAACGCGAGCGCCACTTTTACGACCCCCCCCCCCCCCCCCCCCCCCCCCCCCCCCCCCCCCCCCCCCCCCCCCCCGTGGAGACAGACAATTGACGGCATCACAATGTCACGCAGGCTGTCTCTGGCTTTGTTATTCTAATCTCCTATCCGAGACCTGTCAGTCACTCTCATAGGTGGTGTCATATTCCCTCTCTGGCCACAAAGCGCAGGCAAAATAATGAGGGCAACACTCCCACGCACTTACCTGCTCGCTCGCTCGCTCTCTCTCTCTCTCTCTCTCTGTCAAAGAAAGCGCAAAGACATCCCTGTTATTCAGTGACACACAGATTTCCTCCATGTCTCTCTATCTCTGCCCCCCCCCCTCCTATCTTTCAGACGAGCAGTCGGTTTCTGCCCCATGCTGCCATAGAGACGGAAGCCGTGCTGAGTCTGGATGAGGATACCGTGCTGCTCACCAGTGAGGTAGGAAAAGGCATCGTGAACCACGATCACGATGTCATGGTATTCTCATCGTTCCTCCTCTTCAAAGTTGAACTCTTTCTTTTCTTTTCTTTTGATTTTGATTTCTGCTCTCTACCGGTTCTGGTTTGTGTTTGTGTTTGTGTACAGGTGAACTTTGCCTTCCTGGTGTGGCGCAGTTTCCCGGAGCGCATCGTGGGGTACCCGCCGAGGAGCCACTTCTGGGACCAGGTGAAGAACTCCTGGGGCTACACCTCCAAGTGGACCAACGAGTATTCCATCGTTCTCACTGGAGCCGCCTTCTACCACAGGTACTGCAGCGTTAACGTTTCACCAAGTATTGCACTGTAACGTGAACTTTAGCAATAAAGCGCCTTTCAAAACAAATGTTACAAGGTGCTATACATGTTAAAACTAGATATAAAGCACACAAAAAATGAAAAAATGTATTCAAATTTAATTAATTCCAAGTTTGTTGTTGTGTTGCTCTGTCACAGGTACTACCATTACCTGTTCTCCCACTACCTGTCCCCGTCGCTACGAGCGCTGGTGGACCGCACCTCAAACTGTGAGGACATCCTCATGAACTTCCTGGTTTCTGCTGTCACACACCTGCCACCAATCAAAGTGGCTCAGAGGAAGCAGTACAAGGAACTGCCCAGCCCCCAGGTCAGAGAGCTAGTCTTTAACCCAAGAGGGCAAAAAAAACAAATCATTTAAATATTTGCAACAGAAATATTTTCATTGTAAAGGAACTGTTATTGCTCCCTCACTCTAAGGCAGTTTCTTTTCACATTTTACCACATAGCTAAATTTTTATTAAAAAAAAAGAAATACTAACAGATCCACAAATTATGAAATATTTGTAGATGTATATTTGATCCCCAGCTTCCTTTATACTCAGTCTACCTTTTCTTTCTTTTCTCGTCCTCTCCCTGCCCCTAGGGTACAAAGAGCGCCCCCTGGGCAAACCCAGAGCACTTCACCCAGCGCCAGGAGTGTGTCAACACCTTTGCCTCCTGGTTTGGCTACATGCCCCTGGTCCACTCCCAGTTCAGGCTGGACCCTGTGCTCTTCAAGGACCAAGTGTCTGTCCTCCGCAAGAAGTACAAAGACCTGGAGAGGGCTTGAAAGGGACAGGCTGTAGAACGTGATTTGAAATGACAGAAAGGCTGACCAATAGAAAGACAGGAGGACGCAGGCAGGCGGACCCTGGGGGACTGATCTGCAGATGAAAGAGAATGAATTGGCAGGGACCAGGGCGGGGAAGCAGCAGGCCCTCCATTCCAAGCTGTCTAAGAACACGGGCTGCCGAAAAGTCCATTCTAGCGGCCTTTAGACTTGATCTCGATGCTAAGGAAGAATGTCCCGTTCAACGAGACAGACGGATGGGGAGGTTTCCAACCCATGTCAACATGGGAACTGTTTAATAGTGCTGGTGCAAGGCATCATTGGAACTGTTTATAGTGCTGGTGCAAGGCACCGTTGGAACTGTTTAATAGTGGTGGTGCCATGCACTATGACTGGTGCCGTGTGCCAGCAGTGCTGCGAAGGCTCCGCGCCATTGGTTTAATTTACATTGCATCGTTACATGGCGTTGTAACAAAGACCAATAAAGAAAAATATTCCTCAATGCAAACAGGGCCCTTCAATTAAGTGTGATGTGTAAATTGATGTGTACACACACACTACACAGACACAGTACACTACACAGTAAATTTGAAAGAATGACAAACAGGGGAAAGCAAAAACAAGATTAACCACATGTTTATTATTTTCTCTCTATATATATATATATATAAAAAAAAAAGATCCAAGTGAATTTTTACATGCATTTTCTCAATTTTTAAAAAAAAAAAATCCTCTGGCGATCTAGTAGACTTCTGACAGGGCATGCGAGTCTCACTGCCCTAAAGCTAAACAGGCGTGTTATCGTAACCCTCAGGAAGCTTAATACCGTGTTTGACGCACATGAACACACACATACACACACACATACACATACACCTGAGAAACAGCTGCCATGGGCCTAGTTCACAGCCTGTTTCCAGGAGATATTTACTAGTGTTTGTAGAAGCACTTTGAGCTCAGCTTCTCTCCTCATTGGTGAACTGCACCGCCCTTGTGAGTGGTAGTGTAGTAATATAGCTTAGTGTTGCTTTGAGGCAGAACACCATCCAACAATTAGGATGGCAGGAATATTTACCTGAGGCAAGACAAGCTTTGATTCAAAACATGCAGTTAGAAAACACAATGGCACAGGTAACATAAAAACAATTCCTTACACCAAAACCGTAGAGACCCACCCATCAGTTGGAGATCACCTGACAACCGTATTCAAATTAAAGACACAACATTCCTAGTTGGCAACTGCTGTTTGTCTTCAGAGGGCCCCATTCTGGAGAAAAAGGTTGTCCTATCAGAGTTTAAATGGGCCCTAATTTAAAGACTCCCACTTTGTGAGGAAATGGAGGAACTTTTGCACGTCTGTACCCTCACCGTGCATCTTTCACAAAATCCTTGAGAAACTGGTTTAGGGATCCTGAAAGGTGATTCTACCTCCGTGCACTTTGAGAGTGGCGTGAGTGATGCAGGCTCTCTGTGTGGTACAGGAAAGACTGATGAGCCTCAACCAATGGAAGGGCACCGGCGGTCGGGGGCGGGGCAAGGAGAGGTCAAGGGAGGGGTGTCACTTCCTGTGGGTCAGCATGGCGTTGACATCCCACAGCAGGTTTCTCATCTGGTCCATCAACAATTTCATCTCCTGGTTTTTCAGCCTCACCTTCTGCTGGTACAGGGACCAACACACACATACACAACATGGTCAGAAATATCTAACCGTTCAACAGATGGGTAAGGAGTACGCACAAACTAAATATTAAGCTAAAATGCCGACAGATTTGGGTGACTGTATCGTTACTTAAATACTAGGTCAATTTGGACTGGTGGCTTTACCACACAGAGAAAGACAGGGCTTAATATTGCTTTCTATCAGTATACTGCACAGGCACACATAATGATGTTTACTGAATCTTAAGCTGTATAGATGCTCAATGAAACCATTGGGTCTGCAGGCTTAATTGTAAAACATTAACCAAAACAGACACAGGAAGTTCATACCTCCAGAACTTCTTGTCTCTCTTGGTGGACAACCGGATTACACGGCTCTACTTTGAATGGGGAAAGGTCTCCAACGTACGGTACTAGCTGAGGACGCACACGCACATAAAACACAACGTCGTATGTACTTAACAGAACATAGTAGTGTACGACCATATTAATGAGCAGAGACTAGAGGCAATGAGCTCCAATGTCAAACAATGGAGGAGAAGCCCTCTGAGGACACACACAATAAGACAGATAGAGAAGAAACAACAGCGTAAAAAAAATATACAAAATAAACAATCCTAAGGACGGCACCAACCTCCGTGGGTCCTTCCTGGAGGTCAGAGGTCATCTCCACGCAGCGCTCGTAGAGGAGGCGGAGCTTGCGGAACAGCAGGGCCAACTGGCGCAGGTGCTCCTGGAGCTTGCTGAAGCGGTCCTGGTACACTGCCTGGCTCTGGTTGACTCCGTTGGGCAGCTAGGCAGTGACAGAAATGCTTCTCAGAACTCTGTAGGGCGCTTCCCGACCCTCTCCTATAAGAGTTCTCCACAGGGTAGTAAAGGACTACAAACAAATAGTTTTCTCTGCCCCGTGTTTTCAGAATTGATTGTGTCTATTCAGTCGGCTGAGAATCGCTGGTTTTAGGTACGAGGCTGAATGGCAATGATAAATGCCCCTATGCTAAATAAAAACAAATTTTGCAGCCACAAATTTGAAAGAACTGGCATTAAATTATCCATACACTTTTGGGAAACTGGGCCCTTTCAATAAAATATATTTCAGCCACAAGAATGAGGTAGAGTCCCACTTTCCACTTCCATTACAATAACAACAAAAAACGGCTGGCACAAATAATGTCTACACATTTTAGGGAGGGAGAGAAAAGCCAAAATGCAACAAGAGAAAGCGTATAGCCCAACTAGACATGTTTTGTTACAACTGATATTGCAAGGAACGGGCAGAATTAAATTAGACATGGTTAGACCTAGATAAGAGATAGAGGCAGAGATCAATGTGGTCACCTGTGTGGCCCTTGTGATATGGAAGATCTCCATGGTCCGTGTGACGATGTCCTGGACTGTCTCCTGACCAATTCGACAAAGAAAGACGGGGGAGATCTCTCTAAGGGCTCCCTGTGGTGGCTGGCTTGAGCCGGGAGAAGGACCCGTGCCGGTCGGAAGGTGGGACTGCTGCTGACCGGGCATCCCGGCCAGACCTGCTGGTCCCTTCTGAGATAGCTGGGTAGACATTGTTTGACTGAGGTCGAGGAAAAGGCAGGCAAACAAAAATATTGACAAGATTTATTTAGAACTTGATCGGCTTAAACGTTCAAGGTAACATTGAATACAAGTGCTGGCTAACTTTGTTACTTACATCAAGTCAGCGGCAGTTTGGAACCTTAATTTGAGTTATGCACTGCACTATTGTAAACATTTAGCTAACTAAAGGCTCACGTAAAAATGTATCAAAATATTTATATATATATATATATATACATATATATATATATATATAGTGGATGGTGTACTCGCTAATTATTTGACGCTAACGCTACCACAAAGGAAGGGTTAGGGAAACCCACGTCTTGTTCAAAACAAAGTATTTCCGGTTCGGATTTCATCTCCTCCTTTCAAAATAAAATACAACATATATAAGGTTTTAGACTTTTATTTTTTTTAAATCAGGTACAATCGATGCCCACACGAAGGCGCACACGTGCTTTTATCGTCTGGTTCAAGTTATTCAGAAATTGACTTGCTCAAAAGATCTATGTCTTGTTTTGGTGGTGAGACTGGTGACATAAAGTCGGACAATCAACCTAAATAGTTTGACAATATAGCACAACTAACAGCATTCTCTCGGCAGTAAATGTTATTTATATCAAAATATTTCAGTTTTTGTTTATTCAAAGTTTCATGTCCTAGTTTTTTACCAAGAAAAAAATAGTTTCCACGCTATAGGTATTTCCTCCATGGTCACAAAGGACAGGTGTAATCCAACCCAGAGCCCAGTGAGTTGTAAGTGGACACCACCAGGCATAGATGTAACCCAACGCCACTTGGTCGTCTTACTTGACCTGCCGACTGTCAGCCAGGCCTTTCCCCTTACATGCATTCCTTAACTACCACTGATGGCCTTGGCTATGACTTTGTAACTATAACTAGTTAGGTATTTCATCAAAACAAATCTTATTTCAGATCTGCAAATGTGTCTAAACTGCTAGAACAATCAATTAATCTGCAATCTTATCCTATGTAAGGTGCTATTTTTCAACAGGACATTTTCCTGCTGTTATAGTCAAAACGTCTTTAACCGTGGGTAAAGTTTAACCTGGGGTGCCTTGAAACTGAGCTGTTTACAGATGAGTAGACCCAGCAGCAGATGTTTGGACTCCGAGAGCAGGGGTATTGTCAGAGGATTGCCAGCCCAAACATTCCTCCGACTTCTAACAACAATTTGGTTTGGACTCAGACGTCACTTAAATGATTGATATGGTATATTTTTACTTCCTGGTTTTTATGCTCATGTTATGAGGGCTCTGCTCGGGTTGGAGAGAACTTCACATGTACAATGACTTCTTAGCAATGTCCCCAAAGGTTAGAAAGCATTTTTATGTTCATTATTACAGTTTACTCCCTTATGCACACCTTGTAACACCAATATTTGTAAAAAATAACCCCCAAAGAAAGTTTATATGTGTTTTAGGTATTCTTTCTTTATCTTGTTTTTTAAAACATGATCAAACAGTCAAGAGTTGGGCGAAATGATCAGAAAACTATTTATAAGAGGAATTTCTAAGCTTTTACTCAGACAGGAAATTTTATGATAACATGTTATTAGTTAAAGCCAGCTGCCAGCTGCTTTTTGGCTTTGTATTTCATATCAGTTACACATGTTTACAAACAAATAGTATTCATTTCGATTCCTGACAAGTCATTTAGATTATATCAGAACTTGAGAAAAAATAAATAGATTTTTTACAGTTCTCCAGTCATATTGACCCAAACAAAATACCAAGAATGGAAATTTCTCTAAAATAATTATATTCTTTGTATAAACTTCATTCAGTAAAGGCTTAAAGAAGTGGCTATATACAGAACATATTGAATAGAATGCTCCCACACACCATTGACAGTGTAAAAAGGCACAGTGATGACTGAATGACCTTAAGCATTAGCAGTGATCAGTAGGTCGGCATCTTGGCAACTAGGTGATGTTGGGGAAGTTTTCTCTCCTTCGCATCTCCCAACCTCAATCTACCTCACTTATTCACGTGTGCACGTGCACAGAAGGATGCCACCCTCATCTAATTAGCCATCCAAATGAGCAAGAGTGTAATGACTGGGAGCTGAAATGCAAAAAAGAAAAAGTAAAATCTGTTATTTAAAACGACTGTATGTATTATGTAAAGCTGTATGTAAAGCTATAGTTCTGAATGTCATGTAAAATATGTTCAAATCACAACCTCCAAGAACTTGGTTGCTCCCAGGCCTTCATTCAGCTTCAGGTGTGGCTTCAGGTGTGGCTTCAGGTGTGGCTTCAGGTGTGGCTTCAGCACTTCCTTCTGAAAAGAGTAAAGGGAAACATTTTGAGACAGGGTAATTCCTCAATTCTCTCCCCCCAAAATATTATACTGTTACTCACACATGTCATTACCTATAACCTCTAATCACGTAAACTGTGGGTTGATGTTTCTGGTCGGACAATCAATGCAAGTTGACAACCGTGTTAAGGGCCACATTAAGTCACTTGATCCAGGCTCCTGATTGGCTTTAAACACAGGTGGGGGTTGGTGTCCCTGCCTGGCATCCCTCTTTATCAGCAGCTGGTTGGCAGCCCTTAGCTATGCTTCCTCTCAGGGCTGTTCAGATGGCACCCTAAGGACACTATTCCTGCACATTCACATGGCCTTGACTTGGAGCTACATTCTAATGAGAACAGGTTCCCCGATCCTTACACTACTTTATAATTTGCCTAAAATAATTTGATGGAAAGCGAGTGTATTTCTTTCTTAAGGACAGCGCTAAACATCTCGTATTCACTGTCCGGCAAAAAACACAGGAGTTAGATTGGTCTCTGTCCGGAGGTAACCCTAGGTCTAAAAACGCTTCTGGATGCTGCAGATTAACCCAGAGTCCCCAGCCATCTTCTGCTCCCTAGGCTGACAGCCAGACCCTACTGAATCCCAGGAGTGTACACAGGTTTGCACTCCAAAGAGAATATGTGTCCTAGTGGTTTTGCCACCGCTTCTGATAAGCTTGCATTGTACAAAAACAGATGATTGTAGCCTATTACCTGACACTTTTAATATAGTGTGCCATAGTGTTGCTAGGCTTGGCAAACTTTTCCTTTTAAGATCTACCACGGTACTGGATCAGGCACTCTGCACTCGCCAATAATTTAAATACACATTTGCATAAGCTGCTCCCATACCTTTAAGGATATCGAATGCAGTCTCTCCTCACCTTGCATTGTAGTAATACTATCTTGAGATATATTTGACTATATGCATCATGGGGTGTAAAAAGGTTTGCTTGGATGACTCCTGTTGATTAAGTTTCTTTAAAAACTCACTATGAGGTTGAATGGTTTTCAAGGCATCAGAAGCTATAACAATTACCATACTATATTTTCTTTATACAGCATATAAAATTAAATTTCTACAGTATTTTGCATTTCTTTTGAATATGTTATGGGAAAGGAATCATGCGATCAGTGTTTCATCAGAAGGCAGGGACCCGTGATCAGTGAAAAAAATTCTCTAAAAGAAATGTCATCATTCCTATCTGTCTCCGATCTTTACCTAACATATGTAACTCTGATGTATGGAAGCAGGGAGGGTGTTTTGGAATAGGTCTACCCCGGTGAGTTCATTAAAAATCCAGGACGCATCAGTGTGCTACCCATTACCTGGTAACAGTTTCTATAATGAGACCTTGGAGGTCTGGGGGGGAAATGGAGGGCTGAACCCACCTGGGTTATGGCTCTGTGTCTCTGCTAACCAAGGCACCAGCCCCTCCCATGGTTAAGTATGACACTTCTTAGGTTACGGCTGGTGAATGGAAGTGTGTGTACGTGAACTCTGTGTTCCTATTCGCTTCCACTGGGGAGCTGTTACTGTGGTCATTAGCCAAGCTTGCCGCCTGAACATTGCATGCCATTTTAAAGGATTGTTTCATGGTGGTAGGCCATGGAAATGACGATGACTCGTGTCTATAGAGAGTTGGGTTTAAATAAACTTTTGTTGGTTGGGCTCTTATTTATGAATGTCTAATTTCTCATGAAGATTAACATTATGAAACATATATATGTGGCTTTTCGTTTTTTGTCCTTTTAGATACTATTAGTGCAGAAAAATAGATTGCTTTCAATTTCAAGCCATTTGCTGATTTTACTGATTTGGAGTAAAGCTGACTCTCCATATTACCTTGGTTAGTGTCTGCAGCTGCGTCCTCTGGCGAGCCGGCTGTGGCCTCCGCAGCTTCGGCAGTTTCTATAGGCTGGACATCATCGGCAGGGGCCGCTGGGGCATCGGCTGGGGCCTCTGATGGGGCCTCTGACGGGGCCTCTCCTGCTGCTGGTTCTACGGAGGCAGCTGCAGCACTGTCGTCTGCAGGCTGGGGAGCATCCCCTGCCACTGTTTCATCTGGAAGGGTTTGGGTCTCATCTGCTGCACTCTCACTAGCCACCCCTGTAAGAAGTATCACAATACAGGGCTGGGTGTAAAAAGGAGGTTAGATTTGAATTTTACAAAACGAAGTAGAGATTAAAAAAAAAAACACGACATAGTATGTGTGTGTCTGTGTGTGTGCACCTGTGTGTAAGTGTACATGTATATGGGAGCATATATGTCTACGGTCTAGGAAACTATTTCTCAAGTCATATTGAATTAACCATGTGAATCAGAAAATATTTCACATCATGGCAACCCAGAATAATAGAACTGTCTCAGGTGTCTGGGACTGCTTAGTGACTAAAGACTAATCCAAACAAACAGGTGTCTGATCCACAGCTCAGAAAAGTGAGAAAAGCTCAAACCATACAAATCCACTATTAAAATCAGAGGCCAGGGCCCTGGAACTCAAAGGCTTGGATTACATAGTATTCAGACACCTTGAATTTGCAAAGAAAGTGTTATTGTAGTAGGGCTAGCTATCTCAGATCATGCAACTAAAGGTAAGGGGGGGATCTAGGTAATTTACAAACATGATTTTAGTTTAATTTAACTTTTATACTGTATCGTTAATCTTCTTTTAAATAATATTAAGCCCTTATCCTATTGGCATACTTCATAAAGGACCGCACATGCTGTATAAGATGATTGCATGTGACAGGGAAAAGCGAATTTCTGATTATGTTGTAAAAACCCTCCTAATCACGTTCAATGCTGCAGTTGTAGACCGTGAGTACTCAGCTAACACAGTGGTCTTTTATTGTCAAACTTTACTAATAGAAAATGCAAATCCTGCTTAGGCGTTGGTATGTTTCACACATCTCGTAGGAAAATGTTAAGGAAGTAAAATACATCATAGGAAAAATAGTCTCATGAACACAGCTAACCAGAGTTTAAACATTATCTTAACCACAGGAATTTACTCCCTCCAACAGAATAGGTTAGCCCTAAACAAAGTAGGTGGACTCCAGGTCCAGGTTATGGTCCTTTATTTTAGACTGTCTATTATATCAAATAATTTGCATGAACGAAGGCTACAATGCATCAAACAATCATAACTGCACCTCATGTATGACTTGCCCGATACCTAACCACCAATTGAAAAGGGGGTCCACGAGGAGACACAATCAATCCTAGAGCAATGTAACCCAAGCATCTTCGGGACGCAAGGACACTGTATTTTGGCTTAGTTACAAGTTCAACCAATGGAGAGGAACGACAGGCAAAATTAAGAAAATGTTCTCGGACGAATTTCCATCTGGTATGAGATGGGTAACCTCTGTTACCAAACAAAGACAGCCTATCCAGAAGTACTTCTGGATTACCAACAGACACTGAAGAGATTTTATTTATTATTATAGACTTTATATTTTGGTCTTTATGTAGTTTTATGAAGCAATGCAATTATGCTCAAGCTACAACCTCAATCTGACTTAAAATGCATTATTTAAACAAAGCATGTCCTGATGTACTGCACATTGCAGAATAGAACAGGATGCGTGAACTTTCATAGTATTCTCTCTTGTAGAATCAACAATTAGTTTTTTGATCTATTTATTTATATTACCATGGGGCTAGTTTTACTGACCATCCTTACCTATAGGAAAACAACTGATTTCATGAAAAACAATGTATTTTCGGAATTTTCTAGATTGACCTGGTTTTCTCTGAAGCCATTTTAACCCCATCTGATGATGATGATGATGATGATCCTATGGCCTGGTACAAGGACCACGGTAGGTTACCCGTCTCCTTTTGAAACTAAAAACTGTCACCGTATCCCCACCAGAGTCATGGTCTCTTCAATGCATGGGCTGCTGAAGACCCAGAAACCAGAGCTGCAAAGAACATAAGATTCTGTGTAAAAAAAAAACTAAAAAAACGGGTCGCTCTTGGGCAATGCCCTTGGCCTCTTTTCCCTGAAGGGCAAGACTTTGTTTTAAAATAAAATATGTTGTGCAGAATGTATTTGCCCCAGACAGTTCTATAATAATTGGTTAAAAGTACTGAAATGCATTTTCTTAATTTAGATGAAAAATACATTTTAAAAGGTAAATGTACGTAGCACAATGTTTTGCAAGCATAAATGTAAATGTATTGATAATATGTTCGGATATAGGGGGAAAAAGCTATAGCCCTTATGGGACTTTGTGTGTCACTCAGTTTCGCAGCAGACTAAAACAGGAATTCAATGCTCTTGAGGTAAATCAATCATTAGCTAGACTGTGGCATAAACAGCAATGAAGGAACCCAGCGGGAGAAGCCTTAATAATATAATCTACGGAGTGTGTTGACCTACCCGTGGCGCTTGCTCCATTACTTTCTTCTGGTTTTACGCTTGGTCTGGTTGTATCCTGTGCTGTGGTTGTGGTGCTCGCAGTACATCCCATTTTGTCCAGAATAACATAAAATTAAGATACTGCACTCTGTTGTGATGACTTGAATAGATGGTTTGCTACTGAAAGTGTTATCCGCTTTCGTGCGTAAATGCGCATGGCATTCTAGGTTAAATCCAGCCGGTAGTCTACTGCAGGTATATACTTAGGCTACCTCTAGGCGAGGAAGGGAGTTCCTGTAGCTGATGATGCGCAAGTGAAATGATGAATTACATTATTCAGTAGACTTGTCAACGTAAGGTAGCCCATAACAGTGCGTACTTGCATTATAATTGGCACTGTTTAAGAAAAAGCAACAACAAAAAAGAAACACACGAAGTTTATTAATTTAATTATTAATTTATGGAATATAATTGTAAACATCGAGACGTTGGCCCTAAGTGTCGCATGACTATTTAAAAAACAGATTGCCAAAACAAGCACGGACAAAAAAAACTTAATGAACGTCTCCAATGTTACACAGGTGTCTCCATGCCTTTATTCTCTGCTGTTTGAATATGGACAAGTCATCATTGTCAAAGTGTTGATAACAACGTCAATCTACAGGATCCATCAGCAAACTTTCATCTGTCAAAGTTGTGGTCTCGCGATAATGATCACTTTAGGCGAGACGCTGGTTCCATTTGAGCAAATCTACAAACTTCTGATCGGTCTCAAGCAGACCTAAAAGAGTTGAAATGTATTCAAACATCAGTGAACCCGTTTTGCTGAGTTCACGATGGCCAAGATTACGAGCATATAGAAGCGCAATGCATGATGGTACTTCCTTTCTCTCCGAGGCCATATTGGAGTTAACTCACTGTAAGATGTGCTCCGGGATTTATTGATAAAATATCGCTAAATTAACTTAATTTCATCAGTATTTGTCACATCATAACTAACGGTAGATTCTCCCGTGTATTAATCTGTGTCTAGGTTGGCCAGATCGGACTAAACAGCAAGAATGGTGGCCGCAAAGAAAACGGTGAGCTACGTACCGTGTCTCGATCGGCACGCATGCAGCAGCAATGCTTCACGTGGAATCGTGTTGCGTTTTGGGCCTTGTGCTAAAGTTAGCTAGTAAAAATGTGAAAGATATTCTTTGTTAGTGTCGTTCTTGTTTGTTTGTTTTTGTACAGTGTTTCCTTTCTCCAATTCATACAAGGTTAATTGATCACGACACAAGTTCTCCAGGCTTTGGAATGGCACAAGCTAATTTGCTAACTAGCCTTTTCTGTATGGTTAACTTAGCTCAAATTTAGCTAACGTTAGACAAGTAATTTTAACGTTGGTGCCAGCCAGCTTGGACCCACGCGATTACAATTTGGTTTTACTTTAGAGATGTGAAAATAATCTTCATCGAACTGTGGTGACCAATTACTGTCAATATACCTGTTATCGCTGTCATGAGCTGGATTATAAAACCTAACCATTTAAAACAATGCATGCCTCTTAATTTACAACCTACCCCACTGTTGAAGTTTTGCGTCTACAGATCAGTGACGATGTGTTTTTACATTGTAGAAAAAGTCCCTGGAGTCCATCAACTCTCGTCTCCAGCTGGTGATGAAGAGTGGGAAATACGTGCTTGGATACAAGCAGTCACAAAAGATGATCCGCCAGGGCAAAGCTAAGCTGGTCATTCTAGCCAACAACTGCCCGGCTCTCAGGTAACTAACTGCCGAGCAAAAAAATAGTATAGTAGATTGCACTTTGAAAAATTGATACTCACGAAGCTTCTGATTTGCAGTCATTCCTCCCCGCATTATAATGGTGTCTTTAAACCAGATTGACAGTGAGAAACGGTCAATTATTGCTGGATGAGTGTGATCCTTAATATATGGTTCTCCCCATGCAGGAAGTCTGAGGTCGAGTACTATGCCATGCTGGCCAAGACTGGTGTCCACCACTACAGTGGCAACAACATCGAGCTTGGAACAGCTTGTGGAAAGTACTTCAGGGTGTGCACACTGGCGATCATTGATCCTGGTAAGCAGCTAGCCGAATTGGCATTGGTTCCGCGACTGGGCTGGTGTTCCACTCGTCACTATATTGTGGATGTATACATACCTTGTATTAAGGGTCAAATCAAAATCCCTTCAGTTGAAAACTGTTGGTAGGCAGTAAACAAATGGTGCTGAAGTATTTAATATCTGAGTCTAAACGCTGAGTCTGTCAGTCTAAACGCAACTGAAGTTTTTTTTGCCCTTTAAATTTCACATTTGAACTTGCTCACAGTTGGTTCTGTAGTTAGTTGGTTTTGTCCAGAACCAGTTAATGCTGCGCTTTAACAGATAAAAGCTCTTAACGTTCATTTAAAAACATGTACTAATAAGGCTGAGATTTGTTTCAGTGGTCAACTAATTCTGTAGGAGTTTTGTCTAAATGGGTACAGACTAGGTATTTAGTTATGGATCAAGAATTTGGTCATTCTTTGCCATGCAAACTTTTGCGCCCATTAGATCAGCTAACAAATTGTCTAATCGGGACAAGTGGTTTGCTAAATGAACTCCAATCAGATCTTAATTGGAATGACTAAATTGGTTGTCTGATGAAGGTTCGGTTGGCGACAGTCCCCTATTACAACTTCCATTAGAGACGTTAAAGAGAAAGTAAACCCCCTTTGTTGAAGGCTGAACTTGCCTTTTCAGTGTTGGGGTCATGGTTTTGTATTTATTGCTTTTTTCTTTTTTGTCTACAGGTGATTCTGATATCATCAGGAGTATGCCAGATCAGCAGCAACCTGCTCAGTAGTTATACTTCATATTATAAATAAAGTGGGTGAAATTGGTTCCTGTTGTCTGTCAATTTATATACAGAATATGTGCTGCAGTAGGGATTTACCAACCAATCACCTGGTTTTGCTCCTGCCACATGACCTGTCCTGTTTTTTTTTTTCCCCTTCATCTTGTTGACGTTCAGAAAAGTAGAATCTGCGTATTACTGGTTCCAAGATCATTCCTTGTCTTGCATAAAGTGGGGTGGCCCACTAATAAATGCTAACCATGTTGGTTTCATTTTTCACATATCTATATGGGCCAGTACATTAAAGCTATGTATGCAGTCTAATTCTATAACCGATACCTTTTTGAAAGCATGTAGTTGAAAGGCCAACAGGAGAAGCATTCTCTTCAGTATGTTGAAATAACGACACTCCTGCAGAGCTGTCCAGGATTAGTTTTTATTTCCACATGGCATGAAGATGTCAATGACCTTAAAAACCTTCTAGTTAAGCTTTTTGAAGAGGTGCAGATATTTTCATTGTAAATGTCTCCTGGTGCAATTAGGCAAGCAGCAGTAACCCTGATATAGCCAGCAGGTGTCCTCATTGTATGTGCCAACGTATGAATTGGCATGAACAACAATTTCCTGAGAATGCGAACGAAATAATTTCATTGGGGTTGGTAATTTCATATGGAAATAGCAGATACTGTTTCTAAGCAGGTCTATCATAGAATATAGCCAGTGCAGGCTGTCATGTTTGCAAAGCGGGTGATAGACATTTCCTTGATGTTAGCATAATCTAGCTGATTCCAAAGGCAGTATGGTTTGGGGAGGCTGTGTTTTTTGGTGAAACTAAATAGATCCTTGCGGGAAATGATTACACATCTAACTTTACTTATTTTGTTTGGACATCTACTACTGGCTGTTGTATTCCTTATGGGAAGGTAAAATTGTTAAAGTTCAGGACACAGGGCAACCTTGTGTTTCCTAAAGGGAATGCCAAGTTAACAGGATTATATATCTGGGATTTTCCGCACGCTATTGAGCCCTGCCAAATGTAATAGCGAGGGGCAGATAATATAAGCCCTCATCTACTTAGTGATTTGACCTGCTTTCTTCCTGGCTTCTTTATTCTGTTCGCCAGTTCCTGTAAGTTAGTCTATGAGTATTTAATTCAAATATCCAATCGTCCAATTTTATCTAGATGTGAAAAACGGTCTGAGAAATGAGAATATATGATTTAGAGGTCAATGGTATATCATATGATATGTATTGAGTGCATCTTGTATAATCAAATTGTCAATTGATGGGCCTCATGGGATGTATTGGTCGCTGTAGAATTTTTAATATTGAGCCTTTAAACTGAAGTGCCACTATACTCTGTTTGCAAATAATTGATTATGAATGGATCAACATTTTATTTTAGACCCAGGGCAATGTTCCTTACCATATACAATGCCACTATTGATCCTAAATGGTTTTGAACTCAGTGCTCCTATTTGTGCCTAATGATTTCAAACTAAAATGCATTATACTGTTTTGACAAGTGCATTGAGATATTTATAAACATAAATATATAAGCAGGATGGGAACTAAATATTACATCTGTCCAATGTGCCACTCTCTTTCTTCTTCATAGGGCACACGGCATTCATTTACTGGTTGATACAAAGATTATGACCCTTGTTTTCTCTTACATAGCATTTTTGTTTTAAAAGCAGAATAAACATGTGGTCGGAGCCATGTTTCCCAGAGTTTACAAGAAAAAAAGACCACATCTAACCCAAATGTTCTTTTCCCTTGGAAGCAGAAAATAGGGGACTGTGTCTGACAGTGTAGTCAGGCTAAAAGCCAGCGGCTTCCATTTTGCAGCAGCCTACCCAGCTGGACAAATCCTCACTGATCCGCCTACCCCTGTCTGTTCCCGCTGGCTGAGGGATTGGTGACTAGAAAGGGCAGCCAGGCAAATGAAGCTCCAAGTCTGCCCTTCCTATGAAAATCGTCCACATTAAGCCAACACAGAAACTCTTGGACCCAAATCCAGAGTCAATGTCTAGTGCAATGTATTCCAAACATCAGTCAAAATGCCAGGGGTTAACACAGTTGGTATGACGTTTTGAATTAAGTTATGATTTAGGGAATTTAATTTGGTTTATTAGTTGTTTAGTTTATTAAAGTCACAGTATGATACTGCACTCCTGAGCCTACAAGTGCAATTTAAACAACAATAATAACAAAACAAATCGGACTGTTTGAAGTATTTATTATTCAGAATTGAACACCAAAGCCAGTGATCCAACAAGAGCATCTATGGTAACAATAGACAGTTCTGGAGAAGTGTTTATCAAGAGACATGGAGAGCGTCTAGTTCAAAATGAGAACAGTAAATCTCTTTGCTCGTATGAACAAGAATTTCACTAAAGAGATAGGAAGAGATTGTGAACCACAACAGACACAGTGAAGAATATTCAGTTTACAGCGAGAAATTATGTTTTCTTACTTTACACCATAACCGAATTGGATGAGGCCACAGAATAAAACCCAACCAAAACAAAATACGCCAAATACTTTTTTAATGATCTTTCATGGTTTTAAAGTGCAATTTGTCTACAGTTATGTTTGAGATTGTTGGATTTGCAAAAGCAGACTCACTGAAGGACAATGATTAGGATGAACAGAAGCTATATGGACAAAACTAGAAACACTTAAAATATTAAATTGTACTCTCTGGCTACTGAATGAGTTTAAGAATGGACTCCAGCACAGCTTTTTACTCTACTCTATCGGGAGTCCAAGTGAATTAGGAGATTGAAATGATCTCAGGAGAAAAGGGCATTGCAAACTGTACATCTCTTGTTTCTTCTACAGTTGTTATTATTAATTATAATGCCACAACATTTGCCAAAGGAATTGCTTTTAACAGTTTTAAAAGCAAAAAGGGGCATTTGCACTCGGAAACATTGTCTTAATACTATAGCTTGCTAAAACAAACAACACATTTAAGGTTCTGTAAATATGCAACAGTACTAGGGGTTTACATTTAATCTGTGACTAATTCAAAAGCTCTAGCACAGTAAATTGAATCACAAAATGATATTACTGTAAAGTGCAAAAAAAAAAACAAGGGCCCAAAATGGTAACATTTTAAGTTGACACACACGCACACAAACATACAATGTACAGACGTGATCTGCATGTATGGCAGCACGTTACCACTGTATCCCTAGGAAATGCCCTCAGTCCAGCTAAGTTAGCTCAACAAAAAAAGTGTATACATCTCGATGTAAAAAATAACAAGACTGTTCGCAAGTATCACTCATCTTAACACAACAGATATCAAATAATTTTTTTTTCACGCAGGAACATTTACATACTCATATTACTGTGTATTGCTCTGTATGTATGCATATGCATCATATAAGTGAATAATGTGCTGTATGTGTGTGTGTGAGTGCATTAGGATAAGTGCTGATCGCGCCAGATTACATAGGCGCAAGTCTTCGAAATCCTTTGAGACCTTGGAGGACAACCGAGAAGAAAGGGGCACAATGGAAAAAAGATTGCTATCACAGTCGGTACATTAAGGGTTAGTGACATCGTGGTACATGAATGCAAAGAAGCACATGGAAGACAGTAATGATTCTGGGTTAAGGATACAACACAATATCACACAAATAAATGTTCCTATTTCACAATGATGTCCCTTCGCTACGCACTTTTCCTCTTTTATTTCTTACTCGCTTTTGTTGTACAAAAAAAGTCATACAAAAATACCCCCGGCATTACATTCAATGAGGGAACTTGCCATTCTTCAAAAAGTGCCCTAGCTTAACCGAGCATACATGTCTTCTGCCTTTCTCACTGCCCATTTCAGGTAGTTTGTTTAGCGACAAGACAACGACAGAGGTTTCACAGTATCGAGCAGGTCAGGTGTTAACAGTAGGTGGCCAAAGAGCAGTTCATACTTGAATCACAAAAGGTGCTGGGTAACTTGGGCGGTTGACATGGAGCACCACCGGCCTGTAGAGCAGCTGGCTGGGGGGGGGGACGTCTCAAAGTCGCTGCGCTGCCCCCGGAGGAAAGGAGGGGGAACCACATGCCACAGCAGCACGGATTGGACAGGAGGAGGAGGAGGAGGAGGAGGAGGAAGAGGAGCGATTCATGGAGGTTATCGTGGCTTGGAGCCAACTGGTTCACTGGTCTAGGATAAGCTGGTCTTCCCCCTGTCACAAGCTTAACCAGCAGAGAGGGAATCATAAAGCTGACCATAAAGCAGAACCCGGAGCAGCTTGGTTCTACTCGGAGGGTCCCAGGCTAAGCTAGGGAGGTTGGGGCAGTGCGGTGGGAGTCCTTTATGCCTCCACGTACTGAGGAGGGGGCTCCTTAGGTGGGATGGCGATGGCCTCCTCATAGGGTGGCAGAAGGACCTGAAACACAACGGTCAAGAGTTAGTAGGACAATGTTTTCTGCTAAGGAACGACAGGATGAATACTGGTAACTCGCTACAAAAAGTGATACTACAATATTCTTTGCTGATAACTGAAAACACCAAGTTACCCACAATGTTTATTGATAACTGACAACATCAGGTTCTATACGGTGTTGTTTACTGATGACTGAATAAACCAGGTTATATACTGTACATTATTGCATACTTATAACTAGCTACACCAGCTTAAGCATAGTAAAAATGAATGGTAAGTGAACACAACACACCAGGTGAAATCCTTGTTTATACCAATACTACACACTGTTTACTAGTGATTGACTAACCCACGTTGCATAATGTTAACTGTAACAGCAAAGTCAAATATATTGACTGCTACTTCCTTTCCATCTCTGTTATCCTATCTCTTTTCCCTCTCTATATTCAACACCGCTCTCTATCTGATTGGTACACTCACACTCCTTCTCTCCCTATTTATGTGCCGGAAAACCTTTTTTCTCTCAATCCCTAACCGTGCTTAGATTTGTGTTTAGACCATTTTTATGACTGTGCTTCAAATTCCGGAATCACTGACAAGCCTGGCCTCCTAAATGGAGTTACAAAACCAACGCGCTCTAAATCCATTTCAAAGAGAGAGAAAGAAAGAAAGAAAAAAGAGAGAGAGAGAGAGAGAGAGAGAGAGAGAGAGAGAGAGAGAGAGAGAGAGAGAGAGAATATGCTCAAAGGGGATGGAATTGTGAACCCGTCAGGGGGGCCCAAGAACATCACTGAGAGGATTTGAAATGAAGCGGACAAGCACGGAGGATTACGCAACGCACCGAGAGAAAGAGAGCCAGAGAAACGGAGAGAGAGCAAGATCCCCTGGACCCTTCGACTTTTTAATGGCATCTCTGTATAAAAAAGAAAACACGCCACAAACAAGCAGCTGAGTGCTTGACGCTCGGAGGTCACCACTGCAGAAAGTCATTTTGCTCCACCGCAGGCTTTCTCAGTGCGCAAACAGACGTGGCGTGCTCTTCCTCCGCGCTCCGTGGGAGGGAGATAGGGCGAGCGCTTACTTTCGATGCAAACACTTCATTTTGGCGTTCCATTCAGCTGCGACCTAGTATGACGGATTTAACCCCACTATATATGTGAGGTCCAGCTAGCCAGCATTAATGTTGCATTCAAATATTAATTCAAACTCTTTGGTGCATCTGTGCACCTCGTGTGTTGTGCCCATAATTCTCAGTGGTGTGGTTAGTTCAATAGTTCAATTCATGCAGCTCTGTTAATTTTTGGTAAATGTTATACAATAGCTGTCATTGTGCGCCAACAAAAAATATGTGGTCTAATAAATATTGTTATAATACATTTAGTTTTGGTGCCTGGAATTCGTTTTTTTGTATGCTAGTGGAGCCCAAACAGGGATCAGTTGGTCCTTAAAATGTCAACACAGACATGGATTCTCCACGGAAATAAAATGTCTGTCAACACAACACGGACAGATGTGTCCATGATGTTAGGTATCACCGTCATCAAGAATATTCGAGATCGCTGGGCTGCATATCAAACGCAGGGGATTAAAAAACGGACAGACCGACAGACAGACAGACAGACAGACAGACAGACAGACAGACAGACAGACAGACAGACAGACAGACAGACAGACAGACACAGACAGACCGACAGACAGACGGAAAGACAGACAGACACAGACAGACAGACAGACAGACAGACAGACAGACAGACAGACAGACAGACAGACAGACAGACAGACAGACAGACAGACAGACAGACAGACAGACAGACAGACAGACAGGCGAGGGGAAACGAGGGAGGAGCTAAAGCCTTCCAGAAACACTGAGTCGACACTAAGCAGGACGCGGTCAGGGACGCGCTGATCCCATCCAGTCACACGTCAGACCTGCACAGTGCACCGAGGTCAACTCAAGGGCTGTCAGTCTTCCAGGACAAACTGACGGCATTAGGAATGTGACAACAGGGGTGTGTAGCTACGGCCTACAGGCGCTTGAAGGAGGATACAGATGATAAGCTATATGGGGTTTTGTAGTAGATGATACACAGTATTATCAATGTTCACTACTAGATTTTACAACTGTTCTATGAAATGCTATATTTCAATCACACTTTACAATGCTTTTATACTATGTAATGCTTGCGTGGGGATTTATGGGTACCATGTAATAATCAATAGGTATATTAAGATGAACTTAAAACAGTTCATAATAGATAGTAATAAAAGCACTGTAATGTACTGGGCTACCTATAGTTCTTACCTTTTATAGTTAATGGTGTCAACTCATTGAACTGAAATCACAGGCAAGAATATGTGTGGACTTATAAATAAATGTATCCACACCGGAAATATTCCCTAGCCCCAGGGCAGTCCTATCAGGTCAAATTTCCTCTTTACGACCCTGACAACATCACCAGGCCCAGGACACAAACACATTTGGTTGGTTACCGTCGAGCTAATCCATAGAGCAGCTGGGATAATAACAGTTGTCCCGTCCCGTGAGGACACCGTGTAATTGCGGGCCCCCGTAACGGTAAGTCGATGTCTGGTCTGAGCGCGCGGTGGTTTTTTTTGCCCCCTCTCTGTTTGTGTCCTGTGATGCCCGGGGATGGGGGATGGAGGACCGGGGGGGGGGGGGGAGGACGCACGGTGGTGTCGTTGGTGGTGACGTACACCAGGACCTCGGTGGTGCCTCGCCCGCTGACGTAGCGGTAGCAGTTCCACACGCAGCCAATCAGGTAGGCCTGCAGGGGAGGAAGCGACACGGCCCAAAAAAGGACGTTAAACCCGTGAATTGTGAAGACCTTTTTGTTATGTGATCGGGGAGTCATCTATCGTCGTCGTGTGCGCAATCCATTGACCTTCGCAGGGCAAAGCCTGTTGTTGCCCGGGCAGAATTCGACAGTGTCTCAATGGACATATAAACATAATCAATAGTGATATAATAGGCACTTTGTAATGGTAAAACAAATATTATAGTATATATTGTTGTATCTTCATGATTCTATTTAATATTAATGCACATATGAAATAGGCATTGTAATATAGGTAATATTGTACCCGAATTAAAGCGATAACTAGTGCATGCTGGTCAGAGCTTCTCAAGGCTGGAGTATGGTGCAGCATGCTCTGCTAGTCCTATGCTAGGTAAGACTGCTCTGGCAGAGGAACAGGCTGTCCATTGTGTGAGAGTAGCCGCGGGGCTCTCCTCGCTGGCAGAGGAAACAGCAGCGACCAGCCAGCCAGCCAGCCTGCCAGCCAGCCAGCTAAGCAATCCTGGCCAGCTAAGCAATCTGCTGAGGTGACCTCGTCACGCAGGGAAAGACTGTGCGAGCCCTGTGGCTCCCACCCTAGCGCTGACACCGACTCAATACAACGGGCGAGCAGGCTTGACGCGCTGCCCGGCCTGCCTGATAGCACTCAGTCCCTTGGCTTCGACCAGACTGAGAGATCTGCATCAGTCCAACTAGAGCCATCTTTTTGTTTTGGCCATCGAATCTCAGTCGGATTTGGGTGGAAAATGGATTGACCGGATATCACGGTGTAAGTGGGGGGACAGTTAAAACAAAGAGAACATAAAATGCATTTGCATCGTTTTGTCTGTGGATAAGGCGAGAATGAGTACTGAACAGCATTCAATGTGTATGATTTATCTACAGTACGACCTTTGCATCAAAACAGCCCCGTTGTAACTGTGCAGGGCGGCCATACTGTTGATGTTTGGGTGCTAATGCACTGGCTAGCTGATACACAGTGGCACTAATTTTAGACCGGGGGTTATGCAGCCTATATAATCTCTCACCCAGAACCTTACGCTTTCTCTTTCTCTTTCTCTTTCTCCCTCTCTCCCTCTCTCTCTTAACTCCATGTCCTCCCTATTCTAATCCCTCCCTCTTTTCTCTCCCGAGGCTGTTTATAAGGCAGTTTCCTACCATCTGTAGTCAGCTGGAAAAAGCTGGATTCAGCTCTTTGACCTCAGGTAATGGGAGTTAGCAGTCATCATTTCAGTGGCATGTCCATTCCTACCCCAGGGGACCTGGCCGCCTATACAACTGAAATATAGGAATTCCTTCTGACACTGCCATGAGCTCAGCAATGCATTTTGACCTGACATGTACCTCAAATTAATCTTCTCGTGACCCTTACAAGATTCAACTAAACTAAGATTCAACTAATGTATAGAGGGAATATAAAAGTGCCATTCAAAAAAAGATCTCTGCTGTTCCTTGAGCATGGAGCTTTGCCATTAGCGGCGGAAGTCCAACTGGACTTTGGGAGGCTGTGATGAAAAGTGACTTGATTTGATTGTACAGATGACTGCAACTTCTCTCCGTCTCATTCCCAAGAGCATGGCAGTGACCGCAGTCGAGTCACCCATGCATTAACATGAATTAGCCAGAGTGGGCTAGTCGGTTGCTGCCTTCCCTAGACCAGTGCTCTGTGACTGTGTGATTATTACATTAGGCACATCACTTCAAGGCGGAGGGAAGTGTTAGTCTAACCCACACTGGACTCATTATGCACACCATATGCTTCACTTTCCTTAAGATGGAAAGACTTAGGATATTGCCAATGTAGCATTGTGCTTCCTTACACAGGGAAAAGCGTGTTCCACTAGATCAAGGCGTAGCTGAACTTCCTGGAGGACTATTTCCTTTTACCCAGACTTGGGAACGGACTAAGTCAGAGCAGTTTAAATGTGATTTGGAAAACATGGAGAACCTTACCTTGAAGGTCAGAATACAGCCGACAAAGAGGAGCACTGCGAAGACTAGGCACATGTTGTTTGTGGACATGATGTCCTCTTTATAAGGGAACGTCCCGGGCTGGGAGAGAGGAAAGAGAAAGAGAGAGGAGGGGAGAGAGAGAGAGAGAGAGAGAGAGAGAGTAAAGACAAAGAGAGAGCAGGGGAGAGAGAGAGAGTAAAGACAAAGAGAGAGGAGGGGAGAGAAAGAGCGAGAGAGACACAGAGTAAACATGACAGAAGGACAAGAGATCATATCCTTTAGAGATGAAACCGTGGCAACAACACACGGACGGGGTACCGCAGGGATTCCGCTGTCCTGCTGTGCTATCCGGACGACAGTGGAACAGAGACGAGGACAGAGGAAGCCTCACCAGCTGCTGCAGGTAGTCCTGCACGGTGTTGGGGTACACCACCACGCTGATGGCGACCAGCGTGTTGAGGGCAAAGTCAAAGATCTGGTAGCAGAAGAACGGGATGATCCAGGCAGCGTGTTGCTGGTGACAGAAGATGAGGGTGAGCGTTAGACTTTAGGCTTCCGCACAACACCAAGATGTGGACGTCGTAAGGTGTATTATGCACACGTAATGCATGAATAGTTTGAGGTGTAAAATAATACACATTTTTTGGGGTTGTCAATTAGTAAATTGGTTTACAAACAACGAAAATGGCCTCAAAGTCATATGTTATGGTCAATTTAGTTTGTGTGTCTTTACCTTGTATGCACCATACGTCGCCATGCCACAAATAAGAATCATGAGGAGAGATATTGCTGTGGCAATGCACATATCTGTAGGAGAATAAAAGAATGAGACGTCAATGGCTTCATTGATAGCGAATTGCGTTGTTTTGTTGCAGGAAAACAATATGGAAATATTTCAACACTATAGCTGCAGGTCAAACGTTCCCATAACACGTTCCCATCTCAGCGTCGTTATTGCCATCACCACAAGGCATCCCATTGACAACATAGTGTGTCCCTGTTTGCCCGGACTGTGAGCCCAAGCTATCTGATGGATGTCCTGGCCCGTGACCTTGAATACAAATCCCTTGCACGTGCACGTATGCACCCACCCATCTTTCAGCCCACACGTCACCACTCTGGATGACAGGGAAAACATGACCAAATCCACTTCTGGAATACAGTACACCAAAGCTGACCTCTTTATGTAATGTGACGCCCACACGCACACACACACACACACACACACACACACACACACACACACACACACACACACACACACAGGGAATCAACCTGCATCATCAGACGGGCCAGGCTCTCTGTCTCCGCCCTGTCCTTTCATTCTGAACAGTGCTGATTACAGCACTGACACGCTGTAAGACCGAGGAAATGATGATACTCCTCTTTAAGCCCCACTCCGTCTTGTTGACATTTACCCACACACACGCACACACGCTTGGCTGTTACGAAACCAAGCCACCACCACATCCTCCTTTTTGTCTTCATCGTCATCCTTACTCCCTCTCGCTGACAAAGCAGCCGCCACGCTGGCGACATCAGTAGAGTCAGGGAGTCGACATTATTTAATCCGTCGGAATTAGAACCGTCCATTTTAATCAGAGTAACCAGTGCCAGAGCCTGTGGCGGGAGAAGCAAAGATGATGAGGATAGTTGCCGGAGGGGAGGTGCTGAAAATATACAGACTTTCCAGCTCCATTAAAGAGCCAGCTGGTGTCTGCGGAGCAAAGGATTCTGGGAGCAGTGCATTGCAGTGGGAAACAACTTTGTATTTGATGGAAAATATTGGAGGAAGGAGGAAATATTGAAGTCTGAATCTCTCTCTTATCTTTACCTATCCTTAGTCTGTCAATTTCCCCTGCCGTCTCAATAAAACAAAGCATAACTTTGTACCCTGTATTAATGTGGGAACGGTTTGACGCTCCCATAAATATCCGCACATGCATAAATATATTCATCCGGGGAAACCCCTAGCTGCTCTTCTGAAGACCCACCAGTCTATCACTATCATCGCAATGCCATATATAACAGAAAAATGGGTGACACTCACTTGCATCATCCATAACATCAAAGTCTGTGCCCAGCTCCGGGCTGGTAAGGTGGTAGTGGTACTGTACTGGATCATTGAGAGCTGACAGCAGGATGAGTAGGACCACAGCATTGATGAGCTGACAGAGAGTAAACGTTCACGGTTAAAATGTGTGGAATCACCCTTTACTAGACTAGCTATGACTCATACAATATTAAAGTAAATGTGTAGTCATTTTAAAGCAAGACTATTAGCTGTAGACAAATAAAGTAAATAATAATAATCTTTTCAGCTAATGGCTTAACCATCTTGTATTTTAAATTAGTTTGAAAAAGCCGCAATTGAATACATTTTGAGACACTGTCCACATATCTTTGTGGCCGGTGTTTCACAGCTCTTCATTGGAACTTTACAACTATAAGGAGAAATAAGCCTCCTAATGGAAACTGCATAACAAAAACATGCATTCTGTGTGTACGTGTTTTAAGAGGCTGTTCTGTTTGTGACAAGATTATTTGGATGCTTATTTTTGTCTTCTAGCCGACAACAAAGTTACATAGCAGGTCGGGGGAATGACGCTTTACTAGGCTCAGGGAATTACCTACTAGCTTAAATAACTATTTTTATGGCTTACAAGCCAAAGCTTCCATATAAATAGTGGACACCTCCGAAATAGACAACAAGATTGTATAACAACCAGGCAGGCACATGCTGTAAAAAGTCGTAGTTAACGTACAATAACTAGAATAACCAAATAATAAAGTATACTATTCTAAAATTGAACAGCTCCGTGTTGTGTGCTACTGTCTGTTCGCGGCGTTAGAATATCACGAGCTGCAATGTAACACAATATAAAATACCCAAAACGCAGTTTATTTGATACACTGTAGCACCAATAAACCACAATATATGACACTGAGTGGAGGATAACTAAAAATGGCTAATGCCAGTGACGAAACCCCCAATATAAACATTTACAAAAAAGGCTATAATTTTAATGTATTGCATTAAGGAGCAGCCAGTGTATTTAAAAACACATAGCATATAGATTTAAATAAAAAATGTGTCTCTTACCATATACCAAATGCCAAGGATAATGGTGCCCGTCCGAACATGACAGCAAAGACAGCAGCTGGTTGAGTACCACCGGTCCCACGGCGAAATCATTCTGTGTTTTTTAAAAGTCGTATTCGTATAATGAAACCGGTTTATAATTTCCGAAGAAATAACATTAGATGAACGCTAATTTGACCCAAAACGCTTGGGGAAACCCTTCGTCTTTCTCAAGCAGACACATTCGAGTCACTGTTCGATTCTGCGTGGTTTACGTTGCTCTGCTGATTGGTGAACAACGAACCGTTATGCTCACCATGTGAACACGTGACCTAAGGAGGATTTTGACCAAGATCCCAAGGGCTTTGCAATCGATGTGGTAGGCCTACATATGGTCTTGATATCCTTATACAAGCATTTCATTACAACTCAAGGTGACAAGTGGTTTACTGTATTTAGTCAATTATGTGGGATAAGTGAATCAGACACCTCAATAAGTACACATTACATTATAAAAGCATAACATACTTTAGTACAGTTATACAACTAAATTACTTTATAATAATAAAAAAACTGCCTTCATGCCCTGTATTGTGCTAAACATTTCTACAGTGTACATATTATACAACCATGTAGGATTGTGATCAAAGTTACCAGTCAGTTGGTGGCAGATGGACCAGTGATGATGCTGCACCTAGAGGCCCACTAAGCCCTGGTGGGCGGAGAGCATCATTATCACATCAGGGGATTTTCCACTCCGAGGGTTCAGGGTAGTTCCTCCAACACAGAACAGGAATCAGTGTCCCATCAGTCTCCCACTCACAAATCCTCGCCAGCAAATATTGAAAGATAAAATACACTACAACTAGCCGATGATCTGTGTTTAGTTTCTCTACTTGAATTTGTATTCCTCTTGTCATAAACAGCCATTAGTGGAATTAGAATTACACATGAATTGTAATGTTAATGTCTGTATGTAACCAAATGCCCTTTATAATCAGCTGTCTGAAATAGCGAGACACTTTTGCCATTTTGGTGCCAAAACATATATTCCTATTTAATGTTCTATGTATGTGTGTGTAGTACTCCGAAATCGTGAGACAGAAAAGCGTGTCCAAGAAGAATGCAATGGTATAAAACTAGCTGTGGCCAGAGGAGTTAGAAACGGCTCCCAGTGTGTCTATGGTATAGGCAAAGGCTACAGGGGCCTTCTATCCATTCCAAGCAGAGGTTCAGCCGGCATGGATCAAACATAAAATGTGACTATTCTAAAACTCTGCTCCTTCACAAGCCTCATGGTGATCTAGACCAGATACTGACAAACGTTCTTTGGAGAATACTCTTAGGACGAAGGTTACCCGTTCCAATCAAACCCTCCCAAGTCGGTTACTCTGAGACCTACAGAGGAAGGAAAAGGGGTTTATTTCCCTCTGCAGTGAGGTGCTGGCAACATGCATGCAATGCTGAATAGGGATTCACAGGCCATTAAATCCCCTATGCAAGGAGAGACAGAGGAGGCAAACAAGGTCAGGCGAGCACACGTGCCATGCAGCTGGTTTGCCACGTTGACTGGAATGCTGTGCTGGCCCCAGGAGGACCACTAGCTGGCACTGAACCTCACAAGGAGCTATGTCCAAACAGAACCGTAGACGCTGACAGAGATTTGAACCCGCACAGCGGAATCTGGGTTATCTCAGATAGGGTGTTAATGCTAAAATACAATGGACATAGAATGCATGGTGCATCTAAAGCAACATCGGACTATTTTCAGACTGGAAAGATGCTGAAAATAAACACCCAAGTAGATTTAAGCTGCTAGACATGCAACTAGAGACCTTAACATAAAGAGAAAGTTAACAAAGTAATTGAGTAAAAACAGCAATAAAGCATGTAATTTATTAGTTTTTTTTTTTCCTGAACAAACATAGAAATATCATTGGATTTTCTTCAACAAACAATATCATTCTCAAAATGATAATCTTCGGATGGGTATAAATACATCGATTGAACCATCTAAATAAACATTAATCAGTAACGAATAAAAGCAAGTCTAACTAGATTACATCCAAATATCTTCATGGCAACTGATCTAATCAAAAAAGATCTACGGGCAAAAATACTGTACCGCTGACAACCCAACGTTCTGATGCATTGCAGCTCATTCACAGAAATAGTCTTTCTTCATTTCTGCAAAAGCTTAGTACAGTAAATCACATTTCCATCTCTGCAGAGGATATGTACAGTATACTGAGTGGTGATAAAACAGCCACTTCAAGCATACAGCAAGTTATCTGTTCAGCTTTTAATCAATGTATACAAGCAAAATTTATTTGAATCAAAGTCATGCAAGAGATTAAATTCATTTTTTGACATCAATCAAAACTTGCAGTTGGATGAATACTATAAAAAGGACATGTCAATGCACATATATACTACAGGTTAAGGCAATATAATTCAATTCCTGATATAGGAGTAAAAACAACTTTGACATGGAATTAAAGCTGCTCTTAACTCCGCCGTTATCCCAACACCATTGTCTGTACATCACAAGTGTATTTTCCATCACATTTGAGTCACAAAGCAGGAATTAAACATTTAACATTCCGCAGAAAAGGTCTTAAAAAACAAAGGAAAACGTTGAAAAACGTAATACAGCGTTTACACAGTGCAATCACAGAGAATTAGAAAAAGCCCTTTAAAATCTGTACATATGGCATGGCTTTTTTCTAGCACAGAAGTTGGAAGAAAATACAGTTTTTAGGAATCATCCGACAGCTATTACAGAGTGCAAGAAGGACCAAAAATATCTAAGTCGATGCACAGTCTAGATCAGTGAGGAATATGAAGTCAGAGTAACACATGTAAATAGAGTAACATCAGAGCCTATATAGTGTAATTGCAGAGCCGGGGCGCACTCACATTTCCCCTTGAAGAACAGTGCCCCCTTGAGGGTGATAACCGTTACTGCCACGTTGTATGAGAAGGGCATGAGTTGTCGTTTGAAAGTGGTATCTGTTCACCCTATCGATCTCCTAAGCTGTACTCTTAGCCATTTAAAAAGAAACGTATCAAACCCTGATCCAGGATCAGCACTTAAGGGAATTTACCCACCAATCATTTTATCGCAGAAACCACCACTAAAGTGCCACAAAACAATAAGTAAACATTTCATTAAACTTACAATTACGTAGAAAAAAAAAACACATTTCTCCACATCTTGGGTTAATGATAACGAAAATACTGCCTTTAAAAAAGCAAATCGAACATTTGATACCATCTGAAAAGTAATAATTTAGAAAAGTACCTTCACTGCAAGTCTCCTAAACCTATTTGCAGTGTAGTGTATAGTGCACATCACTTTTAAGATTTCAGTTAACAGGACCTCGCTTGATCACCTCTAGTAAGCCAAGCAGATTTGCTGCTCTCTCTTGTTTTTGGGATATTTAAACAATGGTACAGTGAATGAAGCATGTAGAAAAATGTGTGTACTCTGTAATTATTGCATTTAGCACACTGAACAATCCTTTGCATCTGATAAGTAGGAGGATTTTGATCGGACTTTATGTTTCTCTCCGGACCTTCTTCTTTTGGGACGGCTTTGCAGGCTCCACCACTTGTTCAGACTTCTCTGCAGTACCGGTAACAGAAAGCAGGGAGTAAAAACACATGCAGGCCTGGTCTGATACAATGACGGTGGAGAAGTGGACTTACTCTGAGAGAAGGGCACGTTGGAAGGCTGCTTTGCAGAGACGACCGCTGGGGTATGCTCGTCTCTCTGTTGGACGGGCACCAAATTCTCAGAGCTCACCTGTAGAAATGGACATTGAAATCGAAGTTCCCTTTTTTTTAATATATATATATTTATGTTTTCCCACCTATAGAGATAGAGAATTAGCTTTGTAGTTTTAATCGCCGAGAGGCAAATTTAGAAGCACAATCTTTGATGCCCAAGCTGCACTAAATCTACTATAAACCATTTGCACGTACTGTATATTGTCTGTCAATCCAATGGGCTTACATTTCCCACGACTTGAGTCATAGTTTGCTTGTGTTAACAGTAATGTATGAGAGATCCTTTTTCTAAAAATATAGTTTTTTCTGTTTATTCGGATATGTAGGTGTGGGGATTTAAAAAAAAAATAAGGACCCTGAAAGATCAGGGCCAATATGTGTTCCACAGGAACGCAGTTGGATTTAATAAAGTAAAGATTTGTTATTGTATTGCAAATTATGAACGTCCTTACCGGAGCAGAAGCCCCCTCCTCTTCAGGTTTCTTCTTCTTTTTCTTCTTCTTCTTGGATTTGGCGGCTCCTTCGCCAGCAGGATCCTCGTTCTCTTCATCAGACAGCTGCATAGGGCAACAAACGAATCGTTGAAACATTTTGAAAAACAACGCAAGGACAGTCTTAACAGAGAGGACCTGCCAATAGCTTAAAAACAATGACACATATTTGCATCAACAATTTATAGGCTCATATTTTGCTTTTGAATCCTGACAGCTAATTAAACCGCGTTGGGTTGGTCATTCAAACATCCGGGTCGGTTCAAAGGGACAGATTGTAAAATCTGGCTGTAGGTAGGATGTGGGTCAAACCTTTCCAGGCTGGGGGGCGGGCTGCTCATTTGGTGGTGGTGGGATCGTTGCCATGACTAAGGGGGGCTCTTCAGAGTTCACCCAGGGTACAACCGGGGCGTTCCAGTCCGAGCTGGGATCAGCGGCTGCCAGTCCATATAAAACACATCCAAGTTGAACATCACACTTTACTCTTTCATCATAAAGACCTTTCATGCACTTAAAATAAATCGTTTTCAAAATACACAGGATACAGTGCTATAACACCCATAATGTAATACCCCAAGATGTGCACATTAGAGAGCAATGTTTAGAAGAGATTTGGGTTGAGATCATAATATGTCATACCACGTGTGAATAATAATAAATTCATCATAAATAAAATGTGCACTTTAGAACGTAATATTTAGAAGAGACTGGGTTGAGAGAATGCTATCAGTTGTACTGTCTTGTTAGGGATTTATTGCATCGAAACGATTCAGGAGGAAGGATGGAGGGAGACTCACAGACTCCAGACCAGTCATCCTCAACAGGAGCATGGCTGTCCCACTGCTGGTCAACAGGACAGGATACAGGTTCTGTGTGTGACGGAGACATGCAGTACTATTTGGGTTGTTTCCTTTCAGAACCTCTGGGAATTCCAAACCAAAGCCAACACGGTAGGGCTGGTTATACTAAACAATGACTACCTGCAGTGTTTGATCCTTGAATGGAGAAGGACACAGGGTTAAGCTCAGTCTTGATCCTGCCATCCATACCTCGCGTTTTACCTGAAATAAAGACCGGTGCATAATTTTATAATACATATTTCCTATACACAGCTAGCATAGTATTTGTACTTGACCATCATCAATAGTTATTTAGGCTGTCAGGTTATACAACATGCCGATCCCCTTGTACTCGGCAATAAAACGTTATCAAATCATCACCGCATCCCTTTGTAAGTGATTACTGAACTGACATGTAACTAGAGTAACCTGTAAAGTCAAATAAGACAATTACTGTACGTCTTGACGTGACTCTTGAGCCTCAAGTTACTGCTAAACTGACATGACCTCTTTCTGTCTGAACCAGATTATTATAGTATAACCTAGTAGATCAGATACTCTATCCTTTCAGTAGAGATTTACTGGCTCGGGGTAACGCCATGTGCTTGTAGACATTTCATTACAAAGCAGGAAGTTACCTCAGAAATCTGGGTAATTTATGGAAAGTCCTCTAGAGAACACTTTTTTAGAATAGCTACATTTTTAATAAAGGAGAAGGAAATAAAGTAGGCGCACAACAGCAAATACCTTGTTTTACCTCCAAGGCAGTAGTACTCAATTGTCTATAGGTAAAAAAGAGTTGTGGCAAGTAATACAATTATACATTTTTGGGGGGGCTATATTCTTGGTTCTTTAAAGAATCATTAAAGAAAGATTCTAAGTGTCTAGCCTCAAGCAGATTACTGGACTGATGCAAAAGTCCAAAATGACTTGGCAATCCTGAGGCTACTGAGCCAGTAGGAAGCCTTATACCTTGTGTCTCCTGTACCCAGGACTCCGGCTGGGCCCTTTGTCGGGGGGTTGTGGGCATGGCGGGCCATTTGTCCCCCTCCAGGGAGCTTATCTGTCCGGAGTGCTTCAGGGGAACCTCCGCCCACCGGCCCCCACCATTGACAGGAGGCTCTTCTCTCCAGCTGGAAGACACTGATTACAAAAGGAAGGAAGACATAATGGTTAAGGTCACTGTTCCATCTGCAATTGAATTTGCTCCGACCCGCTAACTGTCTGTATGATAGTATATTTTATGGTTAAGAATGACTACTCCACGAGGGACACAGGACAGATTAGAGAAAAAAAGAAGCATGAGAAACACATCAATCCATAGTCTTTACCGGTTTTAGTGACGGCATCACCTTTCCCACTGGCTCTTGAATGCAGAGGCTCTAAAGTGGGGAAAACAACAGTTTAGTGGAGGGTACAACGTAACCAATGACATTATCACAGCACACCATTTTTGTGCAATAAAAGATGGAGAGCGCCTTGATGCTCCACTCAAATGTTCCACAGTGTACAGGCAGTTAGGAGACACATACCTCTGGTCTTCTTGGGGTTAACGGGAGCAGGGACAGCAGGCAGTTCAACGCGGGAGATGGGAGTCTCCATCCCTCCTGGACTCCCAGAGCCCTCCGGCCCCTTGTCCTTCCTGCGCTGCTGCTTCTTCTCACGATTACTGACCTTGGTCTCCCATGCTCCTGAAACAATGGGAGGTTACGTATTTGATGGGTCAAATGGTCACACATAGATAAGAATCTTACAAAGAATAAAAGTATGTGATGGAGAAAGCACGGTTGAACAACACTATACTGTAAGTCTATGCTGAAGGGTAGCTCAAACGGCAAACTTGGGTATCAGCTTCAGTTTTAGTGCTGTCAAGAGTTAAAGGAATCAATTACTGAGTTAAAGGAATAGGATTGGTACAGCTACTATGCGCACTCCCATTTGGAAGGCTAGGCTATACTCCATTGGATTGAAGCCATTGTCATAACCTCTCACCCATTTGACTCGGCAATAAATGCAGTAAGAATCTCTTGCTAGTTTAAGTCTAAGGCTATTATCCTAAATAATTCCAATGCAGCTAAGTGCAACTGAAACATACCACATTTACGCTGTCACTAAGACAAGCTGAGAGCGTTCTAGGAAAAAAAAAGTGAATATATAAGAGGGAAATTGTTTAGTGTTTTAGTTTAACAAAGATGATAAGGACTGGACAAGCATTCCTAGTGAATCAAAGCACAACACAAAGAGGAAGATAAAACATATCCTACAAGGTTAGAGGTTGTTAGATTGTCATAACGAAAACAAGTTTACATTTGAGAGCGACATAACCTTAACCTTGCATATGTTTTCAGTTTTTTTTATGTTGATACCTCTGATATATGGGTTATAATTCTTAAGTTTGTGCTTGAACTGAATTGTGTCCTGGGGCTATTACCGTCTTCCGGCTCTTTCCCATCAGTCGAAGCAGAAGTATTTTTGGAGGTTTTCACCTCTGGCTTGACTTTCTTCTTCTTGTTCTTGACCTGCACTGGCGCTTGAACCTGCACAAAAAAATGAAAAAAAATAATTCACGTATTCGTGATCACGATCTAATGTGTTAGCAATGTGACATTTCTTCAGTTCAGAGGTGAAATGTTGGAAGATAAGTTATTCTACACAATTCAAATATAGTTTCAGCTCAATTGTATTTTTAGGGACTGGCAAGTGGCGATACCTTATCATGTTTGACCTCTGGGGACGGCGTGGAGGTTTCTTTAACTTTCACTTCCTCCTGAGGCACAGGTAGTGGGCGCCCATTATGTTCAGCTTTCTGTAGGTATAAATAGAAACTCAGTATTATTAGTTAGCAGGACGACAACAAAACTAGATCAGTGCCCATAAATAAGATTATATTATTTTGTCTAACTTAACAATAGCTGTATCACAATGCTCAGGGTCTGATTAAATAAGAAGCAGTAACTTAATGTAATGTCTGAAATAAAAAGAGGTTAACAGCAAGCTAGTCTTAGAACGCGTCACGTCAAAGCTCTTGCGAGTGTCAAGCGCACTACGCTATGAATTGTAACCATATAGCAGTTGCTAGCTTGTTAGCTAGCTTGTAAGATAGCAGGCTAAATACAAGGCATGGTACTATTGTTGACGTTAGCCAATGTGGGTGAAAAAAAGTTAAACCAAGACGACCAGCTAGCTAGCTAGCTAACTGGATGAAAAAGAAAGCTAAATTGGTGAAACCTTTTCAGATTTTTTCTTGTTCTTCTTGTTCTTAAATTCCTCCGGTTTGACAACCTTAGTCAGGGGGGCCTTCAAAGGCTCATTATTGACTGGATTGACAAAAGCTCCACGCTTTTTACCACCGAGTCCGCCACAGAGAACGGCCCAAGACAGCACGAGCACGACCAGCAGTCCTATGATTGCGGTTGACAGAACGGCCCATGTCGGATAGAGCTCAGGCGTTAAACCTACTTCTATCCCAAACTGCGATCGGATATAACCCTGGCCGTAGGATATTAGATCTTTCAGACGGGTTGATAATAATTCGGCCTGGTCCAAAGCTAAAGATTGCCAGTCCGTTGCCATCTTTATATTAGCTGGATGCCAGCTTGCTAATGTGATAGCTAACAAGCTACTGTCGTATGCTAAAGTAAAGGAGGAGCTTAATCTGACAGCCTGGAAAAGCTTTTCCAGGAAAGGCTCTAAAACCACAGTTAGCAATTTCAAAGTTTTGCAGAGACATTGGCCATATTTACAAAATCTTGAATAAATGCATCAGATGATAACAATAACAATATGATTTTAAACGAGAATCATGGATTTATTATAAAAACACATTACAATGTAGAAGCTGTTTGAGTGTATTGCTTAAACTCATATAACATGTAAGTAGGAATAAAATCAGTTCAACAAAATAAATACTTGAAAAATAAGCATCCTTGACTAGTATTCATCTTTATCTGTACCTCTTGCTGTAACTTTTACAATCTGTGTCATTTTCTGCTCATACAGTGCAACAAATGTACCAGGGACCGGGGTTGTGGTCTTAAAAGTCTGCGTCCAGGGTGAATTCACAGTCTGTCATATTCGGCATCACTCCAAATCTTTGATACTCAGCAACACGCTTCTCAAAGAAGTTTGTTTTCCCTTCCAATGAGATGGACTCCATAAAATCAAACGGGTTCTCTGTGTGATAAACCTGGGGGAAAGGTTAGAAAGAAAAAAATACATTGCATTTACTGTATTAATATTTACATTAAAAAAAGTATTTTAACATTACAAATGAAATTACCTTGGCCTGTCCCAGGTCTGCGAGCAAGCGGTCCGCAACAAATTCTATATATTGCTTCATCAGTGAACTGTTCATTCCAATAAGACCAACTGGCAAAGCCTCGCTCAAAAACTCCTGCAAGCGAAGAGGACATTTGAGAGTAAAGATCATACACTTCTATGCCAGAGTAGAAGAGCCCACTGGACCATTAATCACTGTCCCTAAAATTGTATTCCCCATACTCAGACTCACCTGCTCAATGCTGACAGCTTTAGTGATGATATCTCTTATTCTGTCTTCAGACGGTTTCTTTACCAGATAGCTGTACAGCAGGCAGGCAAAGTTACAATGCAGACCCTGAAACAGCGACACACACTTTAGTTATGATTGTACATGTGAAGGACACTTTCGGAATTTTCAAATGATATAACTTGTTATCTAATACACCGATTGAGGTCCACACTATGCTTTAACTTGTGTTATGTAGTCAGACATTTATAAATGCAGATAGAAGACATAAAGCCACTGAACTGAGTGAGATGATCCACATAACATACCGTATATATATATATATGTATATATATATATATATATATATATATATATATATATATATATATATATATATATATATATATATATATATATATATGTATGTATACCAGGGAAAGCAAAACGTCACTGTAAATCTGTAACTCAATATTTGTCATGCAGCTCTGTAATGGACTAATCCCCCCACCTCATCTCTGCTGATGAGTTCGTTTGAGAAGGTGAGCCCAGGCATGAGACCCCTCTTCTTCAGCCAAAAGACAGCAGCAAACGAGCCTGAGAAGAAGATGCCCTCCACAGCAGCAAATGCCACGATTCGCTCCGCTGTAAACAATGGACAGTATCTGTGATGGTTTTGAAATCGTACAGATGCATACATGACACGGCAATGTTTAGTATCCAGTACGTAGCATTCTTTTCACTACTAGAAAGGAAAAACTTTTCTATGCCAAGTATAGCTTTACACAACTTTTAACAAGCCTACATGTACTGTACCCATGGACATATTTCCTGTTCACCAACTATTTAAACAATTCACACTTTGAATCTATCCTTACCAAATGTGGATTTGTTGTCATTTATCCACTGGAGAGCCCAATCTGCTTTTCTTTTCACACAAGGCATAGTCTCAATTGCATGAAACAAAAAGTCCCTGCACAGACCAAATATGGGGAGATAATAATAAATAAATGATTCAGTGAGAAAAGAATCCCTGTACATGCAAGAAGTCTTGTCAAACCTGTCAGGCAACTTTAACCTAGGTTATGTAAATTGTTTTATTGTTTACGTCATACATCGTAAGTATGCCATGTTTCACCACATCCTGTTGATTGCGTGTGCATATTGTTTGTAATATTTTGCAGATAAAGCCCTGTATAATATGCATACACAGTATGCAATTCGATGTATGGACATACTTTCACATTAAGGAGCAAGTAGCTACATGCCAAGCTGTCGTTATTACGCTTGCCCTGGTGCTACTATGAAGGGGACGGCACTAGGTAATCGTTACAGTTTTCCCCAGACAAACCTCTCCTTCAGGTCCCCTATGTAGGTGTTGATGAGCAAGCTGTACATCTCCGAGTGGACATTCTCAATGAGGATCTGAAAGCCGTAGAAGAAGCGTGCTTCTGGAACCTGGACCTCCTGGCAGAACCTCTGGACCTGGGTGTGTGCAGATCACAAGGTGCTGTTAACTTAAGTACACTTTGTTGAAAAATAAAGGCTACAGTGGTTGTAAAAACCTATTTTCCTCTTAGTATGATTCTTTTCATGAACCAAGTGAAGTACTTCAAGGCTTTTACAAATATAACTGTTGGGCTGTATGTTGACCAGCAGTGGGAATGATGGGACATACAGACTGCATCAATAAGAATGTCTAATACTAGAACTAAACAGGCCCAGTTCAACAACCCACTTTTTTATTTCAATGTATCAGTCTGCTAAAATAAATCCAAACTCACCAGGTTCTCATTTACAATGCCATCACTTGCAGCGAAGAAGGCTAAGATGTGGGAGATAAAGTGTTTTTCCTCTTGCTTCAGTTTTCCCCAGTGGACCAGGTCTTTCGATAGATCCACCTGCAAGGCAACAAACAACCACACTTTAATTAGCTTGAGGCCCAAAACTAAATATTCTTCAATCATGTCTGCTTAGAACTGCTAGACTGGGCAGACAATTGTATTTAAGTACCCGCCTCTTCAACGGTCCAGAAGGAGGCCTGGGCCTGCTTGTACATCTTCCAGATGTCTGGGTACTGAATGGGAAAGACGACAAAACGTCTGGGGTTCTCTCTTAGCAAAGGCTCATCTTCTGTGGTGTCTTGCAGGTCTGGTGGATCTTTCTGTCCATTCTATGCCAAATATAATAAAGACACAAAAGGCATGCATCTCTGGTCAATATAAAACATTTTATATGAGAGCTGTATTCTACCCCTAGACAGAGATGGGCCGTATTTTAATTACTTTCCAGTATTTTGTAATATGTATTTGATCACTCTCAAAAAAAATCTATGCAATTTCTAATATGTTACTTCTTGGCGCGGTATTTTGTATTTTAAAATACTCAAAAAATACTTTTCAGCAGTCAATCTTGACAAAGGGGGTATTGATTTTTATACCAGAGAGACTCAAACTCCTGGTTTTATAAGAATACATTTGGTCGTTTTACTCAGATTCAACTCTGATTGAATACTATATACTACTTACTTACTTATATAATAGGTATATAGCAAACCATCTTCTAGTAATTTCTTCTTCCACAATTTCCAAATGTGTTTTAGATCTACCCACGGATAGAACAATGAAATCATCTTTAAATAGTCAAATTTGAGCAGGTTCAAGTCCTTACAAATTCAGCCAGCCAGATAGATCAGTGACTGGTTTTTGATGGAGGTAGAGGAAGACTATGATGCATGCCCTGATGTAACTCCCACGGGAGCCTTGCCAGACCACAATGAACAATGGACTCAGTGGCATAATGGGTTATCGTGTTAGAAATGTGTTAGGTTGACTTTTGCATACATTTTAACACTCGGAACGCCAAGTATTTTTGGGGTAATTTTAATTAAATACATTTTTGGACACCAGTACTTTGTCATTTATTTTGATACATTTGGCAAGGAAGTATTTGTATTTTGTAACATGTTACATTATGAAGTATTTTTGCCATCTCTGCCCCTGGATTATAACGCCTACTAGAATACGTAATGTTCACAACTGCGGACTGCAGCTTTAAACACAGTAGAGAACATTGCGCTTGCGCAAAGGGTTAACCGAACTAGAAAATTTGCCAACAAAGGGAATTGGAACAAAAACGCATAGATGAAAGAATCTGGACACATCTTTCAACATAGCAGCCAGTAATACTCACGGTCAAGTGTAATATATATATTTTTTTAAATGTGTAGACATCGTAGGCATAGCCTACATAATGACATTTCTACTACGAATGTTTAGGCCATCGTTTGTCTTTAACATTGAAAACATTTAAAAAGTGTTATCAAGTCCTGCTGCTACGGCCGTTTAGTGTCAGCGACGCAATGCTTAATAGGTAATTTCCAAAGTTACACAAGCACCTAACAAGGTTGCCTAAATGCGAGAACAGACATGCGAATACATCGTAGAACATTCGCTACCGTTTGCTTACCTGATAATCCGTGGATATCGACAAACCATTTAAGGCCTCCATTTCAAAAAAAATAACGTAAGCTTCAGAATGATTGCATTTTATTTCCCCTGGCGTTGTGATCGAGGCTTCATTAGGGTATACCGAATTGCGTTGGACTCACTACGCAGCTGCACAAGTCAGTCTTGATGGGGTGCCTCTACCGGTTGCTCCGCAAAACCACAACTCTCTTTATGGGCGTTGTACACTTGTTCATGTTCCAAAGGCGTTAGATTATATCACTTTAGTATTACTTCCATTGTGGTAAAGGGAACAAACCGTCATGTGCACTACTGTAAATAAGACTTGACACAAGAAACATTTACTTCAGAGATTCATTTTAATTCTGCCGAACTACTGTTGTTTTGGAATCCATCACCATATCTAATGTGACATGTAGGCACAAAGTGGTGGTATAGTCTTATATTCTGACAGAACCAGACAGTTATTGTAAACAGAGGAACCTGCCAAATATCCTTAAGCAACCAAAACACAAACACATACTGTACATTTGAGTTGAATGTCATATCAAAACGTTTTTTTGTGGAATGTGAACAGAGAGGAATCAAATTCAGATCTTATCCTTGCTATGCTCCGAAATTGTGTAATGCCAATCTAAACATGTCGTTAGTGCAGATCCATTTGTTGTCGACATTCTTCAACAGAAACACTTGCTGGAAGCCCATAACCTGGTCCTCGTCGGCCTAACAGAAAAGGACATAACAATAACCTGTTCAAAAATTCATATTAACATCCGTTCTAAACTAGAAAGACACTGCCATAATTACTCCAACAACAGTCTACTAATTTAGAGTGACTGACCATACCACCTCTTTGCGTATCAACACTTTGGAAAAGTTTGCACAGAGTGCATCTCTAGGCTGACAGCTGAAGAAAACTCAAATGGCACCACAAGCTGAAAGGCCTTGTACAAATGCAATATATATATTTTTTTTTTTACAGAACTATTGTCTAGATGTGGGAGTTCAGACATATTGCTTGGGCTGGTTTGCTGCCCACCTTCAACTGCCCCATCACCATACTCATCACACAACTGTCTGGTGTAGGTTGGTGGTCTTGTGCCGTGATGCTGTGTTGAATCGACCTAAATGGCAAGCTCTGTAAAAAATATAAAGGAGACAGATTTCCATGATTGAAAAGGTTGAATGAAATCAATGTGAACTGTATTAACATGATTTTTAGTCTAATGATAATGCATTAGCAATATTTTTTGTTTGTTTGTTGTTATGACATGATCCGCAGCACTTACTGTTAGTTTCTCAACAATGGCAACCTTTCCTGGATAGCCAACTCCTTCCCATGTCAAGCAAGATGCATCTGACTAGTGCAAAACAATAGCCCGTTATCTAACATCATACATTCACATAGAATATTTACAGCCATTAAAATAGTCCAACCTTTTCATGGATCTATTTATGAGTCACATTCTCATCATGACAGCATACAATTTGAGTAAATATTAGACAAACTAATCCAGGCTTCTCTGCATGTGTCAGAGTGTAGGTAAATAGATGTCCAGTAAGATAATATAGTTGAATTGAGTCGTTTGTTAACCCTGTTACAAAACAACTCATGGATATGGGAAAAATATACATCCCTGAGCTTTTAGATTTTCTAGGAAAGAGTGCTGTTGTATAGATTGGCAAGCTTGTTATACTACTTCACCAATTAGAAAATAAACTGGACTTTACCGCGGTTGCAATGATACTCTTTAGTCCAGCCAGGTCAGTTTTCTACTCAGGCATTGTTAAGGCTCACTGTACCACAGTACAAGTTGGACACACAGTAATTGATAGACCGTTCATCCAGCCATCTTGAGGCATCTACAGTCATAACTTCACATCTAAAAGTTAAATAGACATATAGATTTCTCTCTCCGGGCGGTCAGTGACATGTTGATACTTACATACAAGTCTCCCAGTTTGGTTCGGTCGGTGGTGTCGAACTGGTGGTAATAATGCTGCACAAATCCTGCCCCAATTTGCTCCCACACTGGTTTTTCAGCCATAGTTTGATGTGTTGCTTTGGTTCTGAAAACGTAAAGCAAGCTACTTAAAAAAGGTAACAATTCCAAAGTGCCAGTATATAAAAGATATACTGTATATGCCAGTATTGTACGTGTCTTAAAGCGGAGTTGTTCATGAGTTGGATTTAAACTGGTTTCCTGACTGTCAGCTTTAGCCAATTTTGGCCAAGTTAACTGACCAACCAAACCTACATCTAGGCCTATGTTATTGTGTACACGAGGAACTTGACAGCTTGCAAGACCGAAAGCGATAGATAGCCAGCTACACTAGCCTGCAGTAAAATATAACGATGAAGTAGCGAAAAGTTTACTGTCGTAATACATTTACTGCTGTCAGATGCCTTAACTAGACTCAATACATTATTTCAGGTCACCATTACAACGGAAAGCAAATGTAACCCTAGTAAATGACATGAGGCTCAGCTGGCCAAGCAAAGTTTGATAACTAGTTGGCTAACGTTAGCTAAATGTTGTTAGCTAGATAGCTAACAATCAAGCGAATGTTAGCATTCCCTATTAGCGTTTGAAACTGAAAATATCTTTCTGAATGTCCAAAAAAATGAAGAACAGCAAAACATATATTAATCATTGAGCGTGACAAAGAAGGTCATAAGAAACGTCCACGATCACATTTAATATTTTTTCACAAATACACTACCTTCTGATTCTAAAAGCAATCCAACGTGGACGCCAGCCTTCCGTAGATTCCCGCTAACAGGTTATGATGTCATGATGTTAAATTAAGCCAATAGCACTACACACCAGAAAGTCATCGATGTGAACTTCGGGATTACTCAAGTACTACGTCTGTGTGTATACATACTATAGGCCTATATTTGCAGATACAAATCTTACAAGTTGTAAGTTAACTATTTATTTTGTCCCAATCCGATATCTGCCGTGTAATATATAAAACATTTTAACCTAATGTCTGCCTCACAATGCTGCCATTCCTATGTGCTTGAATTAACTGATGGCTGGAGTCTGCATACTTCTGCCATAACCATTGTTTTAAAAAAAGCTAACTCAAGAAAGGTAGAATCTTCTGGCATTTGATTGCCTTCAAATGTATATGATTAACCATAAAAGAAACCTATAGCATCATTATTTTATTTAAAGCTTATTTAATCAAAGGTAGGTGAATTTAAGAGATTAATCATGCACTCCATCCAAGAAATGTGTTATTTCCCAAGCCTTATTTGTCCCCTTCGCAAAAGTGAAGATATGCTCTCTTTGACCATGTCATCTTTGTCGAAGAGGACAAGAGTAATGATTGGAAGACTATATACTTTCAAGTAGGGTTCCCAAAAGTATTCATATGAATTGAGTGTGTCTAAGGGAGTGAATCATTGCCAGGGTTCAGTGACAAAAGCAAGGGGATCTTGACAAAATGTGAACTTAAGTGGTACTAAATTCAAAACAGTATTAGGTCATACAATATAAACACACATAGTAGGAATACCATATAAAAACAATGTTATGATTTTCATCATTCTCACTAGACATACTGTACCACAACGTAATTTAAAGACATCCTAGTGTCCTATAATGTGATTTTCATGTGAGAAATCAAAAATCTAATCGTGCAATAAATTCTCAAGTAAAGACAATTTAGATCCTGTGAGGCACTTAAAAAAAAAAAAATCAGATCTAGAATTTCTCTACAGTTCAGTGTTTGTGCTGCAATTGGGACTGAGGTCCGCTTATCTTCTCAACCTCTTCTCACGCTAGATTTTTGCAGCTTGTTCGTAAGAGCTAATATTGCTATTTTGAGGCCGTGACACCAGTAGATAATCTCGTGTGGCTGGCGTGGCAGTGTGCCATCGTCTCTACACTTGACGCCACAGGATGCCCGTCCAAAGAAGCTGTAACTGATCCAGCCCAATCCAGACTAGAGTCACTGTTCCGGTGTTTGTGATGTGAAATAGTCGTCTGTCCTGAACACAGTGGGCACCTCCTGCTGCAGCTGTGGAGACCTTCTCGGACTGCCTGGTTTCTGGAGATACATATAGAGATACAACCAAAGGGTCACATAGGCCAGTGTATGACTTTCATACTATTTTGTCAAACACTACTAACTATACCAAATAAAATCATATTGGGGATACAAACAAAAGGTTTAAAAAAATAAATAAAACACAGTTCACCCACATTTAAAAACCCTGGCACACTCATTGTACGGAAGATCTTCCTGAAGGCACCTGGGAGTGTTCCTTGTTCCCCCTCTGCATGAGTCACCTGCTCCTCCATGGCACTGACGTTTGCCCCAACCATCTTCACAAAAGCCTGGGGACAAGAATAGTAAATATCTACCTTCACCTATCACTGTTTGAAAAATAGGATCATATGTTAAGTGAACAACTAGTAATGAACCTCTCTAAAGAAAGGATACTTACTTCTAATTTGTCAATTCTTCTGTATATTTGCCTCATTTCATCCGATTTACTCTGGATTTGAGGTAGATTTTCATTTACTATCTGGGATGTGTCATTTCGAATCTGTAAAACATGGTCGGAAAAATGATCTTGGACGGGTTGTGGCTAGCAAACAGTTCAAGCAACCAGTCTGCAGGATATAGTCTGGTGAAGCACATCCAGACAGGAACCCTGACTAACAACAAACTCACCATGTCAAGCATTCCAACAAATTCATCCACCCTTGTCAGCATTTCTTCCAAGCTCCTCTCTAGACACAGGACCTATAGTGTTGGGTGAAAAGGTTGACACTAGATCATTCAAGATTAGCTGCAGCAGGTACAGAACCCAACACGCAAAGATAAGACATAGCTTAGAGAATGCATTCAATGTGGTCACACTCAACACTAGACAATTTTCTCCGCTAAACAACACACGCACGGTGGAAAATATATAAGCAAAAACTGATTGCAGAATATAAAGACTTGTGTGTTTTCTTCTTTTTTTTTCCCTGTAGAGCTTATTTACCAGACCGCTTCATCACGCATTTCCAATTAGCCACACTCTGGGGCCTACACAGCTGGGTTAACGAAAGCGCACGATTTCGGCTTAGTGCTTTTATTTTTATATTCAACACGAACCTCTTCCCCTGCCGTTGCTCTTATGTACGACGAGTAATTGGTTGCAGTGCGTCTCAAAATCCCATCATTCTGGTCCTCCTGATCTCCGGTTGTGTCGGGCTCTGCTGCGCTGAAGCTCGGACTCTGGGAAACTGCTGCGCCGAAGCTGGGACTTTCAGAAACAGTACCGCTGCTGAAGATTTCGCTGACCATTGACAAACTGCTTGCACTCTGTGAAACGATGCCACTGTCCCTACTTATTTCTGCACTGGACTCCTCCAAGGGAGACAGAAAACCTACCCTTTCCATCCGATGATGATCCATCTCGTTTGCTTTGTACTCTACTACCGTGTTTGCCTGTCAAACGACTACGTCACGTGGCTCGTCAGATATATGGTGGCTTTAAAGGGACAATTTAAATAATGTATCTAGCACGGGTCTAAGGTTTGCTCTAAAAAATCCTCATGAAATAAATTCATCATTACAATATTTAGCAATTCCATTTTTTATTTTAGAATTTCTCTTAAAAAATACGACAATCAAACTGAGAAAATATGTATAAACAATATTTACAGAAGAAATTAACAACTGTACATACGTTTTGTTTTCAAAAGTGGTTATAGTAAAAATCCTTAGTTCTATGAAGGTAATACTGTACATAACTTCCAAGTAATGTACGTAACATTAAGCACATGAAATTAAATACAAATTTTATTCAGATGTAGTGATTAAAATAACGCTTCCCTTTAAATGAGAATTGGCAGAATGCAATCTTTTTTTTAGATACCTTCTCTTGTTTGAATCTAAATGTATTACATACAATTTTTTTATTTAATTTGATTATTGTCAACCTCAAATCCATGTTATTTATGTATACTAAAATCAATTAGTAAAGGGTCATGGTAATTTCTAATATAACACCAGCAGAGAGCAGCAAGCATCACAATATAGCAACAGTCATAGGGGACAACGGGCCATACACTCTAATAGCCTTATTATAAAGACTACCAAATACATTAGCATCAAAGAAGTGATAAAAAGTGTGAACTCTGGCATCCAAAGAGCTGAGCCATACCAACGGTTAAGTCAACCATCTTTTTCTAATCCATCTACATTTCAGACAATATGGGACAAGATCCAAAGTTGTGTGAAACAATTTTATATATCTTGATACAAAAAGGCAGGAGGGTACAACAAGGGAGAAAGACTGATTTGTAAATATTCAGTAGAGAATAACAGGAAATCAACGTGTGAGTGAAACCCAAAATAAACCATTTTAAAAGGGCGGGCAGACAGACTTTCGTCGAAATGTAGTAGAAGTATAAAATACCTAGAGCTGTTATTTATCACCAAACCCTCTCAATGTGACAAACTCTATAACGAGTCTGCAAGTAAAGAAGCAACACCCAGTAAGAGACCATCATGCTTGGATTCTGACATGCGGGTGTCCATAGGAAACCTCTGGTGTCCAGTTACGGTGTCACCACCTCTGAGCAAGCATAACCCCAGTGCCAAAGATAATCTTACATCAAAATATTTCTACAGAGACAATACCCCCCAACATCCATATGATTCAATACATTTTAATTAAATCAGGAAAATCTCTTAATCCAGAAATACAAACCTTTGCAAAAATCAAAATTCTGAAAGTCACGTGGTACAAGACTGGAATGGAGAGCGTCCAACGAGACAAATGAGACAGCCTATCGACAATAACATACAGACAAAGTCCTGGTGATCTATTATCAGTTTGACTCGGCCGGCATCTAGAGTAAACGCTGCAGATAAGAGTTCATTAGCAGAGAGGTGAAAGAAGAGCTGTTTGAGGAGCTGCTACAGAGGCCGTCAAGACTGAAAGCAAAGTAGAATCCAGAGCAGGGAATCACAAAAGCCCACCAGGCTTTTTTTCTTTTGCCTATTTCTACACAAATAAAAATGTTTTTTACCTTGAATTATCTTGAACTCTTATGCATTTTTTACACATGCAAAAAAAAATTGTTATTGATGATAGGTTATGTGGGGACATGATATCCTATTGAACAAAGTAATGTGTGTACCAGTTTGTAGACCGGGGATTACCTTGTCAAACCTTGGTTAAACTAGCTGTGGAAAGCCGGCTATTAAATTAGGTTACACAGACCTGACAGACAAGTCAGGTCAGTACTCATACCATGACCCAGATAATGCTGACCCTCAAGTGGAGTAAGATAACATGGCATGACGACATTTAATCGAAGTGAAAAAAATGATTCAAAAGTAAAAAATGATGTAGTTTAAAATAGTTACCAAAATTGATATTAGGAGGTGCTAATATGTCTTAAAGTTGCAGTTAGTTCTTTGAATTAAAATAAGACTATTAATGTATGAATTAAATTATTATTTCCATGCATCCAAATGAAACCAAATCACCAACCCTTCAATGTTAGTGACACATTTATGAAACTATTTCTGAAGGATAAGAATAATTTATTAAAGGAGATACAAGATTGATCATAATCAATAGTTCAAGATCTATGAAGAAATACAGACTAGGCAGCATGTCAAAAACATTAAAACCAATAAACAAACCCTCAATGTTGGTCCCAGCAATGAGAACATGAGATAGTCATGTTAAAAGTGGTCACTAATTAAGAATAGCAGGTTGAATGCACATTTACAACTATAAAATACACTGGGCTTGTTTAAAATTGGCTATATGTCCCAATGCTCAATACATACATATCTTAGACGGAAAACTTAAAAAAAAAGAAAAATAAAAAAACACAAACGATACACAATAAATGTTCCTTGTGTCCTGTTTTGCATTTCGTGTTACTACTTAGTTAAAAAAGAAAAAAAAATGTAACAATTCACTAACATGTTTGAGGGGGAAACATGTTCATCCCTCCAAAACCCATGATGTGACATTCCAGCTTAGTCTCTGAACAGCTTGGATCAGCATGTGTATTATTTTGTGTGTGGCGATACATGCATTATAGGGTGATAACGGTACCATCCTCCTCCACCCCTCCCCTGGGCAGTGCCAGGCTGTGCCGTGGGTCTGTTTTCATGGTACTGAGAATTTTGTGCAGGCTACCATTGCTGTGGCGGAGAGCTGGGTTGCTGCTGTGATGCTGGGGCTGAGAGAGGTGCTGAGAGAGGTGATTCTGGTAGGGATGCGATGGGTGGTGCGGGTTAGGCTGGAGGTTCAGGTCTCTGTGGAGCTGGTAGCTCAGGCTGCTGTGCTGGTGTTGGTGGTGGGACCCTCCGTTCAGGCTTTGCTGAGAGTGGAAGGAGGCGGTGGAGACCACCGAGGCAGGACGCGAGGGAGGGCTCGGGGGGATGTACTGGGGGGGGGCTGGGGCTGGGGCTGGCGCTGGCGGAAGCTGATGGTGAGAGCGGGAGGCGTTCGACGTCGCCGAAGCGTTGGACCGCCTCGACGGCCGCTTGAGGCTACTCTCGATGACGATGTCCGACTCTTCGTCGCTCTCCAGGTCGTCGGGATAGCCGTGCGCCGCGGAGCCCATGAGCCCCGTTGCCGCGGAGAGACTCGGATAACCGGTGGACCCACTGCTGTCCGACGACTGACCCGAACTCCCGGAGATGCGGCTACTCCTCACCACGTTGTTGCGCTGGTTCACAGGCTTGACCGTCACGATGAGATTGTGGCTGTTGGCGATCATCATGTCCGTCACCTGGTCCAGAGACTTGCCCGTCACCTCGATGCCGTTGACCTCCAGCACCTCGTCGTTGACGGCCAGCAAGCCCGTGCTCTCTGCCAGCCCGCCGGGCACCATGCGAGAGATAAAGATCCCGGGGACCTTCTCCAGCCCGTGAGGGGTGACGCGCACGCTGGTGCCGTCGCGGATGTAGAAGCCCAGGGGCTTGTCGGAGCCGTGGCGGTAGAGGCGGACCCGGCGGTGGGATTCCGGGAGGATGTCGACGTCGATGATGGAGGACACGGGCCGGAAGTCTTGGGGCATGCCGATGCGGATGTGCGTCCGCTTGCGGTTGAAGTCGTTGTTGCGCAGGGCGACCGCCGCCTTCTTCCTGCGCGTGAGCGTACTGGTACCAAAGTCGGAGTAGTCTACCTCTTCTGGAAGAAAGAAAAAGAGGTTGTTGAAGAGGAGGTTTAAATTCGGATGAAAGTTGGAATTGAATTCTAAAACATTTTCTCTATTAAAAACAAATAGGAGGTAGAATTTACTCAATTATATTGTGAGTATACGAATTCAGACAAGAAATAAACTGTCATAAATCCCATCAAAGGCTTGGTCTGAGTGGAAATGTGAACAGAAATGTCGGGTGTAACTATCTTCCAGTATATCAGCAGCATCAGCAGAGTACTTTTCCATGTTACCACATTCATAAAAACTTTATTCATCTAATCGTAAACTAGAAGTGTAACCTTTCATTTCACTCCTGGGTATGACAATATTTTGAACCTGACACTAAAGCTGTAAAACCTTTTCAACACCAGGTGAGCAGGACACATTGCTCAAAGAAAAGCTGCCCTAATAAACAACAGCAAAAAGTAATTATTTAAGCGCTGAGACAGTGTATCTGTGTTCCCAAAGCTCCTTATCTAAAACATGCCTTTAGAATTGTAGGAAAAAAATATTCCGCCTACTAGCTGAATCATCATGTCAGAGCTTGTCCCTTCTCAAGACATACAGGAAATCTGGCTGCAGGAAGTAACAGTCCCCAGGGGACATCCATGGCTTCCACAGCAATAGAGATGCGTCATCAGCCCTCCTGTTTGGTCAAATGTGCGTTTGCTTTACACAATGTGCCTTTATTTATTTATTTTATATATATATATATATATATATATATATATATATATATATATATATATATATATATATATATATATATATATATATATATATATATATATATATATATATATATATATATATATATATATATATATATGTTAATGTGTATGCGTTTAACGCCACAACACAAGGTCGTGACAAAGTGGTTGTCACTTTCCTTAGCTGAAAACAAAGATGTATAAGTGCACATTTAAAAATTTACTTCTTCTCCCCCCCCGAGTCTTCTGTTCCTTCAATAAGCTACACAGAGGTCTGTCTGCCCTAAATGGTGGTATGTGCATCGGTACCACAATTCCCTGTAGGACACTGCTGACTCAGGACTTTCTACCCCCTCCTTCCCCTTCATTCCGTTGCAGGAATTTAATTACGGGACGGAGCACTAACTTGGTTGAATAAAGTCAGGTCGAAGGAGAACAAACACCATCACACTAGACCAAAGTAAATGAACTGCTCTTGCTGCTATGGGTGTGGTTCAGCAGGTGACCACAGGTATTCAATACCTAATGGACCACATGGCCCAGGACAGTGCTTTCTGTGGTTGATTTTCACGCTTGGCTCGTTTTTAGGATAATGTCCACCACAGAGCCAACTACATCCACTGCTGCCTGCGAAGCGCAGCCTGGAAAATACTGTCTTTCATGTGTCGCTGCCTTAAAAGCTGTTTTTTGAACAATGACGTTCATTTTGTACTTTTTTTTGGCGACCGGTATTTGAGTTTCATCGAAGTGCGGAGTTATTCTTAGTTTCGGGTTGTGAGTGTGTGTGGGTAAGTCATGGCAAGGAGCTGTTTTGATTGAATCCAGACAGGCGTTTGCTAAGGGGCTGGAATTTCTGCCACAAGTGCAAGTCTGTCTGATAGGAACCATATTGGAGAGATCCCGCTGTGTCTTATTACAGTCCATGTACACCGCCTGTCTCTACACTCTCTCACCTCGGGCCAAGCCCCAGGCACACCACACCACACCACACCACACCACACCACACCACTTGTTGGGCAAACCAGGGCAAAACAATCCCCCTTTCAAATAATGATGTAATTTAGGAAGATTTCCTTTTTTATTGATAAACACTGTAAATCATACATAAAAAATAAAAAAAATCCTTTAAAACACCCCAGTCCTGGATATGAAAAATCGAAAATACAAGAATCTAATATAACAATATAATCTAATGATATTCTTTTTTTTTTTTGTGTGAAAAATGTACTCTTGTGAGAAGGCAGCAAAATCAACCAACACCACACCTTACACAACACACTTCACTGGAACTGGAACGTTTCCCTGAAAACAGAATTGCGCACAGCACACCCAGAATCCTAAAAACAGTACCAGACCCTGGCAGCAGAACCCACTCTGTCTGCGGGTCAGCTGCTGACCGATGAGACTCCCACCCATATGGTTGTTGTTTTTCGTTGCAAGCACCACGCAAACTCCTCTTTTGCTATTATAGTAGAGTATGGCACAAGAAAAACAGAAAAGACCTGTGTTTCCCTGTGTCACGTCCCTGTTACATGATCACGCTACCCATTGGACATTAAAACATCTAAAAAAAAGGTATTTTTTGTCTCATAATTTATTATAGGACTTGATAAATACTCCTGTTAGATAGCGATGATCTATTTTCAACTTGGATGATCCCATTTTATTGGATTACTAATGCTATTACTTCAAGGAAATAAGGTTGTTAGACTTAATTATTTGAAAAGCTCTAAGGCCCATCGCAGTCTGGCCAAGTATGGGGCATGCAGAGGATTCTGGCCCCGAGCTTGGTGTATCAGTGAGCAGACTGGCCAATCACACGCAGGTTACCGTAACGACCCCAGACAGGCCTAATCCCCAATGCACTGATGCATGATGGGTAAGCAAATGCAAACTGGCTGATCAAAGGCATGCAATCTGCTGCCAGACATCTGGGGCTAAATAAATGCTGATGACTTTGCAGAGTTTTCTAACCAACTAAATTAATGTCCAAAAAGAGGTCCAGGGCCACGAGGGACACCCGAACAACTATGATCAAAATCAAAATTAAGAAATCAATGGACCTATGAGAACGGAGTTATATTTTCAGTTCAGTTAAATGACACAAAACCGTCATGGTTAAAATATAGGGGACCTTGAATGGGGCTAATATAACAGCACAGGCCGACTGCTGAACAGAAATGAACTTTAATAAAAGGAAAAACAAATAAAAGCTGCATTTGGCCATACTTTTCCGACAACTTTACAACCAAGATAATTCATCTTTAAGTCTGACTGAAAATAAAGACAGTCAGTCAAGCCTAATCACATGATGCATCCCAGTTAGATGACTTTGCTCCGACCCAGTGCCCAAGCAGGGTCAGAGGTTAAAACTCAAGGGTGAGATGGTTGGTAAGACATTCCTCTGTGTGTGTGTGTGTGTGTGTGTGTGTGTGTGTATGTGTGTGTGTGTTATGCACACGTCAAACGGGCTCTGCTGCATTTTAAATACTTTGGAATGCGTGGGGGCTGTCAGATAGTTGGAGACATCTCGGAACAGGTTGAAGAGAATTTGAGAGGAGAAAATGGCCACAGCCTAGTTGGTACCTCAAAGGGAATTTACTGATCCAAAACCCACACAAAAACAGTAGTCGGGACAACTGAACTCACAAGACAGCTCAACTATCCACTGTTTCTCAACTCTAGAAGGTTCAATGCTGCTCCCGTGGGAATGCGTCTAAGCGGGGTGAACATTTTTGTTTGTTCCCTAAAAGCCCACCTCCAGTTAACTGGAGCTGTGAAAAATAGACCCTTTTAACTTTTTACCGACTCCAATAAAAACCCGGAATCTGAAGTCTTTTATGATCGTCCATTAGGTCTCCCCACAGGCTTTGTTCTGGCACCTCTTCATGCGTGTACTACTGGCCAAAAATGACACCCACATAAAAAAAAATGAAAACACCACACACAAAAAAGCATTCTGACTCTCAACCACTGTTTCCCTCCCTTTGTCCCCTCTGATGTTGTCATGCTAGAGCTACAGGTGTCTGAACGCATGTGCGATTCATATGATGGGCACAGGGGGAACTCTAGTGATATAGCCTGGCAACCGAAATGGTAATGTAAGAACAACACAGGGCCTTTTTAGGCCAGAGACGCATTCTACACCTATGCGACAAACCAAACATCCACTTGACTTTTACATAACCTTAATGAGCAATGCTTGAGCAGGAGGAAGCTGTTTGCTCAGCCATCAGTTATGTGTTATATACACAGTAATTAAATGGAATGACTGAGGGTCTATGAGTCTTAGGGATTTTGAGGCAGACCTCTATGTTTGGTATGTCACACCAGGCATTAAGTAAGTGTTGGTGCGCCCAATATGTATACAATCAGCCCATAGCCCTACTGTAGGTAAAATGTGTGTGTGTGTGTGTGTGTGTGTGTGTGTGTGTGTGTGTGTGTGTGTGAGAGAGAGAGAGAGACATGGATATGCACGTGTCCTTGACAGTGTTGGGCAGTAACTGAGTAACGCATTACTGTAATATTATTAATTTCACCTGTAACGAGTAGTGTAAAGGATTACAATTTCCAAAACAGTTATTATATTACAGTTACTAATCCAAGTAAAGCTGCATTACAGCGTTGCCAACATGCAATTATTATTATTATTATTCTTTCTTATGATGACGTTTTAGGCGTACCAGGTCAGGGTAGGGCGCGTTGGCTACTAGCCAAAAACCTAAACAAAGGATGGCAGATAAGGGAGAGGGTGAGATGCATACTGAGTTTCAAAACCTGGAAGTACTGCCATTAGTTCAAGATGCAAAGAACATTGTTGTCCATGGTAAACTTTGTGTGCGCAAAAGGCAAAAGGTTATCAACCGCGTCAAAAATGCTACATCTAATTTATTGAAGCACCTGATACGGCAGCACAGCAATTTGGGGGTGGGGGGGGGGGGGGGGGTTAAGGACTATCAAAAGTAATATAGTGACACAATGAGTAACGTAACTAATTACTTTTGATACCAAGTAACAGGTAAAGTAATAATATTACTGTTTAAAGGAGTCAAAAGTACAAAGTAACTTAATACAAATCCTGAGTAACTTGCCCATCCCTGGTCCTTTCGCATGTACCTGGGGTACGTGTGTGCATGCCAATGTCAGCATACATGTGTGTGTGTGAGAGAGAGTATTGTGTGTGGTTACAAAAGAGTGGGGTGACAACATCCAACCCTCCAAGGCCCAGCTTAGTGGTTCAGCCCAGGCGTGTGACCTCTAAAAGGGGGGATTTGATCAATGCATGAGAAACTGACTGACACAGCTAACCCACTGTCTCAAACACACACGCAAAGTATATCCTTCATAGCTCTAGATTGTAATAACTTAAAATCAGCACCCTTATACATGAAAAAAAATTCTAAAGCGCAGACAGTGCGTGTCTCTTGTCACGCATTGGTGTTTCCGCTTCGCAGCTTAACAAAGTGGTTAGTGACAGTATAGGAGCAGTACGCGCCACAAAGACTGCATGCATGGAAGCCACAGCTGCCTTCTACATTAGGTCACTAGCTGCTGCTTTGGGACACACACACACACACACACACGCACGCACACACACGCACACACGCACACACCCACACACACGCACACACGCACACACGCACGCCTAAGCTTGCACGCATTTACAGAGTTAAACTATCTTCTTGGAAGTCCCCCATCAACCTCCAGTGTATGACAGCGCAGAACATGCCTGGGAAGGGTAGACAGGAAGATTAAGGACAGAGGAGGGAAGCATGGAGGGGCAGAGCCATGTTCTTTTAACGGAGCCGGAAAGTGAGGCTAGAAAAGTAAAACGACAGGTACATGCGGAGAATATGAATCACAAAGCACTGAAACGTGAGCTCCACGCGTGCGTTTGAATATGCGACGGAGTCCCCAGGAGAGGACGAAATCGCTAAATCCATGTTCTTGGAAAACGCTCCCCGTCACTATTTGAAACAGCAGGGAGGTCCGTGTGTGGAAAACAACCGGTGCCAAGATATTCTGCTAACATTAACATGGAACACCAGACCTCCAAAAATATATTTTTTCCCCCCTACATTTCTTTTAAAGAAGCAAACATATTTTACATTCTTGCCAGAGCCGTGGAGGCAGGGGTGGGAATTAGAGACGCCTTTAAACACATGCGCTAGGGCAATGACAGACAAGAGCACAGTGACTTGTAAGAGAGGGCCTTTTTCTTACTTCAAAGAATAATAAAATAAAAGAACTGTGTGCACAAGTGTCCAAAAAGACACACATCTATGTTAGCAGTGACTGAGAGGTAAGCAGCTGTATTTTCCAAGAGAAAGTTAACTAACTGTTAACACGGTTAATTGAAATTTGTCTCGAGAGACAAGCGCTGCTCCTGTGTGTGTGTGTGTGTGTGTGTGTGTGTGTGTGTTAGTTAGAGCAGCTAGTCTCCTGTCCACACACAGACTGCTCACTCAGCACAGACCTCCCCCCGTGTGTTCCCCTCCCAGTCTCCCTCCTCTCCGCCCTGACTCCTACAACCGCACACAGACCCATACATCTGGGACGCATTAGGGCCTGCCTGTCTCTCTGTCTCTCTGTCTCTCTGTCTCTCTGTCTCTCTGTCTCTCTCTCTGCCTGGTCCACTGTAGATGCAGGGTGGGGAGCATGACGAAGGATTGAGAGTCCCCCATAGCTTCATATACATACCTCCCTCCATATACATAACCACCCCCACCATCACATTTCTCCAAGGGGGCAATGACAGCAAGTCATGTCTCTGCATTCCTCTAGAGCCATTTTAAAAAGACATCCCATGATGCCGGCACAAGCCCAGAGAGAAAGAGAGAGAGAGAGAGAGAGAGAGAGAGAGAGAGCAGCTCAATGGAGGAACGTTGAGAAGCACAGCCTCCTCCCGCTCTTAAATAAAAGGTAACTATTAAAGTACTTCTGTTTTGACTTCAAGCGTCCCTGTTTTGGGGGAAAGTTCCCCGCCCAGAGACCACATGGTCCTCGTTAGTGTGGACTGTTCTCTGCCGGCCACATGCTCCACAAGCATGCCCACTTGGCCACACTTCATAGCCACACTTCATAGCCAGGGCTAAGCTCGCAGGCAAAACTAATCACCGACCGACCGAGAAGAATACGCTTTCACTTTACAAAACAAAATGATTTCTTTGTCATTATAAAACAAAACAAAACAAGCTTTCGCTTCCACACACGGAACGTCATTTTTTATTTCTGGAGTTGGTGGCGTAACCACGGCAAACCGAGCAGCATTAGGTCACGCTTTAGGTAGCAGTAGAAATGGCCGCTGGCAGTAAAGTGCCGTCTGGTGACGTGAGTCGCAGTGGGCCGTGCTGAATGCCAGAGCAGACTTCATGACCACCTGTTTGGCCTTCTGCTAAGGACACCGAGCCAGACATCGAGGGGGGGACGCAGAAATGTCACGAATGTGCGTGTGTATGTGTGTGTGTGTCGGGGGGGGGGGGGATACTGACTTAATACACTGACTGTGTCATAGGATATTACAGTATTAAAATAACTCTGAAAGTTATTATTAGAATCTGTACATGTACATGTACATAATATATCACTTCATAGGATGTACGAAAACTGAACTGCTAAACATTTTTAGGAGTGTCGCAATGCACATAAGATCTACTTTACTAAATAGCTAGTTCATTGTAGTCTTAACGTTTACGGCCGTGAGAAAGGAAGAGAGAACAGTTGGTCATTCCTAGCCTGGCTTAGCTGGCCCTGGCCTGGTCTGGTCTGGTCTGGTCTTTCTCGGCCCCTGAGCCCCATGTCCAGACAGTCTGTCAGTGACCAGAGCCTGGCCTTCTCTCAGATCTACCTGGATTACAGGTGACAAACACCAGACCCAGGAGGGATTAGGCTGTTATATACAAACACACACGGCTCCGCAAACACACGCGCGCACACAAACAAGAAAGCACAACCACACACACCCGGGACCCCAGACAATAAAAGCCGTGCAGACATAAATACAGGCAAACTGAAAGAAAGGACACCAGCAACAGTATAGGTTAGATAAAGCCTCTGTAAAGGACTCTCTCCAACACTGGCATGTGTGCATTCACCCAACTGAAGAAGCAGTTGGGTAACCGCCTGCAGGCTCAGGCAGGCCCTGGACCCGTTCTCCTTCACACCTGCAGCACCCACACCCTGTTTTACGCAACAGCACTGGAACAGCCTGCTACTACTGTGTGTGTGTGTGTGTGTGTGTGTGTGTGTGTGTGTGTGTGTGTGTGTGTGTGTGCGCACGCGTGCTGACACATACGTGCCAAGACCCTCCACTTTTTTGCTTGCTCCATTAGTAGTGAAGACAACACACACACACGCACCTGGCTGTTACCCAGCCCACAGTCTCTCCAGCAATACCCGAGTTCACCTTCCCCCAACCTGCAACGCAGAACGTGAGGCGGAAGACGTACAACTCATGGTACAATAGTGCCTGGGGCAAACTGCACAGTCATGTCCCGTCCAAACGTCTCAACAGCTCTGGTGAAACAGAAACCCATGCTATCAATAGAGCGGATTTATCACCTCTACACAGGCCCACACCGGGCCCAAACGGCCTGCCGGAATGTTTCCACTCTAGCTGTCACCGCCTATTGTCTCCGAGAGTCTCAAAAACAATTCCTGTGGAGAGAAGAGTCACTTTCCCTTCCCTCCCCCTCCTATTCTCCTCCTCCTCCTCCTCCTGAACTGTTGAACTGCTGAGCTGGCCAGATTCACCGACAGCCCGCATGTTTGAAGAGAGGAGCCCAACCGGCGGCTTCGCTCCCTGTTTGCGTGCGTGTGTGTGGGATCGTCTGCAGAGGTGAGTGAGTGAGTGTGTGTGTGTGTGTGTGTGTGTGTGTGTGTGTGTGTGTGTGTGTGTGTGTATGTATGCAGGCGCTCGTTTGTCTCCTCTCCGCTGCCAGGGTTCTTCAGACGACCCATTCGACTTGAAGTAAAATGCATGAGAATTTTTATACAAGTATCACATTATTTTCCTTTCAGCATAAAAATATATAAAAGTTGGACCGCAGCGACCAACTGGCCTTGAGCAGATTCAATTTACTGTTAAAGGTCTTTGGGGGGATGTTAAGCTGTAAATGGTAAGCATGAAGCAAACCATGGAACAGTCTGACTACTACGTATGAAAAGGAAGTTTTGAGTTAGATAACCCCCTACATCACACACAGCCCGATACAAACCTTAGGTTCTGAGGTTTCATGTGGACAGCTTCTTGGCTGCAAATCCATGCTCAGCCATCGGATTATTCTCTGCACCGGTGTGACCAATCAAAAACTCCTGTGCCAGTAATAGTTGTGTATATATGCATACTGACTAAGGTCCATGACAGCCTGTCTCATTGTTTTAGCCCTGTGACCTATATATGTCCATTCTAAGGACAAGTGCCTTGGCTAGGCATACTTGCGCTTTAATTCCCCTTGAGCACACAGCCACCAACCCCCACCATTTAAAGTCCCCAGTCCACTCCCCATTCTCAAACACTGGACATGACGATCGTATGGTCAGCTGCATAAGCAATCCGGACAGTGAAGTGTACGGGCAGGGCTTTACTGGAAATCAACCTGTGAATAACACTGTCCATCTTTGTCATTTTGACGGGAACGGATCAGGAAAAAAAATCGTGAAATCCTGGAAGTGGAAAAGAAAAAAAGGGACAAACTCTTCCCTTCCCCCTGAAAAGGAAATGGGAAAATAATTTCCGGTTGAGGCAACGCGAGTACCCCCCGTGTCACCATGTGTTTTCAGAGCTGCTGAAAAGACACGTACCACCTTGTCAACGCAGCAACTAAGTCACATCACTGAGTCTTTCAGAAATAAAAAGCTATTCGGGCACACAAGCTGTTTTGGCAATTACTACATAAAAAAAAGTGTAAATAATCATTTATTGTACTAAGAATAACTTATGGATAGGGGTCAGCCATAACAGAGACTCCAGTCATGTAAAGGATCCATTGAAACACACACACACACACACACACACACACACACACACACACACACACACACACACACACACACACACACACACACACACACACACACACACACACACACACAATTATACACTTTTGCTATTAAGTAAAATGAAGGCCAAGCCAAGATGTATGCCTCGCAGATCAGGAACTTTTGACCGAGCACATCAAAAAAAACAGTCAACGTAAACATCACATGGCAAAGACTGGGAACATGTGAGAATCTGAGTGGTTTCAGCTGACGAGAGGTCTGTTTGCGCTGTGTCCACAGAACAATATGTACTACGAAATGAATCCTATCAAATGTGATCAAGTTGGATCAACTTGAAAACTATGATGGAGCTGAAAGAAAAGGAGAGTAGAGGAGAGGTCTGGTTTACAACGTGGCAGGAACTGGCTAAACTATAGTTAGCTGGGTGGCTCTCCTATCCAGCGGTGAGCGGGTGTTTGCAGCGGGTAAGTTGTTGAGAAGGAGAGGGCCTCCTTTGTAATTATTGCCTCTCAAAATAACCCAAAGCAGAGGCGGTGATGTTAACTGCTAGCCTGTTACCTATTCTCATGGGTTCAACTCCCAAGATGTGCTAGCTAGCAAGCTGCTGTTCCTAAACGGCCTAAACATACAACCCAATGTTATACTCCTGCTTAAATTAAATTATATGGGCTCAGAAACGTTCAAACGTTCAACCATAACTGAAATTGTTGTGGGTTAAAAGACATCCGAATTGGGTCCAGGACATTCCGAATTGCTTCGGGAATGGAAATGGAAATGGTCGGCAGGGAATTATGGGGACCCTACTATTAAAATTCCTTTTCAAACCAAACATAGATATATCACAAGTATCTGAAGCCGGCCTAAATCAAATTGAGCACTACAGCCCCCTAATAAGAGCTGAGGCACGTCACTGCCGATTGAACCTGAATAGGTAACCGTCATCAGATTTGATCTTTCAAATGCCAAACATGATCTAAAACAGCCATGCACGCTTCCCAGTCCTGTCTTGATAAACAGCAGCCAGAGCAAGACTGGAAGTACGAATATTGGTGTGCGCACGCACACACACACACACACAAACACACACACACACACACACACACACACACACACACACACACAGCGTGCCCGGCCTTGTCCTGCATCGGAGCTGTAATTTGGGAGGGACCAAGGGAGGGCAGATTCAAAGCAGCCTGTCTCTTTGTAGACCAATAACTCCTCCTGTCAAAAGCCACACACACACACACACACACACACACACACACACACACACAACGCGCCCCCACTATCTTTTCCCCAAAATGTGCATCCTATACTCTAACGGCGCTGAAGCAAACCGTTGGGTTGATATATGGTTAGGGTGGGTGTGCTTTATATCTGCCTTATATCTTCCATAATCATATACATTTAAAAAGGAACGGCTAAGGAACGGCCGTTAATGAAAGAACACAGATTCTCATAAACATTTACACGTGGAAAAAAAAAATGAAAAAAACTGAAAACGGGTCAAAACCGAATTGTGACGCAGCACCATAACATGAGCTTGCCTCGCTCTTTAGTACCCACAACCCCCTTCTCCCAGGGGCCTAGCCAATGGGGCTACTCCTCCAGACTCGGTGAACTGTGTCGGTCCAAGAAACCACAAACCACCGCCTGGGGTTACAAACGACTGCCGCCTCCAAACATCCAGCATCAAAAACAACACACATGCACACGCAGTTTAGAAAAGGGACAAACACACACTGCTGATGCACGCAAACAAACAAACAAAAACACACACACATACACACAAACGGGGGGGGGGGGGGGTTGAAAGCGGAAGGGACGGAGGTATTTCAAGCTGGAAGGGGCTGGCACTTCTGGGGCTGAGGAGTGGTGGTGTTGATGCTGGGGGAGGAAGTTGTTTGTTTGTGTTCGGAGGGGCCTTGCTTCATTCAGACCCCACTGTAAACTTTCAAAGCCTCCATCCACAATTATCGACGGGATGTGTGACAGGGTCGATTTCAGTTCAAATTTATATTGGATGAGACTGTGCATACATGAATACGCCAAATCTCCCTGAAACAGAAATCCCGTCACAGGCCGTCTGGAAAACTCATTGTGGGCAAAGTAGATCGTAAAAAAACAAAATGAAGGTTGGACCTCGGAGAAAGGAAAACACTAGTGCCAGTTTACCAGGCACAACAGACCTTAGAAGTTAATTAAAACGAGGACTATCCAGCCCAAAGGGATAGCTAAGCTCAAGGCTGAAGCTTGGAGGAGCAAGTGTGTGTGTGTGTGTGTGTGTGTGTGTGTGTGTGTGTGTGATCTCTGGCGCAGGCTGAACACTGCAAAGAAAGTAGCAGGAAAGAAGGACGTGTTTGTTCGTGTGTGTGTGTGTGTGTGTGTGTGTGTGTGTGTGTGTGTGTGTGTGTGGGTGTGTGTGTGTGTATGTCACAAAGAACAAAAAGGAAACATGACAAGTCTGTATCCTCTAACAAGCAAGAACCAAACCCCATTTTGAAGAAAACACTACTTTCACTTTAACAACAACGTGTAAGGAAGTCCAACAGATGTGTAGGTGACCATGGATCTCTGGCTGTGGGTTTATTAGCTGTGTGTGTGTGTACTGGCGGTAGTGAGAGAGTCTGCTTGATTTAGGGCCCGTCTGGGCCGCCTCTAAAGGCCCTCCAGCACCAGGCCCGGGCAGGATCACAAAGAGAGGCCGTTCCAATCAGACACGGCGCTGAGCCACGACTCTGTCATGGCAGCTCCATCACTCTTTCACTATGGCTTGCTTTGTGTCCCGGGACCCCAAAGGGGAGAGAGGCCACACACGGCCTTTTACTGAGTAACCACACAGACTGACACAGGCACACGTTTTCCTGGAAAGGAGACTGATCCTGCCTGTGGTGTGGACACGGTTGGCATCCGCCTATAGAACAGACTCACAGGAGAGGAGAAAAAGGCAAAGGAAAGGTACCGACCTAAAGTTCCGCTGACTCACCCCGGCTAAAAGTAACTCATCAAAGTCATTGTTGGAAGACAAGGTGGTTGGGATTCATTATTGGACAAAGGGCCGAGTGAGAGTGTGCATGGGCTGTGGCCTCCCTGGGGAATATTTTAGGGATTACTGTTGATCCAGCCCCCCGCCTAAGAGGAGGGCAGTACGGAGGTGGACAAAGAACCATGCTCTGGCCTGGCCGTCTTCTCCCTGACGGGATGGCTGGATAACTGGCTGGCTGGCTGGCTGGCTGGCTAACTCTCTGGCTGGCTGGCTAGATAACTGGATAACTGTCTGGCTGGATAACTGTCTGGCTCCCTGACTGGCTGGTGAGCTGTTTCCCTGCCTGCCTGTGTCCCTGGCTGGCTGGCTGCCTACCTGCTTGGCTGGCTGTGTCCCTGGCTGGCTGTGTCCCTGTCTGACTGGCTGTGTCCGTGTCTAACTGTGTCCCTGTCTGTCTGGCTGGCTGGCTGTGTCCCTGTCTGGCTGTCTGGCTCCTCATGGTCTACAAAGAGACAGCATTCCTTCCCACCGGTCCACCTTGTCTTCCTTCCTTCCTTCCTTCCTTGAATTCGACACCTCAACTTTCAGCTGCATTAGGGTGGGCCGAGCAGGCCCTTAAAAGCATGGTCAGGGACCAATCCTGGCAAAAGCAGATCTGTGGGCGTACGTCCCTACAGCGCTGCGTCAGGTTGGTGTAAAGAGAGTGAGAAATGAATGGGTAAGTAGGAGGGGGGTGTAGGTGTGGAAAGTGTTGACAGCTGCTTCTCTTCTCGATTGAAAAGCAGTTCCATGTGGACCTGCCTTCTGAGCGCCACCCCTCATCCCACAACCAGCGCCTTTCTCACCGACGCCCTGTCCGCACAGGGGAGCGATTGTGCGGGGCACAGAAGCAAGAGTGTTAGCGCCAGCCATCCCATTGTGGAAGAGGCTCCCTTTCAAAGCCACTGCATCGTTCAAAAAAAAAAAAAAAAGAGGATCTGAGGCAGACATGGACAACAAAGGCGAGTCTATAGCGCAGCTTAAATGGGTTCTAACGCTACAAATAAAACACAAAAACAAGATAAGCCTACCCACGCTCCCTTACTGTACACGGCGTCCATCTTGGCACAGCTATCCAGCGAGTGTTCTTTGTGTTCCTGGCTTTTCAGCAACACGGGTGAAAGAAGCAAGGGGGGAAACAAAACCAGGCAGGGCTCTCCCATGAATTATACATTACACCAATCACCAGTGGCCGTCTGATCTGGTTAGCAGTGCAGGGGGAAGTAGACCAAGCCGGCTCTCCGTGGTCTAAGCTGGGATCAACTGGAAAGTCCTGCAGAGAGAGAGTCTCTCCATCTCTACCTCTCACGAGTGATTTGAGGTGAGCGCTGGCCCTACGCTAAGCGCTGGTGCACCGACGTGCTAAAGTTTTCTGTCTCTCACACACACACACACACACACACGCACGCACGCACGCACGCACGCACGCACGCACACACGCACACACGCACGCACACACGCACACACGCACACAAATCAATGTCTTGAGCTTGCGCAAGAGTAAACAAACACACAGACGACTGTGCTGTGGCTGCGACGGTTTCCGAAGCTCCCCGGGCGAGGGTGTGAGAGGGGCCAGATGTGCAGACAGGATCCCCGTGGGCAGCTGGTATGGTAGACAGACTGGGAAACAAACGGCTTCAGGGGCCTGTGTTTATAAAGGACAGGCGTTCAGCTACTCAGTGGCTGCTGTGGTGGCCAAAGGCACCGAGCTTCCCAGACAGGGTCAAAACGGAGTGGCGGTACTTAAAAAAAAAAAATTTAAAAAAAAAACTCTATTTCCCAGAAAGCAACAGGGTATGGAGTGGTGCGGCTTTGTAAGCCTGAACAGGATTTTTTAGCGACAGAGATTTCATATACATATATGTAATGTGCTACTTTTATGAAGGGAGTTGTTACGTATGGTGCCACCGACGTGAACCACACCAACGGGAAACAAGAAACAAGGTCACTGTAGGTCACACCTAATTACATGACTACGAGTGCAATAATAATACAAATGCGACAGAAGAAAGTTACCAAAATGGATGTTCGCAGAAGATTAACATTCAACTACAACGATAATATGTGGGTAAAAGAGAATAGATGTAATTTCACAAAAAACGAAGAGATTTCAAACACCGATAGGATTTCCTGGAGATTTGGGATTTAGATGGATTGTTAAATACATAAAAAAAAAACTTTATCTGAGCCTGATCTTCGCACAGTTAGCCTCCATGAACACACACGTCTCCATATTCACTTTAATTAAATTAAAGTATATTGTTAATATGAAAGGAAATGTATATGAAATATGAGTTGAGGGTCTATCAGTACTAAGAGAGGGTCAACCTCTCAATCACAAACCTACCCATGTATCCTCTGTTCATGCATTTGTCTATTAGCCTATTGTAAGAACTATCCCGGCTACACTTCCAGTTGGGTAGATACCCCCCCCCCCTTCATAGGAGGGAGCAAAATGAACAGTTATGGTTGCCTGTCGACAGTTTCTAAAAACACAAAAGCTGCTCTCTTTGGAGATGACAAAAATACATAAAAAAAAATCAAATAAGTGTACTAGCTTGCTCCACAATCTTTTCAGCTCACTGCACATGGCACGTCTCCCAGTCCCAAAACACTGCTTCAGCTCATAGGACGTGTGAATGCAATGGCCGCTTCTTCATTCATGTCATGCCAAACAGATCTCCCACCTACAGGCTCAGAGCTTCAAACGACTTCTTAAAACAGCCAAGCAATACACTGGAGAGCTTCAATTAGAAAGCATAACAACTTAACCCCCTTCTGTTGGTATTTGTTGGAGTCACTAAGTGAAATTAGGCTAAAATAAGGCTCGCTGGCTAGACTTCTTTTTTTGATTCCCCACACCTTGCCTTGAGGGCCTTTTTCAAGGGAGACTATTAGTGGAGGTTTCAGGTGTGCTTGAAACGGTGCACTTGTGGTTTCCCTGCCGTCGTGTGTATCCGCAGAGGGACGTCATGTCTCCGTTTGGGTTTGGCTGACGTCCTCATCGGGTCATCCAGTTTTCACAGGTGGGGACGAGAGCAGGGAGGTTAGCGGGGTTATGTAGCAGAGCACTCAGCAGGCTAGCTCTGTTCCCTTCACAGGCACGGCCTTGGCCTGCCTCTTCCACTGTATTTGTTTAAACCAAGCGATTCAACGAGGGGGGGGGGGGGGGGGGGGGCTCCGCAAACTCGTCTGAAGTTTAGTCTGGGTTCAGGCACTGGAATTGTCTACAAAAACAAGGCTTTGCCTGTGTGGAACCTGTACGGAAACAGATTTTGGCTGACGACGTGTAGTACATTTGTGTAATTGTAAGTTGGACTCTTAACTGCTACTCGCACTTCTAAATTACCCTCACCATTTTCTCACAAAACGGTTTGTTTTAAGTGTGTTTCCCAGCAAGAGAACTAGACGAGGTGGAGAAACACAGCAGTCATCTGTGAACACCCTCAGTGAAACTTTGCTGCCAAAGCCATGAACCATCGTGAACTATTTATTTATTTATTTTTTTTTTTTTAAATCTGAAACGGTTAACTGAGAACGTCGTTCCAATATATTCTGACAGGCTATCTTTGTAAGAGTTTGAATATATTTTACATATGGAGTAACAATTTGAATAGGCAGTTAACTAGAAACTATAACAATGCTGCACACACACCCATGGATTGGACGGAATGGTCATTTAGCAGTGCTTAACACTTCTAAATTCCTGCCCTTTCACCAAAACGCTACTGATTCCAGTTAAGCGAGGGGAGGCAAAAGAACTCCTTAGCTGCCCATTCTTTTCAGCTATTCAGACACAGCAACTGTGAACCATGGCATCATGTGAAGCCGTTGAGACAATGTGTGTGTGTGTGTGTGTGTGTGTGTGTTTGAGCGTGCGTGCATGCCAGTGTCTGTGTGTGTTTGGAGCCCTTCTCTGACCCTGATGTAATGTGAATGACCAGCAGACTACACATGACTAAACAGCTACAATCACCCCCACTCACTCTCACAGGCAGGGGCTGGTCCCCCTGAGTAATGGCCTTTTTTTATTCAGTTCCTGACACTGAACTCAAACTCCCATCACCTCCACTTACATTCTCATTTTGATACGCTTATCAGCCCACCATCCAACGCGCGGGTTTGATACAGGAACGAAAGTACGTGCACGATATGCAAAGAAAAACACGTTTTCTTTTTCTTTCTTTCTTAATTCGTTATGTTTTCTGTATTTATTATGGCCACTTAGGCCATAACTGGGATCCCTAGAATCCGACACGCTATTTGGCAACAGTTTTGGTTTGTATTTTCACATCTAGACTAAGCATAGCAGTTTCCCTGGGTCTCTACAGAGCTGTCAGTCATTAGCCTGCTCAGTGTTGGGTTCCTGAACTTCCCCAAGCCTAATCTGTCCTGTTAGTTAATCATTGTTGTGTAAACAGTGCTGGCTCCAGAGCACGGGGGGGGGGGATTAAAACAGCCTGCATGGGATTTAAAGCAGCCTCTCTTTGGATCACCTGTCTCCAGGTAAATACTAAACATACACGTGGCCAACACAGGAGCATCATCCAATCCCTTTACCTTAAGACGGCTCCAGATCTGTTTGGAAGCAGTCTTTGACATTCACACATTGAGTGTGGTACCCTGGTTGTGCAGTAACCGATACATATATTAAGTGGTGGTTGTCGTTCTTATTTGGTGGACCAGGCCCTTCAATCCTCCCCTCTCAAAGTTTACTGGACGTCATCACAAATCCAGCAAAGGGTTAACAGACTGCAGCATAGGCAGCCGCCGTGGACAGACAGACTGAAGGTCCAACCTCGCTGTACGCGCCTACTGACCTCAACAACAGCAGGTCCGCCAGCGCTGAGAGGAAGTCGGGTGTGTACACACACACACACACACACACACACACACACACACACACACACACACACACACACACACGGTGTATGGGGCGCCCGAAGTAAGTCAGGTAAACACACACACAATCACACAAGCAGTCATGCACGTGCAACATGACACCCCCCCCCCCTCTCCCCACACACACACACACACACACACACACACACACACACCAGTGTGAGTTGGGGGGATAGGGGCCAGGAGGAAGTCAGTGGGGGCTCTTCCAGGCTCAGTGATCATGATTAGCCGTTAGCGAGAGATCAGAGGACCGGGTTTTACTCAGTGGAGCGGAGGCCTGCACCTGCACACATCAATAGGCTGATTTCTGTTCAACCACAACCTTGGCAGTGACCTCTCCTCTCTCCTAAACCTCTTTCTTTCCTTTCCCCCAGAGGTCCTTATCTCTCTCTCTGTTTATTCAAATACACGTATGTATGTATGTATGTATGTATGTATGTATGTATGTATGTATGTATGTATGTATGTATATATATATGTATATATATATATATATATATATATATATATATATATATATATATATATATATATATATATATATATATATATATATAAGATATACACGTCATACTGCATATACTAGCTTTAATCTACTGCTTATGGAAAGACTACATGAAAGACCCACTGTTCAAGAAGATTGTGGCACTTCTAATCTGTTAACCTGTCCTGACCTGAACCTCGGCTATTAAAAACACACATCCGGAGTTGGTGTTGGGCGCTAAAAAACAACATTTTTCAAACAAACAAAAAAAGGTCCAATCACTGTAGTCTGTGTGAAAAACAGCCTTGGTACCCATTTACTGGGTGTGTGCGTGCATTTGGGCGTGTTTGTGTGTCCGCATTAATAGGTCCAGACTGCCTAGGCCAGTGAGAGAGGTCCCAGTGTGAGAAGGAGTGACTCACAGAGCCTGACTGAGAGGGGGTCTGTTGTGGGACAGTGAGCAGACCACCCTGGGCGACGCTGTAGACACAGGGATGGTGGTGATGGCACACCGGTGGGTTAGGCTGGTACTGCCTGGCACCGCCTCTAGGCAGGGGCTGGAACACGGACATGGTTGGTCACGCTCAAGCACACACACAGCCGCGCACACACACACACACACACACACACACACACACACACACACACACACACACACACACACACACACACACACACACACACACACACACACACACACACACACACACACACACACACACACACACACACACACACACACACACACACACACACACACACATCCCCCCCCACAAAGGCATTGATACATAGGAACAGACAGACACACCCACACACACAATGATATGGTACAATTCCTTTAAGGGAGCCTTAGTACGTAGACACAGAGGTCTCGGCCAGCAAGACAACATACGAATTTAACAACAGGATTAAAACTTGTTTGACCAAGTTAGCAAATCTAGGGCAATATACTCTGAGTAACAAGTGCAATAAGAAACATGTCTTCCGAAATTAAACAAGCATATTCTTTCCATTTTTAATTGGGTAGTTGTCCCTCTCGAGAGCACCAGATAACGGATGCATTAAACTCGAGCACAATAGTTTCCCAACACAGTATCAAAGCATTAGTATATTCAGACGGCAAATCCTCTGTCTGTCGTCCGCCATCTCCCAGGGGCTAACTTTGCACTTTATGCCCAGCTTTTGTGGTTCAATCATTAGACCACAATTAAAACAAGACCCTGGGAGTACGTCTCCACAACACAGCAGAGCCCGGGACATTCCTGGGAGGATTGGATTAGAATGAATGGTGATGGATTCATTTGTATGCTGGCTGGTAGTCAGTCCAGGCCTGCTCCGAACCTGAGGTAATCTAGGGAGAGATAGAAAGCTGGGTCCCATTCACCGCCGACGTCGCTCTTAAAGAGTTTCCTGGCAAACACACACACACACACACACACACACACACACACACACACACACACAAACTTTCATTGCCTAGTGCCAACACACACACACACACACACACACACACACACACACACACACACACACACACACACACACACACACACACAAGCCCCCAAACTCAGTGAGGAGCCTCTCTTTCATGCCGCTCTTTTGTCTCTTAGTAATGTCTGGTATGTCGGCACACAGGCTTTGCTCAATGACCTGATTTCAATGGGGCTACTCTGCTCTGCCTGGGAGCTCTTCCTCTGGATGAGACACAGGACTTAGCCAGGCAGACAGACAGACACAGAGCCAGCCAATAAGAGCACAGGAAACACCCCGCCCACACCAGGGGTACTAAAAACAGTACAAAAAAAACATATATAATAATAATATCTGATGCCAAAAGGGATGAAAGAAAATGCTGTTTATCATCGAAAAAAACTGTGTTCGATTAAAGGCGGAGTGGCAGATACTTAGGCGGTTTTCAAGGTTACGGGAGGAGAAAGTGGTTAGATAGTGGTCTGTCACCTTGTCTCTGTATGAAGAGGCGCAGGAGAGGGTGGGCCATGGACACGGCTTTGCAGAAGTTGTCGTCGTTGTTGATGGGCAGGAGGTCGCCGTGGACGTCGGCGTAGCCGATCATCACCTCCATGTTGGCGATGCGGTGGACGTGCATGATGAGCTTGTAGAACTCCTCGAACTTCCCCGGCTTGACTCGGTCCACCGAGAAGCGCCGGAACTCGGCGCCATACTGCACGGGAGAGGAGAGAAGAAGAAGAAGAAGAAGAAGAAGAAGAAGAAGAGACGGTGTGGGTTATCGCCGGGCGCAACGGAGGCAGGAGACATGAAGTCATCGCTTTTCTTGTCTGTTCCGAGTGGGAAACCGATAGAGACCGGGTGGAACGCAACTCAAAACGTTTCCACGCTCCGCAGAGGCTTTGTGATGCGATGTAGCTGAGGTGAACCTTCCCTCATGCAAACCAGCAAGTTTACTCGGCTAGGACGAGTGGGTTTGTAGTTAGTAGTACAAAGCACTACAATCCTGAGAACACATGCTCGTATTTGAAAGACGAGATGAGTAATCATGGCGACATGTGCCAACCACAACTTCAGAGATCGAGTAAAAACCACACCAGCAACCACAACACCAGTGCTAGGCTGTGTTCAACCCCCCATTATAAAAGCTGTTCAAGGCAGACCAAATATTCTCACAACTTAGAGAATGTCCAGCATGACCTTGTCAAACAGACATAATACTTGTGTTCAATATAAACTCTCCAGAACTCTAGACTTATTTTAGTGCTGAATTTGCCATTTTCTAGCCTGTCTGTTGCTAGCCTCTATAAATTGCAGTCCAGTCAGGAAACGGAGGCTTTAGACAATGGAACAATACAGGTGGATGAGTAACACCACAGACAGCATGGCCGATGACGTGACTGAAGCAAACACAGACAGACGCACACACACACACACACACACACACACACACACACACACACAAACGATTGTCTCCCGCCTGAAGTGTCCCTGGTTGAGTCACTGGACCACCAATTATGGACACAGCTGGGAGGTCACCGAGAGGTCAAGCCTCGTTCTCGGCCAAACCTATGCACCGGGGGTGGGGGTGGGGTGAGGGGGGGGAGCGACAGGAAAGAGCAGCACAGACAAAATGAGGCAAGGTTATCTGAGGGGAGTCTTGACAGGACAGTGGGCATATATATAAAAAGAACTAAAAACTTTTCGAAGCGAGCAGGAGAAAAGGTCCTTGTAAACTGTGAAGCTAGGCTTTGTCGCCAACAATAGCCGTGTGTCAGAACACCAGGGGTAATTTGTGGATGGCGGTCCGTCGCTGTAATTATCTGCTTATAGAGCACAGGGAGGCCCCCGTTGGTGGGTTTTACTCTGGCATGATGAAACATGGTTGTCAGAGCAGAGGAGGCGTGCTGCTGGGGGAGGCAAGGGAGAGACTCCAGGTAAGACACCATGCCAACACACACTCACTCCTTCCCACCCTCCCTCACACACACACACACACACACACACACACACACACACACACACACACACACACACACACGTCATGGCACGGAGAGACGCAATCCGAACTGGCACCCACGCACCACGGGAAGATGTATCGCGTTCTGAACACTGTGAGGCAACAATCGCACGATGAGATAACACTCAGGACGGGAACGGAATTCTATTATAGTCTCACACTTATCTGCGGAAATCATATCAAGCACGCTGTCAGTTAGGGACAGCCTGCTGAGCAAGTTTCCCCAAAGAGCCATAAGAAAAATGTGTGGGTAGAGAACCGACACAAACACCAGATTAAAACCACGGCAGGAGAGCTCCATGTGAACTTTCCTTCGGTGGAAGCTGAACTGTTGGAGGAGCAGCCTCCGGTCTGGCTCTCCGCACCGTGCAAACAGTCTGTTTTCCAACCAAAAACGTGCCTGAGGGCAGCAGCCGCAGCGAAAAAAGCAAGTTTGGACAGGCCGGGTTTTTCAGCTCGTCTTCTCAAGGCTGGGATTCAAAGGAATGGTGACACACTCCTCCTCCCTCTGCCGGGACAGGAGCATAGAAAGCGCCAGCGGGCCCAGACATGTCCGGACGGCACTGACCCCTGACGTAGCAGAGAAGGGCCTCTTTACAGGATGTCTGTGTTCTGGACGTATTGCGCAACGGGCCTTGCCTCAGTTGCTGTTGTTGTTGTTGTTGTAAAGCGTGCTAAGGACAAAAAAAAAAAAAAAAACGTGTCTGCCTGTTTGTCTGTGCATTTTGTTTACGGCTGAAGAGGAACAAACACACTCTGCATTCATCAAAACAGTTCAAAAGCGCCTGTATCTATCTGGTGCTGTGGGCCTGAGAGGAGGGGGTAAGAGAGTGGCCGGGCTCGTGAAAGGGCCGGCACTGCTCTGCCCCCGAACCCCCCCCCACCCCCACCCCCCTCTCTCTCTCCCCAAGATAACAGCAGTGGTGAGGGAAACCAGCACCTCACCCAGGGCCTGCTCCTGGAAAGGCAGAGATAGTCCTGCCCCCCCCGCGTCGTCCTAGATAGCGCTATCAGTGGACCACTTTCGCCTGGGAAACACACCAGCCTTCACCGGGCAGGCAGAAAACAAACTGTTAAGAGGACATGCTGTGACTCATCAGTCCCACCGTTCCCGTTCTCCCTCTCCCTCTCCCTCTCCCTCTCCCTCTCCCTCTCCCTCTCCCTCTCCCTCTCCCTCTCCCTCCCTCTCTCTCTCTCTCTCTCTCTCTCTCTCTCTCTCTCTCTCTCTCTCTCTCTCTCTCTCTCTCTCTCTCTCTCTCTCTCTCTCCCTCTCTCCCTCTCTCCCTCTCTCCCTCCCTCCCTCCCTCCCTCCCTCCCTCCCTCCCTCCCTCCCTCCTTTTAGCCGGAGTAAAAACAATGTGGCAGATAGGGACGAAAAATCGTTTGGTTTTCCATTCTCCAGCGCACTGCTCTCACAAAGGGCCAGCAGATCCATGCAGAGGGAGGAGGAAGGCGAGCTCAGGGACAGAGCCCTTCAAAGTGTCTGTAGTGACCAGAAGAGACAGGCCGGGGAACTCCATGATGGCTCAGCCATTGTTGTTTCAGAGACCCTAATGGCCCTCCGCAATTTTTTTTTTGTCGCTTCCTTTCCTTTAATAAAAAAAAATACTATTCAAAAAAGGAAACCCATTCGCTACCCCCTGGATAAAGGATAAACAGTCTTGATGAGCGCAATTTTTTTGTAAAAAAAAATAAAAGGGAAAGACTTTTGTTATTGAACCCATGACGGAAACCTGTACGGCTTACTCATCCTGGTAACAGGTGTCGACAGATCAGCAGGCTGATGATGTCATCTTTAAGCAAGACGTGAATAGAGCGGTGGATCTTGATTGGATTGAGCCATTATTAGATCTTGCCGATAACTTGTTCTGTGACGCCTCGCCTTACCCACAGTATCCATGATCTAACCCTTCAGAACAAAGTCGGGTGCCAACTAAATAATCATATACTACCACGAAACACCTTCCCAATCCAATTAGATTTAGGTGGGGCCCAAAACAAACGTAGATGATGTGCAGGGACAAATGGGAGAGGACTCATTACATTACAATACAGTGTATTCATATGAAGCCCTGATGTGAGGTTGGTGGCTTGCCCACAAACCTTAAACAAACCAAAGGTTCCACATATCTGACATTCAGAAGGAAATTAGAAGTGTGTGAGTCTGTGTGTGTGTGTGTGTGTGTGTGTGTGTGTCATACATGCATAGCAATCGTCTAACACAAACAGGGTTCCCTTTCACCTGTGACAAGGCCAGCTGCTAATAATTACAGCAGAGCTGAATACTCGCGACCCTTGCGACAGACGATAGACGTGGGCATCGTGCCCATGCACTTAATCAATGAGGACCTTCTTGAGCAAAGTAGGCTACAACAGGCTAACAACAAAAACACACGAGTTCGTCCACCTGCTTTGGAGAGGCATCTTTTTCTATTTTTCCATTTCTATTTCCATCTCTGAGTTTGATCTTTTCTCTCCCTACTCACTGAAGGAGCCTACTATTTTGTACATCAGATTTGGTGTATGTTAAGGGACTGATACATGGCTGATACATGGCTGGACAGAAGTATACGTCGGGTACTGGTGGTTGTATGTACCATATTTTCCTAAAACATGAGATTATGGTATGATCTACCAAACCTAGCCAAAGCCATTAAAGGCCTGCCTAACGTGGTCGATAGGATAAATCATTACGGTTGTTCAAGCTGTAATTTATTCGCGTCTAAATGTAGTTAAAACAAATCCAACTGTAACAATGTTTCAAAAATACCGCTCGACGCTTCCGACAATGTTAATGTCAACACTGTTGCGAATTACTTCCGAGATTTCAAAGAAAACGGTCAACGATGTTTCTCTTTATACAGCTGAGCTCATCCCATAAAATCCAGTTTTTCAGGATGATCTTGACGGGCTAAGACATAGCCCGCTTTGCATCTCATTTCAGTTCGCTTAATTATTTCTAAGCTGCAGCAGGAATCTCACGTCATTGGTTCTTTAATATATACGTTTTAGGCTAAGCCCGTGGCCAAATTAAGTATATCAAATTCACCAAATATGACTTTTTTAAAGTAAAAACTCGGGTAGCATGGATTGCAATAAGGAGTAAAACCACGGCCAATAGTTGCATGGGTTAAACTACACGAGCCTCCAGTCTGTTCTAACACCATGTGAACTAAGCGAACTATTTGCTGATTCAAATTCCAAAAGGTGTATCCAAGTAAAATCATTAACTATGGGTACATTTACATAAACTTATCTCACCTTGCTTTTAACTTCAACAGCATTGCAGTCAACAAGTCGCAAAGGCTGCGATTTACTAAAACTCCGATTCATTTTTGCGGTTGCAAGAGAAAAGTTCCAGCCACGGTCGCCCACAGCAAAGGAGCTTGGGTCCTTTTCGCGAAAAAAATCCTTGTGTCCTGCTAACTTCAGATGGTAAAGTTTCCCCCTGACAATTGACTTCTGCTTCCACAATTCACAACTTCTTACTGCTGTCCACGACGCATTCAGTAAACTTCACGGGAACATAAAAGAGGAGCAAATCGCCGCCTCTGTTGGGGGAGTGAGTTAAGTTTTGAAATGACATCATCTCATTCGTTAAGCTTTTTCAGCCCTCCCAAATAAGTAGCTACGCATTAAAGTCCTCCTGTGCGACAGAGGACGCGCTTTAGTATCTCAAGTTTTCAGAACTCAAACCTCTCTTCATAGCCATTTTAGCATCAGCAGGCCACTTGAATTCAATATTAAATAAATTCAAATGCTACTTAAAAATGGCATGGGAACTCTATATTTCCCCAAGATCTACTGAATAAAAATCATGTGCTTAGAACTATTATGAATAATGTAAAACCAAAACAGGTCTGGCATATTAGATTGCATCTTACCTTCAGGGTCCTTTGATGCAAACCCCCAGATTCTAAAACCATAAATCAAAAGTCCAAGTTCTGAATCATGTAAGCCTAACGTAATAAATAATTAACTATGTTAACACATCAGTTTAGTTAAAAAAAACTATCCGTTTAAATAATATATTAAGGCATATGCAGAGCTCTAAGCAAAGAGAGATATCCAAAATTCCCACAGATTACTTTTCTACCGTCTCCACCACTTGGTTATTTTAGTTCCTAAAACATCAATGTTTGATACATTATGTGTTCCATTATGCCAACAATTCTCCATAGCACTTAATGGTCTCATCTGTCACTTGTTGGTACCAAACACATGGTGCGTTACAACATATCGCACTACAGCACATAATTCCTACTTGATTCTGGAAGGGTGGGGATAACTGTAAAGGCAATATGCAGTGCCGTGCTGTCATTCTGTGAGTCTGCAGGTTTACGGCATTCTGAGGGGTTCGGAGACGCCTGGACGACAGCTGCAGACAGCCCAGCCCTCCTCCAGCATCTCCGACTGGTCGTTAAAGCACTCAAGGTGGGAGAAGACCCGCACCAGGCCAAGACATACACACACGGCAAGTTGGCTCTGAAATCAATAGGTTAGTCGACTTGAGTATGTAGACAGAGAATGTGATGAGTGGCTCTTGGATGGGTGGAACCTTACTTAAATCGGCATGGTTCAAGGGGTGTCAAGGGGCTTAGAAAAGTGAAATGTACTCTTGCATCAGTACGTTTTTTAAAAATAGATGTGATTGTGTAATCGGTGCTGTTAAAATACTCTTCTGACCAACTACAAAATTATCCCAGCCAACACGTCCACATGGGTGTGTTGTCTGGGATGGTAACCTACTGTAGCATAGCCCGTGTCTATTAGCTATACATGCATGTATTGTAAAGAGGTATAGACACAGTTACTAGGTTAGAGTTTGTTGCTGCCAACACAGTGAATGGTGCCAGAAAATAATGCGATTCTACAACCAGATCGAAAACTAGGCCCAGTTAAAATCAAGGTATTGTTGTCAAACCAGTATGGAATGTCAAGTTTGGGTTGCCACCCAGTGGCCAATCATTAACCCTGCATTTTATTTGTATTTGGCCCTATAGATGCTTACAAAAGTAGGTATCAGAGGTGGCGTGGGGAAAATCTCTTTCTTAACCGTGTTTTTCTTAACTGTATTTGTGTTTGTAAATGTGTCTGGTTAATATGAAGTATTGTTGTATCGATGGGGCATCATCAGAAATAACCTGTTATATCGAATTCAAGTGTATTATAGAGCTTGAGACTGTGGGGTATACTAATGCATATACAATTATTATTATCTACCCGGCAACTAATAGAAGATAGTTCCAGATCATGAACATGCTTTAAAAAAAAAATCCTAATTGGATGAGTGTGAGAGTAGAGAAGAAAGGAGCAGGAGGAGGAATTCAGTGTCCAAACCAAGCCTGGAGGAAAGTAGCATTCAAGTGGCCTTTCTTCAACAGACCCCACTCTGATCGGGGGAAGGGTGGGGGCAAGGCGAGATGCAAATCAAAACACGTCTTCAGGGTCTTCAGTGCCACAAAAGTCATACAGCCATTCTGCCAGTAGAGGTCCTACCAACCCCACATATAAAGATAATTCTGTGAGGGAATGGAAATACGTCAACACTCAGAAAGATGTGTTTATTTATTATTTGGAAATTCTGTCTTAGCACACGATCATAAGGTTGTTTTAATGATCTACATGCAAGGATTAGCGTAGTAATCACTGACTAGCCTATTTTCCATTCTTTATATTATGGACCTAAGTTATGGGAAATTGGGGACTGAGAAGGGAGTTTGGTTGTTTGTGCTTAAATTAGTTTAATGGGTTTTCATACGACATCATTTTTTTTTTTATATCTACAAAAGAGGACAACATTTTGCCACATTAAAGGCTTGTACGTGAGTTGAGCTCTTGAAGACCAAAGACAGAGCACGGAATCAAATCACACACGCACACACACACACACACACACAAACACACACTGTATTTATACAATTCGGGCATCCTTTACAGCTTCACATGTTGAATTCAGGTGGTCCTGAGGAGGGAACTCGAGAGGGCCAGATCCTTAATCACTCCATGCATACAGACTGGGGAACATCCTGGACCGGTTAGGAGGGTATTTAGACTCCACCGGTGCCAGCCTACATAGGGAGGGCACCCCCCCCAAATAAATGTATGCCCCGCTCCTCGCTCTCTGATTAAAGAGCACACTCTCACGCATGCACACATACGAGCAGTGAGGGTGTGTTGGTTGGTGGATTCTATTTAGACTGCCCAAAAGGCTGCACTCTGTAACATAAGCAGTGCTAGACTCCTAACAAAAGCGGTCTGCTGTGGGATTGAGACCACGTTTTAACGTGACACACCGTCAACTTGTATGCTCTCCCGCCGGCTCTCAGATGAAACAGAAGCAGGCGCGGCACGAGATGCGGGGACAGAGAGAGAGAGCGGTCTTTGTGGAGAGTTGCCGGCCATTTTTTTTTCTTTTTTTTTTTTCTTCTTCTTCTTTTTTTTGGGGCAGAGCGCTCAAGGCTGCTGTCACCTCTCGCACGGGGGCGACTTGACTGGGTTTTTGTTGTTGTTGCCCGCACATCTGCTGCCATTGTTGAGAAGCGGGAGCATGTATAGCCATTGAAAAGATGGATGGAAATGAAGAGAAGGGGAATGAGGGAGAGTTGTTTTTGTTTGCGTCCGTCCAGCATTATTTGAACATACGTTTTCCTTGTCATTTTCAGTTAAAACTATGTTAAGTTTTAAATGTGCCCAAACCGCACAGCTCTTTAGAATTTTTGCACTCGGGGAAATAGTTCCGGTCTGTTCCCAGTATAAGCAGCTGATTGCAGCCCTTCTGAACAACGTCCTCTTGCTTTGTCTTTGAAGAAGTTTTGAGATGCAGTTTGATTTAGTTGTCATTGACTCTGTCAGTCTACAGACAGACATGTTGCTTTGTACCAGGGTGACTGAAGCCGGCTCAATTATCCACTTTGCCGGTCTCTTACCAAATGGTCCCACAACAGCGGCGACAGACAAGCCTGGATATGATCTACCTTGTTGACTGACATGCCGTCCATTATCCCTACACACACACACACACACACACACACACACACACACACACACACACACACACTCACGTGTAAAAACCCTCATCCCTGGATTCTCGTCCTCCAGAATGAAAACATCAGCCATCTGGGCTAGGGGTTAAGGGTCAACAGAGAGCCTGGTAATGAGGATGGTGTTGCTGAGGGAAACACGCGGCGCTCTGGGAGTGTGTGTGTGTATGAGTATATGTGTGTTTGTGTGGGTGTGTTTGTGAGGAGTGTGTGTGTGTGTGTGTGTGTGTGTGTGTGTGTGTGTGTGTGTGTGTCTGCCCGAGTGTGTCTGCTTCCTGAGTGAGCATTAAACATTAACGACTCAGCGCGGAGTCTAGGAGGAGAGGAGGAAGGAGGGGGAGGAAGAGGAGGAGGAGGAGGAGGAGGAGGAGAGGAAGGAGGGGGAAAGCCACAATGGAAGAGTTGGCTCACTTTTACGGAGACACACTTACAGGGGTCTAAAAGCTACACTCGGGCATGGGTGGGAACAGTGGTTTCCTCACACACACTCTCTCTCTCACACACACACACAGACTTTTTCGTCCATAGTAGAGGATGGCCACAGCACATCTCGTTCTGTTGGGGTTTTGGGTGAGGGTGAGCGTACTGAATAAACCTGGATCTGAGGCCGGAGTTCATTGTGGCACACTGGACAGGTCAGGGAGGAGGAGGCAGAGCAGCTCGGAGGAGCAGCCACCAGAGTCCTTTCGTGGCAGATTTACGCCGCTGCCTCTGGAACGCAGCACAGGAGCTTCTCCTGCTCTCCCAGAGGACGGCACCCTCCCTGGGCTGTTCTTCTCCAGGCTGGACGGCACCCTCCCAGGGCTGCTCTCCCAGAGGACGGCTCCCTCCCAGGGCTGCTCTCCCAGAGGCCGGCACCCTCCCAGGGCTGCTCTCCCAGAGGACGGCACCCTCCCTGGGCTGTTCTTCTCCAGGCTGGACTGCACCCTCCCTGGGCTGCTCTACCAGAGGACGGCACCCTCTCTGGGCTGTCCTTCTCCAGGCTGGACGGCACCCTCCCTGGGCTGTTCTTCTCCAGGCTGGTCGGCCCCGAGCGAGGGAATCCCAGCTTTTCAGCTTCAACCCAAAGCTCTTTGAGGAAGCTTTGCGGGGTATTTTCACACACACACACACACACACACACACACACACACACACACACACACACACACTCTCTCTCTCTCTCTCTCTCTCTTTCTCTCTCTCTCTCTCTCAAACACACACACACACACACACGAACACGCTCAGAACCACCGTCAATCCCGCTTCCCTTCTTCACTGCATCAGATTTCCCCTGTTTATCAACTCATGGAACCCCCATTCAGTGCGTCGGTAGTTTGAGTCGACGAGACAGCACAAGGCACAGGGATAACCGCTCTGTTTGTGCGTGTGTAGCCTCACGGCCGCTTTCCCGTTCTCACTCTCTCACAACACGCATAAATACGTCCCCACACAGCTGTCGACTGTGGAGAGGATTCAGGTTCTCTCTCGTGCGTCGTAATAATGAACGGGGAAAGTTCGTCATGGTTACCGAAACAGTTTTACTACTGGTCATTGCGAAGGTACATAGAATGCAGCACCCTCTGAGGCTGCATTGTCGGGCCCGGACCACCCATCTCTCCGCAGTGCCCCGTTGATGGATAGGTGCGGCTGGTCGGCTAGCCGGTTCATTTCCTGTGGTCTGCCAGCTCCCTGTTGGAGGGAGGCCGAAAGTCCCGAGGGTTCCATGTGACATCATCAGGAAGCAGGGGTTAATTGTGGCTCTGCCCGGCTCTCCCGGAAATTACTAACACATTGGAGAGGCGCTGTTAATGTGGACGGAGAATACGCACGCACGCACAGACACACACACACACACACGCACAGACACACACACAGACACACACACACACACACACTCTTCAGGGATGCCCGTCTCTCCTCCCTCAATTCTTACCGGCGTAATTATCATCACCATTATTATCTTTTATGAATATCATCGTCACGACCTTTGGAGTTGTGTGGAGGTCGTCAGAACACAGTGGCGAGTTGAACAATACGACGCCATGTTCTTCTAGCACCAATGACAGCCGTTTGGGCTGGGTGATGGAGATGAGCGCTGTTAGTTCAAGTAAGTAGTGAGGCGTTTGCAGAGTAAGCATGGTGGCTGTTGGAGAACACGTTATGGACTTTGTCCACTCTGACTGACTACTGGGAAAGAACTGGGTGTAGATGAGCACCCCTCTCTCTCACTCTCTCTCTCTCTCTCTCTCTCTCTCTCTCTCTCTCTCTCTCTCTCTCTCTCTCGCAGACCTCTTTTTGTACCTCAGTGAATGGCCATCCCCACTTGAAAAATGGATCGGAGGCGATAGCAGAGAGAGCAGCCCTCCAGACGGGAGCTGACCTCATTCTGGTGAGCGAGGTGCAAACATGAGACCCCTGCTACTCGACAAGCTGTAGCCTCCAGGACAACTCTGACGGTCAGGCAAAAAAACAAAGGGTGGAAGGTAACAGTCCGAACACAGGCTATGTTGGCAGTCAGCAAGAAATTGTTGCCTGTGTTTCTACGCTTATGATTTTACATTTTGAGTGGGAGACAGAAGGCAGGAGATGAGAGTGATTGTGAAATAGAAAGACCTGGGAGAGAGCAGCATGGCCAGCCCTGAGTCCATATGATCTCTGAAGAATGTTTATTCAAGAGAGAGCAATATAGACTTAGAGAGAGAGAGAGAGTGAGCTGAAATGAAGATAAAGAGAGAGAGAGAGAGAGAGAGAGAGAGAGAGAGAGAGAGAGAGAGAGAGAGAGAGAGAGAGACGCTGTGTCTAGGCCCAGATTATTCCACCAGTAAATGTGTTTACGTGAGCCAGCTGGAGTGGCGAGGCCCACAATGGCTCCCTGATTGAAACAAAACAAAACAACATCAATCTAACACAGCCCCAAGGCCTGAAATATCCAGCAGAGCCGCCGCTCTCCCTGACACACACACACACACACTCACACGCACGTGCACACACACACACACACACACACACACACACACACACACACACACACACACACACACACAACCCCTCACCCTTCCTGCCACTATCTCCCCTCCCTTTAGCCATTTAACCCCTGCTATGCCCCACGTCAACCGTCTCCAGTGTAATATCAGCATTTACATTTGACCCCCCGCCCCACCCCCACCCCCCACTCCCCCCTCTCCCGATAAAATGTCAAGGTTAGAGTGTGCCCGTTTTGGTGGCTGGTAGCTGGCTGTGCTGCGGCCCTGCCCTCGCCAGAGAGGAGAGTAGGGGCCATGGTGGGCTGAATACAGGGCTTAGTGAAGCGTACACTCTCCTTCTTCTCCCATTCTTTGGAGCTTTCTCCTCCACTGCCCCCTCTCTTTGTTGTCGGGGGTTCTGATGTGCGTGTGTGTGTGTGTGTGTGTGTGTGTGTGTGTGTGTGTGTGTGTGTGTGTGTGTGTGTGTGTGCGCAAGGGAGGGAATTTAAGGGGAGAGGCAGGGGGTGCAGGGGTGTGAAAGAGATGGAGGAGGCAGGAGTGTTTTGGTCCTGGGAGTCTGTAAAGAGTGTGTGTTTGTGTGTGGGTGTGTGTGTGTGTGAGAGAGAAAGAGAGAGAGAGAGAGAGAGAGAGAGAGGGGGGGGGCAGGGGGTTGTGGAGGTGTGGGAGTATCTTGTCCCCCACTGAATGTGAATCAAAGCGCCCCCTGGTGAACAGAGTGGGTCTCTGCACGGGGCCTGCCTAAGTGATAGCCTCAGACTGCTTCCTCTGTAACTCCACAATGTCCCACTCCTACACCAGCAGGACCAGTTTTAACTCCACAATGTCCCACTCCTACACCAGCAGGACCAGTTTTAACTCCATGCAGCCCCTCTCCAACACCAGCAGGACCAGTTTTAACTCCATGCAGCCCCTCTCCTACACCAGCAGGACCAGTTAGAACTCCATGCAGTCTATTTCTCCTTCGCCAACAGGACCAGTTTTAACTCGTTGAAGTCCCTAACCTGCACACCAACAGGGCCAGTTTTAACTCCCTGCAGTCCACCAAACTCTCTACACTGCCCCTCCAAGAGATCACAGCCAGCTCTTCCCCCAAGCTGAAGAGTGGACGTCAGTGTTTTCCAGCATGTGGCTCCTGTCTCCTCCCTCTTTCTCCAGCGGCTGCCATGAGCCATGAGTCCCTTGGCTTCTGTCTGCGACTCAGCTGTTAGAAAACCCTATCACCCGCTAAGAAAAGACAAATATTCAACCTTTCCCATAAACATTTCTATAAGTCATAAGCCACGAGTATATTTCGTTTTAAGCGTTTCATCGGCAGGGTTTGTTTTACGTGACATTGAAAATGACTTTCAGGTAATTCCGTTTTTGATAGGATCGTGGTTTCGTCGGGGAATTGTGGGAAGTGAACGCCGTGTTCTCAATGCGGGGGTGCGGGAGTCTTTGCCATGCATCTATGTCAAACTGTAAACAGTCCGTTGGGTCACCTAGCGAAACAGCCCATATGGTGGGTGGTTTACACACACACACACACACACACACACACACACACACACACACACGCTGTTCTCCCTTTACACTCCTGAGGGGGAGAGGCTGCACACTCGGCAGAAAATGTCTGTCCTCTCCTCCCCTATGGAATCATGTTGGAACATATGGACCGGTCCCCTCCTCCTTCTCTCCCACACACACACACACACACACACACACACACACACACACACACACACACACACCCAGGGCTCCTGAAGTCTCTCCAGTGTGACGGGGTGTCAGTATTTGAAGACGGATGAGGCTGGTCTGTTTAGGTTTAGCAGGCAGACCGCAGCAGCGGCCCTGCCCCACCAGCCCGCCTGCCAGCCAGCCAGCCAGCCCCATGGAGCTCCACTCCCCCCCCCCCCCCCCCCCCCCCCCCCCCGCTGCCCCTCGACCGACAATAAAACACACGGCATGGGCAAGCGTACAGGAAAAAAGCCCCCAGCCTGGAGATATAAAGGTGAATGCTAAATGACTGCCTTTGGACACTGAAACAAAGGATCCGACGACGGACTGAAAAGAGGAGAAAAGGTACAAAAACCCGACGGGGGGAGCGAGGCCTTTTTGTTCCTGTCTTACCTCTGGAAGGCCCCCCCTGCGACTCCCTGAAAGAGCTCGGTAATGTACTCCGGCTCAGTGTGGGATTACAGGCCCGCCTTGAGGATCACTGGGAGTGTCTCGGACGGAGTGCCGTGGAAGGGCAGACGCACCCGTTGCCATGGGAGGGCCCGCAAGCCAGGTGTCTTTGGCCCGGCCTGCGACGCAGCGCAGAGGCCGAGGCTTGGAGAAAGACAAAGTGGGCATGCGAGGGCAAACCAGCGCATGCTCGCCTGGCAGAAATGCGCCGCACCGCACCTACGCACACGCATGCACACACATGCGCGCAAACC
>CM030182.1:13653818-13668818 GCA_017639675.1 Aplochiton taeniatus
GGGGAACCGTAGACTCTGATTCCACTGATCAGTGGAGAGATTTAGCAAACGCGTTCATCTTGGCTCCTGCACTGGCTGCTGGGAAACGGTGTTTGAGATGATGATGCTATCTTGTTGGCTGAGCTAAACGATTGAGTTTCATTCCTTCCTGGGGAGATAACAAGATAAGCACAGGCCTTGAAGGCAGACTGATCGTAGACAGACCCTGTGTGTGTGTGTGTGTGTGTGTGTGTGTGTGTGTGTGTGTGTGTGTGGGTGTGGGTGTGAGTGTGGGTGGGTGTGTGCGCACGTGTCTCATCTTGTTCTAAAGAACCTCGTCCTGCATGCAGATGTGCATTTATAGCATTCCTATTTACATCAACACAGATACACAAAAAGTTATACACTAACACACAGACACCCCAATACGCACAAACACAAGTTACGCCATTCAAACTAAAATGGATATTCCCTAATGCCACTTCCCCAATGCAATTACCCTATTTGCTTATCTGCAGATCACCAAAAGGCAGATCTCTGTGGATAACAATGGTGAACGGACCTTCACAACTTGTATCCTGCTGGCCTGTGAAACGCGCAAAGAGAGAGAGGTGAGAGAGAGAGAGAGAGAGAGAGAGAGAGAGGGAGAGGGAGAGGTGAGAGAGAGGTGAGAGAACGTAGAAAGAGAGAGAGAGAGGTGAGAGAAAGGAGAGAGAAAGGAGACAAAGTATTAAGGTAAAGAAACAAAAGGGCCCAAAAATCCCAAAACAACTGATGCTGGGAATAAAAAAAAGCACTAGAGATCTTAAAGAAAACGATAAGAAGGAGCGATCAAAACCAATGCACTGCCAAGACCGTGTGGGAGAAGGGAGCCATAGAGAGACAATGCTTTGAGAAGCAGTGACGGTAGGGCACCTACATGAACAATGCCACCAGTAGGGCTGCACAGTTTCTGAACAGACAAATACAATGGGGAAAACACGAAAGACTGGCCATTGGCTCACATCAGTCCACAGAAAACAACGCTATAGGCTATCTGCGATGAATCATTGAACGTTCTAGCGAATGGTAAACACGTTTATGTAATCTGTTTAAACGCTATAAGCTAAAATAGAAGGCTAGATGGACAGTCTGATGTATCAACTGTAACATTACAGTTAGCACATTTTCGCTTTGGCCGTTTGGCAGTTATTACCAAGATACCTGCGATGAATAATAGAATATTCTAGCGAATGATGAACACGTTTATATAATCCGTTTAAACCCTCTTACAATATTTGGTGACTTGTTATACAAAGAATGGGCAGATTGTTTTGCATTATGAATGAGAACACGTTTTTTTGTGTGTGTGATTGTGTTTAGTTTTGTTCGGGAAGGTTTCGATGCTGCTTCTGCCAATGAAGCTTGCATTTAAAAAGCTTTTTTAACAAAGTGTGTATAAAGTCTTACACAGTGTCCTACAAGACGACATCAAACCAATAAGCTAGGTTGGATCTTATAGAACCTGTCGGATCTCACAACACTGATCCATTTCAAACCTCTTCAGTGGTCCAACGTAGTCATCTGGTAGGTATACCGTTAGCTGGTGACCTTTGAACCTTTGAGTGGTGCTTAAGTGCTCTCTCTCTCTCTCTCTCTCTCTCTCTCTCTCTGTCTGTCTGTCCGTCCGTCCGTCCGTCCGTCCGTCCGTCTGTCTTTGCATATGTAGGAACTGTATTCAACCAGTCTCTATCGTGATCTGAGACACAGTGGTGCCATCGTCTGTCACACTGGTGCATCTGGTCACACACACACACACACACACACACACACACACACACACACACACAGATTAAGCCCAAACCAACCGTGTGTGATGATTCAGACGGTGAGCTTTTCCACGCCAGGAAAAACAGCCGGCCTGCCGGTCTGACCGGTTGTTCCAACGGTCTCCTCCTCCGCGTTTCCCCGGACCTTTCCTTTTCCCGTTTCCTCCGCCGTCCTCTCCCGCCATTCGGACGTCTCGGTTTCCTGTTCCTTCTCCATGCCTGTAGATATTTAGCCTCCGCCGTCCCCTCACACCGCGTTCCCCTCCGCCGTCCTCTCCCGCCATTCGGACGTCTCGGTTTCCTGTTCCTTCTCCATGCCTGTAGATATTTAGCCCCCGCCTCACCTGTGTGGCAGCGCCGTGTCACGCTGAAGCCGCTGGCCCGTCACCTCCACGTCCCCTGTTTGTCTTAACACGCCTGGCTCACAGCAGGGGGCCTGAGGTGGGCTGTAGTCGGAGGAGTCCTCTCCTCTCCTCTCCCCCCTCCTTCCCTCCCTCCCCCGCCAGACTCGTTCTCATCTCCCACTGGTTCCATCTGCTCATCTCACTCCTGTTCAAGGTGTTGGAGGAGGAGGAGGTATACACACACACACAGTCACACACACACACACACACACACACACACACACACACACTGAAGCACACACCATTAGATCAGGAACAGTCAAACCGACCTGAATGCAGACAGTTTTCATTAAAACAGGACTCCACCAGATGTGTGGAGCATGGTGAACATACTCCCTCCTCCTTTGGGCAGAATTTCAACCAACAAACACACTGTCCCAACCACAAAGATCACAAGTGCGGATCTGTCGACGCTGGATCTAGTAACCACACACTGGTGGGAAGGTTCCCCCTGAGAACCGTGTTGCCACGGTGATGGGGTTGCGCCCTTTGCCCTCTGCAAGCCTCTAGGGGGCATGTGCCGTCAGCGCGGCAAAAGGACCCCCTACTCACGGTGTCGAGATCCCAAATGAAAATGTATGGCGCTGGTGGTTGTCTTTGTGTGTGTGTGTGTGTGTGTGTGTGTGTGTGTGTGTGTGTGTGTGTGTTTGTATGGGTGTGTGTGTTAGCAAAAACGTTTGAATGCACACCATTTCATACATACATGTGGATTCCCTTCACGTGCACGGCCGCCACCGCGCGTCCATGCACGGCGCTCTCGATCAAAAAAGGAGGGTGAATGCAAATATTTGATGGAGCGACAGCTGCTTTAATCAGCGGCCCGCACAGGCAGGCAGACAGCAACGCAGGAACTCCTCCTTTGTAGCCGAGGATCCTAATTCCCTTTGGCAGCCATTGTTTTGGTGTCCCAGCGTCTTCCTGACAGAGTGATAGAACACACTGTTTGCTGCTGTGCTCAAGCAGATGCAGGTTATTTGATATGCGGCTGGAAAATTGAAATCGCATTTGACTGATCAAAAACAGGACGGGGGATATAGGAACACTTTGTGTGCAGTGTGTTCTTTTTCCCGTAAATGTGTCTTTTATGTATCAGACGGTTGGTTTAGTTGTTGCTACTTTTTGTCATCGATTTCGGAACATCAAACATTATGCATGGCACACATTCATCTTGACTTCCTCAGGATACAATAAAGGCTACAAATGCCTGCAACGGTCGAAATGACTTCTCAGGCAAAGGTTCAGTAGCGACTGGATTTAGCAAAGTGCTCATCCAGGCACATTTTGTGAAATTGACCCCCCTCTACCACCTATGGATTTCAGTTACATAACTCTCCCATTGAAACCTGAGTGGACTCATTTCATGCCGCACTCTCAGCAGAATTGAGGTCCGTTTCGATCCAATCCGGTGGTCCAGCCAGAGGAATGAGGTATGGACCCGTCTCTAAAGCCCGAGTCTGACTCAACCTCACGGAAGACGCTCAGGATCCACCGAGCACGGGGGGGGGAACCACGGGTCGAGTGCGAACCATTTCCGAAAAGAGCACCACACGAGTACAAAGTGGGCAGGCCCATTGACTGGACACCGTCTTGTCTCGGAGGTCTACAAACAAGTCATTTGACTTCATGGCTTGGTTTTTGCTCTGACATGAACTGTCAACGGTGGGACCTTATGCAAACAGGGGTGTGCCTTTCCGAAGGCTGTGCAGTCGATTGAATTTACTGCAGGTGGACTGAAATCAAGTTGCGGAAACATCTAAAGGATGGTCAGTGGAAACAGCATGGACCAGAGCTCAACTTTGATTATCATATATATAGGAAACAGCTTAGGCCTATGCTAGGCCTGTATTTAAAGATGATGTATCAACCTTTTGTTTTCATTAAATTGGCACTTTTCTATGAACCCATTTTCGCTTAGTCAATATGGGGCACTATACTGGGGTAGATTGATGAGGGAAAAAAGCACAGGCCTACTATCCATTTTAGAATAAAGTTATGTTTATGTTGCATTTTAGGATCAACATTTTTCAGCGTTTATTTTTTGCAATAAAACTCTGTATAAGAAAAAAAATCTCATAAGAAGGGAAAATATGTTACAAAGTATTTGGTATAGCTGACGCCCATTTTGTCGGTTGGTAATGGGGAGGAATGGGGGTGGATGGCTGGCCCTCTGTGGTAAACGACTGCATTGAGGAGAGGCCCTGTGTCACTCCATCTTGTTACGGGTGTGTTTCAGCACTGTCTTTTGCACGGCGGCTTAATGTATTCGCCTCACTCGCAAGCGCGAACTTCTGTGCGAGCGTTCGCAGGAGAAGTATGAGCAAGCCCTATGAGAATCAGTGTGTGTGTAAAAATAATTGGGGGCCACTCGTTTTGTTATAACACTTAAGTGTGTGCGTGCGCGTGTCTGTGTGTGTGAGAGAGAGAGAGAGTGTGTGTGTGTGCGTGTTTGATCCTGTGTGGATACAGCAGCAAGCATATTTCGGGGCCGAGCACTACTCTCTATCTCCCCAGCTGAAGTGTGTTTGTGTTGTGTTGTGTGCGTGCGTGCGTGCGTGTGTGTGTGTGTGTGTGTGTGTGTGTGTGTGTGTGTGTGCATATAATAAGTGTGAAGAATGCCATTAATGTTGTGCGAGGGGTGAGCTCAGCCTGATAAGTCCTTGTATTGTCACTTCTCCTTGGGCCCTGCACCGCCTCAGTGGCATCATCACCATGGAGACCAAGCAGCTATGCTCTGCCCGTCCCCTCAACTTTCACTCTCAGCATGCACACACACACACACACACACACACACACACACACACACACACCCTCCTCCTCCTCCTCCCTCCCGCCTTCCTCCTTCCCTGCCTATCTTTTATCTTCTTTTTTTATTTTTTTGTTCCATGACAAAGCTTGACAAACCACATGTGACTTGAAGGGCTTAGCACTGGGGAGTCCCTCTCTGATTCACGGACGGGCCTCCAATGAGCGGCGGCCATATTGATTTGAATCACGGCAGGCCACGGACGCCCTCTGCACCGAGGGAACAGAGAAGAGGCTGGACTAGGTCAATGCCTTGGATGGCTTTGTCTCAACACCACAGGCCAGGGGGAGAGAAGAGAGGGGGGGTGAAATAGACGACAACAACAACAAAGTGCCAAACTCGGAGGTATTAGAGATATCATTTGATGGTAGATAGAAAAAAAAATCCTTGCATCATTTCATTGTAGGCCTACCTAGTTTGAACACAATCCGTTGTAACCTAATTATGTCTAAAATATTTGAATGAGTGTGTGTTTAGTTAGTTGATTTGGATGAACTCTCTGAATGTTTTTATTTCCCTGTAAAAATATCTCCAGTGTGCAGTAAGTATAACCGCTCTCCTGCAATCAACTGTTTTCCATCTGTATTTTCAAGTCAAAGGAGTAAAATCGAACAATGTCCAGCATGCATAAGAAATATGCCATTACATGCTCTAACTCCCTGTGCTAAATAAATACCACACTACATGTGGAAGTGATTTAAAAAGATCAAAGTTCTGCCATGGCAAATTAATCTGTATCAATGTTAATTAATACCAATTAACCTCTGGCTGCTTAGGCCAGCTTCTTATCAGTGTGTGTTCGCTGAGAGCACTAGCTTAAGAGGTCATGTGTTTAGCGTACCGGCGTGTGCACTTGTGTCTAGATTGAACATACATTCAAAAAAATCGATCAAACTAACCCGCAGTGCTCTTTCCCTTCAATGCAAATAGGCCTGCATATGCCGTTACGGGAAAAGAAAATTATGTAAAAATATGAAGAGAAAGGATTGTGTGTGCGTGTGTGCGTGTGTGCGTGTGTGTGTGTGTGTGTGCGTGCGTGCGTGCGTGCGTGCGTGCGTGCGTGTGTGTGTGTGTGTGTGTGTCTCGGTGTGTGTTTCGGTGTGTGCGCGTGCGCAGATGTGGAAGGCAAGAGGTAAAACCGAAAAAAATGAACACTAGCCAAAAAAACGAAAAAAAAATAATAAAACGAGAGAAAATGATTAGCCTTTGAGATGCACAGCTAATTAAATCTGCCCATGCTTAAAATGAAGTGGCCAGCCTTACTCAGTAGCTGGCTGGTGGGACTCATGTAATATGTATGTTGCCCTACATTACTTCATGTAGAACAAGAGCCGCTAATGCTTAATATAACCACACTGTAATCTTTATTATACCAGGCATACCTTCCCCCGACAAGAATCCTTGCCACGTCCTTAACCCCAATAGCCTAAAGCTAAACCTAAATAAACCATACACCGTCTATTGACACAGGTGCAAGACGTGTAAAACTCATGTTTATATGTCATTAGGCCTGCTTATGTTGGCATTAATGATGTATTTACAATGAAGGCAATTGGGGTTAAGGTCGTTTCTCTGATGTATGTCCTGTGATTATATTGAATTTAGGCTGTGGTTGAATAAGTGACAGAAATGAAAGAAATACGAGACCATGGGTGTAATTTCTGCTATTAGTTCTGATGAGCTGGTTCATTTATGGCATTTAACTGTGACTTTTTGACCTGAGAATTCTTCATTAGAATGAATTTGCATTTTGATAGTTGTGTTTTGGGTTCATATTCATAGGTGTTCAATTTATAGTAACCCCCCCCCCCCCCCCTAGAAAAAATAAATAAATAATAGAGAACTGTAGGCCTAAAATGCACATGCATATAACTGAAATTGAATCTTACTTTGCTAACTCATTTAGATTTCTTTTTAACCCATAATGACTTCCAGAATTACCTAAACCAATCATTCACCCGCACCCCCCCCCCCCCCCCTCCGTTCCTTCCCTCCGACATCACATACCTACAGAAAGACCCCCCTCTTGCCCCCCTCCACCACCTCTCTCTCCCTCCCTTCCCCTCCCCCATCTCACAGGAGGAACACTTGAATGAGGAGAAGGTGGAATTTGGATAAGAGTCTCTTCAAAGCCCTGTGTCCAATGGGCCCGCTGCTGAAAACGATTGTTTGAGCATTCCTGTGGTTTCGCGCTGAGCCTTCAAAAAAGACAACCCCCCTGACGCAATAAAAAATACCACAGGGAGGTGCTGGGAGCCCCCCCCCCCCCCCCCCCCATGTAGGAAGTGTGGAGCGATTATGGAGAAAGAATGGAGTGTGTCTTAACGCTCCCCTTCACACTCACAAACACAGCAACCACTTTAAGGTTTGTTAAGCTGTCGTCCCATATAGGCAATAGGCAACTTGTATTCCCCTCTTCTAAAAAGCGTGCTCTATTATCGACTATTGACATATGGATTGGCCTAAGAAATAGCAATTCTGTTTCTCAGAATTACCGACAAATTGGAAGACCTACGAAACATGAGCAGTGAACAGCAGTGTACCAAATCTCTCTCTCTCTCTCTCTCTCTCTCTCTCTCTCTCTCTCTCTCTCTCTCTCTCTCTCTCTCTCTCTCTCTCTCTCTCTCTCTCTCTCTTCCTCTCGCTCCTGTTCTTTATCTCTCACTCTTTCGTACGTTACTTTTTCTCTGTCTTATTGACCCCCAGGAGGACACGTGAACGTGACAGAGAGAGCGAGAGCGAGAGAGAGAGAGAGAGAGAGACAGAGACAGAGAGAGACAGAGAGAGAGAGAGAGTTCGACCACCCAGGAGCAAAAGGGAAACCACAGTGCGTGTGGCTGGGTGTACGTGCTGCCCACTTGAGCTAAGGACTCGGAGACATAGCTTGGCCGATCCGGGGTGAGCAGCCGATCGGCACGGCAGCTGGACCGACATACCACTGGAACCGGACCGGAGGAACTACATGAGACCGCCCATCCGCATGCCACGTCCATCCAAGCCAATGAGTCGCTCCTCATAGTTAACTTTGAGGAATGTTGAGTCTGTCCCGATGCTGTACGTGGTAATGTGACAGCGAGAAAGATGGGTTGAATTCAGGCTGCTGGGTTCCGCGCCATTCATTAACCACACACACTGGGTGAAAGAGAGCGTGCAGACGTTACCTCTGACACCGGAAAGAAAAGGGGGACTCTGAGGACTGACAGCTCTTTTGTCTGTGTGGTGTGTGTGCGTGTGTGTGTGTGTGTGTGGGGGGGGGGGGGGTTGTGGGTGCGTGTCTGTTTTGGTGTGCGTCTGCCTATGTGTGGGGCGCAGAGACGGTGACGAGCAGGAGATCTAGGCCTCTGTCAGGAGATCTAGGCCTCTGTCAGGACTGTAAACTCGAAACCAACAAAGATATTGTGATAGCAATGTTCCATAAAATAGTTTACTGTGTGGTAACGATAATCGTCTAGCAACCCTACTGTCAGGCATGTACTGTAAATTTCCGGATTGTTTTCACAGTATAGGCCTATATAGGCCCATACTGAAACACCAAACTGCCTTGCCCATTGTATAGAGAGAGGCCTGTAGACAGCCATTTTGAACAGTTGATGAGTGATGCTTTGCTCAAGTTGTTATTTTTTAATTGTTATATTTTTGAAATGTGTTATTGTTGCAGTCATCATAGCTGTTGTTGTTGTTGTTGTTATTGTTGTACTTTGGCCATAAATACTATATTTGACCATGCCTGTAGAAAGCTGTGTGAATATTCATTTAATTAATAGGCAAAGCTGCTAGGGAGGGAGATAGATAGATAGAACCTTTGACCCATAAATACACTATATTTCTACATATAGGATATGACTGACATACAGTGATTGTTATCTGACATCTGTATCATTACTGTGTTATCCGGCAAGGATGTTTTATTAAATGCTTCTATATGCTCTTCCATCTTTGTACGACATGAATCAACAATTTCAATACCAGTGCGAGAAAAACATGCTATGGGCCATGCACTTGAAACTGGGCTGACGCTACCAAAGGCAGAGTGCCACCACCGACAAGCCCCAGTGCCAGACACACAGGGGTTGGCAGGGAGGAGGGCATCTCATGTACACGCACTCATCTGCCAACACAAACGAGGGGAAATGTGTTTACACTGATAAAAGCGGTATGATATCCTCCTCAGCGCCACTGCACTGCCAAGACAGACCAGCCTTCCTTTCAGGCTATAACACCGTCGTTTTGAAAACGATGAAAATGTTTGCGGAGACAATCTTGTGGATAATTTCAGCACAAATTAATCTCCGTTATACGGTGCACGCCTGTTGAATTATCTACGATGCGACGAGCACGTACATTTTTGTCCTAGCAACACTGGGTTCTAATTTGATTTAACGGTATTATATATTTAGGACCTTCAGCACGTCTGGTTGAGGAGATTTCAAGCAGTCTAGTTCCATAGATTAGCCTGTGTCAAATTTACATTTCTGAAGAATTATATTTCCATGTGACTGTCAGCTGCATTGATAAAGAGAATGAATACGTCCGAAATATTTAAATGCACCACTATCCTAAAATCAATCCAATACATTTCATTTATGGATGATATATTTTATCCTGTGAATTAATTAAGCGGGAAAATGTGTGACTACAACATCTTTAGTGTGTGCTTTTGTAGCACACAAACACCAACACCGGTTGGTACTCACAGACTCACACAGACTTTAATGGGATTTTATGGCAGGTATTTAATGCTAATTGTTTGTTTCGCCCCCTTATCGGAATGTGTGAATGCAACCCGGAGGTGAGGTTTTATTTTATGGAAATTTAAACAATGTCAAGTGTTTGAGACAAGCAACTTCCCCGACAGGCCAGCCTGCAGGATTCAATAATGCAAGACAGCTTTATGGCTTATTAGGAAGGCGCAAGTGAAAGACACAGGGAGGGAGGCGCGAGGAGAAAGAGAAAAACGAAAATGGGCAGACCAAAAAAATGAAGCGTTGCGTTAGTGAGTTTTCGTGTGAGTGCAGGTTTGTATATGCATGTGTATACACAGTGTATGTGTGTGTGTGTGTGTGTGTGTGTGTGTGTGTGTGTGTGTGTGTGTGTGCGTGCGTGCGTGCGTGTATGTGTGTTTGTGATAAAGAGATAGGTAGGGTCTCTAAAGCCAGTTCTAATCCCTGACCATAACGGAGGTGTTTGGGGCTTCGACGCCAGAGGCCACGTCCACTTCAATGAGCCGCCCAGGGTCAAAGGTCATCATCTGGATATTTTTAACTGTTGGACACCGTTCCCTTTAGCCGTGATTGAGGTCACACTGGGCGCCCCCAAACCCGTGACCCTTAATCCTCCTGCAGGCATCTGGCTGTCGGGATAGGGTTTCTGGAGTCTGGGTGCCCCCCTGCAAAGTGTGTAAGTGAGAGCATTCTAGGAGATATTTTGAGATAATCTATGTGTTTAAATGGGGGCCGTTGGATTGTATTTGTATATCTTACCCTTTTACGATCACTCCCCAGCCATACAACTTCACTTTTGAAATAACGTTTTTTTTGAAGAACTGGTAGGTTGACGCACATATATTTTTCAAAGGTGTACCTAAAAATGGCCAACCAATCACCTGAAGATGATAAAGGACAACCTCTGAATTTAACGGCTCGCCCGAAAGCTGAATTAATTGGCCAGCAGTGAAAAGAGATTTGTCCTTTTGACCAATCACCAGAGAAACCCTGGCGTCGCTTTCATCCAATCCCGGTTTAATGTGCTCCTGCCGCGTCAACGACAGGAACTTTATGGAGTGTGTAGTGTAAGGAAGCAACGCCGGAGGACTGCGAGAGGTCGGGGGCGGGGGTTTGGTTACCGAGCTGCGGTCGCTAGGTCCGCCGACGTCCTTAATGGACTGCAGATGGCTGCCAGAGCTGGGCCGGTCGGCGGTCTACGCTGCACACTGAAACCAGCAGGAGGGGGGGTGTCCTTAAACCCGCACGCCCCATATTACAGACTCCCACATGGCCGCTTTATTTGATATGCGTGCGTGCGTGTGTGTGTGTGTGTGTGTGTGTGTGTTTGTGACCTGCTCCACACCTAGGAGCGGGGGAAACCCCCAAAAATCTGTTAGGCGGTGTTTTCTACGGTGCTGGCAATTGAAAACATTTCAATCCGCGCGGGCGTCACCCCGACCGAAACGCAGTCACGTGAGCTCCACGTGCATGGGTCTCTGTTCCGTGAGAAACCAGCCCCCCCTCCACCCCACGGCCCCAGCGGGCTCCCCCCATGTCCTGGCCGACCTTCGTGGCCCAAAGCGGGGCCGAGCCCGTTAAAGTTTACTGCCTCAGAAGCATCTGCTGTGGGGGAGGTATTAAATACAAACAACCTGACAGTAAAAGAGCCAATTTGTCCGTGATCTAGGCTTCGTCCAGGAGGCCGGCTGGCTTAGGAGCTAGCAGCTAACTAGCAGGCAGCAAGCATATTTAACTGAAGCCAGAACAGGGGGCTTTCTCCTCAAGGCAAGATGGCATACATTTGACTTAATTTGCCCGTGAACAATTCCCACTATTCCAGGTTTTTCCATCAAACAAGACATGCAGTCTACGGTATATTTAAACGATACCGGTACATCAGCAAATAAGAAATCTCTCGATTCAGTGAGTCAACAAACAAATGTTTTGGGTTGTTTGCCAGCAATTGAAATGGGTGTTGTGTTTCAGACTCGGGAGCAGGGGGTGAAGGATTAGACAGGCCGATTCTAAGTGGAACGGACTGCTGATTAATCTTAGAGATCATACCCACAATGCACCAGAGGACCCACGGGATGTGGCTCGTTCAAAAGGGCCCCGCGGGCGAGGTCGCCGACCCCTCCCACTCTGACCTCTGAACCGCGAGTGTCCGAGAGAGGGGCTGGCGACAAAGGAGGCGAGCCGGGAAGCCACGCCTCCTCGGTGGCTGCGAGCGTGAACGTCGGGCCGATCCACGACGTCCGCCGTGGCTGTGGAGGGCTCTCCGTGATCTCCCTCAAACGCTTTCAGAAACAAAAATGGGACTCATTAAATAGACAGTTCTATCGAAGGCGACTTGCCTTCAACTAGATTCGGGAGAGAAAAACGCAAATCGGTTAGTCGAACAAGTTCACAGCCGACGCAACTGGCCCGCTGATTACAAATCAGGTGCTAAAATGTCCGATGTTCTATTTTGGGTTGAACAACAGGCTGAAACGAGTCTGAAGATTTGTGTTTGGAAAATAAAAGGGGGGCAAGTGTTCGCGGAGATGTCCCCCCACCAGAGGTCGGAGCAATGGAGATTGGTGACCCTGATGCCAGTCTGCCAGGTTCACAGGGGGCGGACATCTCCACGCTGAAAACAAGCCCAAAAAACCAAAGAGAAGAAGAGAGCGAGAAAAGGGAACGAAACAAAGAGGAAATAGATTGTAACTAGGGTAATGAGACGGGCAGAAATAGAGAGGTGTTAAAGCCGAGAGTCAGACGGAGGGAGGCCATTGGTGAGAGGAGGAGGGGGGGGGGGGGGGCAAGCCTCTCTCTGTGATTGGCCATTAGCCTCTCGTGATGGGAGTCACAGTCAAAGCGGCACTCCTTTGATTACAGCGTGAGAGGACCCTTGGAGGAAAAACAACACGGCAGACACACACAGACACACACACATACACACACACACCAATCACACACACTCACGTTTCCTCAGGGGGTTGATTTGGGCTGTTGTTTTTCCACTGTCTGTTGACTTTTAATCACACACGCTATCATTACGAAATGAACCAAAAACCTCATCCGCATAAACTCAGGGGCTTACTGTCGAGGGACAATTACTGTAAGTGTTCCATATACTGAGTCAGATTATTTGATACATTTCAACAAGTCAATAGCAACTAACAAGACACGCTGCCATTGGAAAACAGCTCAAAATATTTGCAAAAAGTTGAATAGGATCCATTGAAAAGCAAATATATGCATAGCAAAACAGCACAGCATTAAAATTCATTGGAGGAATGCTAACCCAATAAATCAATGGTTGTGTAAGAGGGATAGTGATGGAGAGAGAGAGAGAGAGAGAGAGAGAGAGAGAGAGAAAGAGAGACAGAGACAAATATAAAGAGCTAAAGACAGAAGAACAAGAGAGAGTAATTGCAAAGAGAAAGAGAGAAAGAGAGAAAAAGAGGAAAAGAAAGAGAGAAATAAAGAGGGGACGAGATTATTATTCGAGAGAGAGAAAGAGAGAGAGAGAGAGAGAGAGAGAGAAAGAGAAAGATAAAGAGCTAAAGACAGAAGAACAAGAGAGAGTAATTGCAAAGAGAAAGAGAGAAAGAGAAAAAGAGGAAAAGAAAGAGAGAAATAAAGAGGGGACGAGATTATTATTCGAGAGAGAGAAAGAGAGAGAGAGAGAGAGAGAGAGAGAGAGAGAGAGAGAGAGAATACAGACAGAGGATTGTGACTAGAGTGCATGACACTTTTTTTTACCAACCACTGGCGTCTTGATAATAGCGGCAATCTAATCAATTAGACTGACCTGGTCCTATCCTGGCTGGGTAATGTGGCCACAATGTTAGTCTCAGTGGGCTGCACTGTCCATGTGACCCAGGCATCACGACAGTAAGACACCCTCCACTGGCTTTGAAGGCCGCTGCTTTACGTAAAAGGACAGTCTACCAAAGGGTGAAAGGTCAAACTGGTTTCTCTTTCCTTTTCATTCATTTGAAGTGATGTTCTATTCCTCCCCCAGCCAGTTACCATTAGGAACATCCATTCAAACGTATCTTGAAACTAAAACAGGTTACGGGGGCCTCGGCCTAAAGGAATCGGGTTCCATGTGAAGACGACCTAATAGAAAAATGGACATTGGCGTCATATTATGTCTGACAAGGTGAAAAACGAGGACTGCCAGATGCCACACACTGAATAGGTCCCAACAAAACAAACAGCCGTCTGTCCGTTTCCATTCTCGCTCCGTCCCCAGAACACTCGCCGCCTGTTTTGTACTCCATCGCTTTCACGCTTGACTTGGCGCTGCTTTTGTCAAGCGCCGGAATAGCCCGACTCGGTTGCAGCGTGGGGGGTTGAGTTGGGTGCCTTTGGGTGAGGGGTTGTTATTGTGCTGACCCCCCCACCCCCCACCCCACCCCACCCCCACCCCCATCCCCCCCCACTCCCCAGCCCCGTTCCTCTTTTAAATGTGTAATCAACACCTGAGGAGCCTCTCCCGTTACTTGAATTGCAACGCCCTGAAGCCCCGTAGGGGATCCATGTTACCCACACAACAGGAAGATTCATACGAACTGTTGGCCTGGGCTCCAAGCCTCGGCTGACATCCCAGCTCTGGTCTCCCTGGTGGATACGGGTACACACGCCCTCCCGAGGGAGGCAATCTCCCCCCCCCCCCCGAGGTGAGCTTCTCCCACCAGGCGTACACGTGACTGGGCCCGGGGGCGTTGAAGTCTATCCCAGAGAGAGAGGTGTCATACATGACCCAACAGGAAGAAGAAGAAGAAGAAGAAGAAGAAAAAGCAGTGAACAGGTGAATGAGGGAAGTTAGGAGGCGTTATGAGTTCGATTGGTTACAGCCAGCGTTCCAACGTCACGATCCATGCTAACGTTTAGTCACAGCGTTTTAGTCCCCAGACTGAATCCCCCCCCCCCCCCGCCCCCCCCAGAAAACGCTCACTTTCAATCATCTCCCCGTTAAAGCACAAGTAAGTATCAATGTCACTCGCTTCCTGCCCTGTCTAACATGTGCGCCCATGCCTATGCACCCACACACGCGCCCACACCGAGAAACAAACACGCACGCACGCACACACACACACACACACACACTCACACACACACACACACACACATACACAAACCACAGTTGCTCAGTCACACATTGACGGGGGAGTGGCAGTTTCCTGAGGCCAGAGAAGGATGTGAACTACAAAGGGTCAGATGAGCCAGATGGAGGATACAGGAGGGCTAGTCGGCCTGCTTGTGTTGGAGGCCGTTTAAGACCAACGACCACTGTAAAAATGCCACTACTT
>CM030182.1:13678818-13681318 GCA_017639675.1 Aplochiton taeniatus
GACAAAGCATTCAAAGAAGGGGGGAAATGTGCCACTTCCTTCTTAGCTTTAAACCGCTGCCAAAATAGGCAAGTTCATCTTCCTAACAATCCGACGTAAAAAATCCAACACAGTAACACCACACCTCAAATCGACAGTCCTCTCAAGAGATCAAACGAGGAAACTGACGAGACAATTCCTGCAAAGACCAGGGAAGACAAGCAACCGTGATTTATTACGGAGAGAACAATTAGTGCTGGAAAACTTCCAATTAACAAGATCCCGTTTGATCAGCAGGGGAGCAGAGGTTTAGTTAGTCGGCCATCTGCGATACTACGGTCAGATAAAGCTGAAACGAAATGATTATGGCAAATTAATGGGTGTAAAAGTCACAAATTTATATGGCGAGGATGATTTCATATGTTTAATTAGAGAAGGAGGAGTGAAAGTCTAAACAATAGAAGTCGTTTCAAATTATTAAGGGTGGAGGGGGTAGAAGAGGAAGACGGAAAGGCGGACTGTTAGGTATAGTAAAGCCTCAAAATAGAAAAAGAAGAAAGTGAAGAAATAATCAGAAAAGGACCAATAAATTCAGTAATAGAATAAAAACGAATGTTTCAGATAACGAGGGCTTCCTCGTGTCCTAAACTCAATATCAGTCTCTTACAATATGAGTGTGGAGAACGTATTCATCTATTTAATTTCTGTCACGTCAATATTTCATAAAGAATCAATACATTCTTTTTGGATTCAAGAGCTGCAGTAATCTTTTCAAGTAATTTCCAATACTGCCAAGATCAGAGCTACGAACCCCTACAAATCAAATTACCACAAAATAACTGTAAACCATTTTAGATGAACGAATGCAATACAAGCGGTTTGATGTGAATAATACTGAACGAGTATAAGAAATATGCGGTCATATCTTGTTGGGAAAACAAAAGAAATATAATGCCTGCCAAAGATGGTTATTGGCTCATAAATTTCAGCTCCTTCTCTCACCTGAAAACTGTTTGACAGTCTTGGGTAATATTCAAATTCATACGCATAGTAACGAGAAAAGGGGAATAACTGAATACTTAATGTACCTGACACTGGTGTTGACTTGTTTTGTTGAACATTTCAGAGGGAAAACACAAATATGAATTCTGCCATGGGAAAAAAAAATACAATGAATGCCACCGCCGTTTTGAAGAAGAGTGAATTAAATTGCTATGTTACCACACAGTTACTCTTAATAAAGGAATTATTTTCCAGACAAAGTAATTAGATTCCCAACACAGTGTGGAATTCACCCACACCTATATCTGGAACTTTCTGTCAGCTACCTATCACACCTGAAGAAATACCGAGCACCTGCCAAACGACTACTACTGTCCCCAGGAATTGGGGGGGGGGGGTTGGCTTTCCCCTATGGGAACCAAAAGCGAGTCCGCTTTCTCTCAAAGTTCATGTTCGCCTGACAGACAGACAGACGGTCAAAATGGCGGCAGCAGACTAATTGTCCGCCCTTACTTGTTGGGCGACATGTCAAAATTCTCTACAAATAGCCTACTTATTTCCCATGCAGAATATTGTGGACTCTCAGCTCTTAAGACCTTCACAATACATTACACTGGGTTGATTACATACCTTGACCTTTGCAACCCTCCCAGAAAATTCAAATACAATTAAAAAAGAACAAGAAAATAAGCTCTACAGCCATATAGAAGTTCAATATTTGGTGGGGATGCATCACTGGCCATGTGGGAGGCAAGCATTTGGGGATGCGGAGGTTGTTGTGACTCACACTTATGCTCGCGCACACGCATACACGCACGCACGCACACACACAAGCGCACACACACACGAACACACACACACACACACACGAACACACGCACACGCACACACTTGCATGCTCGCTCTCATTAACATAAATGCACTCTCTCTGTCTCTTGCTCACACATCATTTCTCACACACTCGTCAAAGTGCAAGTGGGACGCTGTCTTCCTCCTCTCTGTTTTATTGCACAGACTTTTATTCCTCTCATCCTCCCTCTCCCTCGATCCCCTATTACCTCCGACCCTCCCTTCCTCTCTCCCTGTCTTTGTGTCTGTGTCTCTTGTTGACTGTCGGCCAGTCTTTCCGCCTGTGGTCTTTTCGAAGGTAACATGGCCATCAATTAGGGACTCCCACTTCCTCTAAGAAAAGGCTTCTGTTGTGGCCTACCCTCTCTGGGTTTCTGTATCACAACGTGGCTGTGTGTGCGTTCGGTGTGTGTTAATGCTTTTTTGTAATGCTTCTGCATATTGATTTCGAACAGGAAACAATGAAAGGTTACATTAGCCATGCCTTCGGAGAAAGTGGTGCTGCCAGGTACAAAGCCAGTGTGTTTGGGGTGTATGTAAAGTAGAACCTTTCCAAGGGACCGAGTGGGAGATAGTCAAATGATTCCTGGAAAACCCCGGCATGGACGCACACCACCGTCAGAACACATAGTTCACTGCTGGTTTTATACATTGGTTATGTTCAGCTTAC
>CM030182.1:13683818-13756318 GCA_017639675.1 Aplochiton taeniatus
CATTTGGAATCTTGAACTAACAACCGACAGCTAATTCCAATACCGAAATGAAACTAGTTTTTCTGTTCCGAACAGAACAGTTGTTGAACACATAATTCCCCTGTCGCAAAAGACAAGCAACTAAATAGTACAATGGAGACTGATCAGCCAAAATGTCCTAGGCGCTGTGAGTCCAATCCAAATGAAACAGGATCCTAATGTAAATCGAATTCAAGTTAATTATTTTGGCTGTTTCGAACAGTTTGGACACAAATACATGAAAATAGGGGACACTATTTCAGTAACCATGAGGGCTGAAAAAATAATAACTTTGGCAAAACTCAAGCACCTCGACTCTTCAAATATTCTGCTGATGACGGGGGAAAAAAAAAAAAATAATCGAAGTCAAACAAAGCAAACCATCTGATCTCACTCCAACGCCACACTGGGCAGAGCCCATACTGCTCGATGAGGCTGGTGGTCAGCTAGCAGACACACTGTAACACAGGGAAGTGAATGAGACGGCAGGACGAAACCATCCCGGGACAGAGCACAAAGCCGGGCCTCGGCGGAACGAGCTGTACTTCTCCATCTCCTCCCGTCATGGAGAGAGGAGACTCACTCCGGGATCTGTCATGGCACCGTCACGACAGGACTTGGACCCATCCATCAGCCCACTCTCCTTCCCTCTCAGCGGGTGTGAGGGTGTACGCGTGTGTGCGCGCGTGTGTGAGCGTGTGTGTCCGAGTGTGTGAGGGTCTGTGTGCGTGCGTGCGGGAGTGTGTGTCTGTGGGAGCGGGGGGACTGAAATTGATGGCCGGCCAAATTTAGATTATCCCCAGGTGAAACCAGAGGCATGTGAACGGCAGGCTGTGAAATTAAGAAGGGTGTGGAGGGGGAGGGAGGGGGAGGGGGGGGGGGGGGGGTCGCTACCTGTCATCTGTAACAGAGGAGTGTGAGCTGGCGTCTGAGGGGCAGAGGATCATGTGTCCCATTACGCTGAAAAGAAGGAAGACCGGGTGAAGGCCTGAGGAGAGGTACAAAGAGAGGAGGAGAATGAAGAAAGGAAGAAGGGAGGAAAAAGGGAGGAAAAAGGGAGGAAATACGAGGACTGAGACAGAGGGCGACGGGAGAAAAGGAGAGAGCAGCGAGGGGGAGGAATAAGCAAACGTGAACCGACATCCTGTTCAGACGGCTCTCTCCTCTTGTCCCTGCATCTCCTCAGCTCTGCCCCAGTGTGTTCAACCAGCGTAGTGTACACCACGCCCGCAAACTCTACTCAACTCTACTCCAGTGTGTTCAACCAGCTTAGTGTACACCACGCCCGCAAACTCTACTCAACTCTACTCCAGTGTGTTCAACCAGCTTAGTGTACACCACGCCCGCAAACTCTACTCAACTCTACTCCAGTGTGTTCAACCAGCTTAGTGTACACCACGCCCGCAAACTCTACTCAGCTCTGCTCAACTCTACTCAACTCTTCTCCAGTGTGTTCAACCAGCGTAGTGTACACCACGCCCGCAAACTCTACTCAACTCTACTCCAGTGTGTTCAACCAGCTTAGTGTACACCACGCCCGCAAACTCTACTCTACTCTACTCAACTCTACTCTACTCAATTCCACTCATCTCCCAGTCAAATCTACCCCAGTAAACTCTCATCTCTGAGATCCCTTTTCACTTCTCGCAAGTCGCACGCACACACGCACCCACCCACACATACACACCCACACACACACACACACACACACACACACACAGCCTTGAAAAAGGAGCTCCTCGCTCCACAGAGGGCACTGGGGCTCGGCGGAGGTAGGGGTGGGTGTGTGGGGGGGGGGGGGGGGGGGGGGGGGGTTGGAGGTTTTGGGGGGGGGCTCGACACGTCTGTGGAAAACGGTCTGCGGAGCAGGCCCTCCTCAGATGACATCATAGCCCCCTGTCAGCAGGGTCCTTTAAACCTGGGGAGTTAAAACGCAAGACGGAAGATCACAGGCGGCCCGATGGACTGAGCAGAGGAGATGATGGAGGGGGCGGGAGGGATGCCGAACAGATGTGTGAAAACAGAAAGCGCGGGGGAGAGAGAGAAAGAGAGAGAGAGAGAGAGAGAGAGAGAGAGATAGTACAGGCCTGTGGTGGTGATCACTAAGATCCACGGCGGCTTCCCAGCTAAACTCCTCCGGCTGGTCCGGTGGGTGTTGTGTCAGGTGTGTCAGTACTGGTGGGGACTGGGTGGTGTGCGCGTGTGTGTATGTGTGTGCGTGTGTGTACGTGTGTGTGTGCGTGACCCCAGCCAATCCATTCGCTGTGTCCTAGTGTGCGTCACCCTGCAAACTGCCTCTTCATCGTTCCCTGACACACACACACACATCCACACACACACTCAGAAACATGGGTGAATTCTGCCCCATCACTATGTTTACTTGAATAAATTCATCAAGCTTTTACACGATATGAACGATATCTGATATGTAAACATTGACATAATATTTCTCCAACGTGCTTGTAATATTAAGTGGCTGTTTCTCGTTTGAATTCTTTCCTTGGCAGCTTTGTCTCTGGCACCTGCCTCTGAAATCGAAGAGGAAAGATGAGGGCGGAAAAAGGTTTTTATGTCATATTTATTTTGGTCTAATCATTAGGATTAGACTGCTGAAGAAACGCATTAATGCCTAATCCTCCATGCCCCCATGCCCCCATGCCCCCCCCCCCCCCCCCCGGTCCTCTCCTCTCTTTACCCCTCACCCCTCTATCCCTTCCAACCCCCCCCCCCCCCCCCCCCCCCCCCCCCCCCCCCCCCCTGGTCCTCTCCTCTCTTTACCCCTCTATCCCTTCCAACCCCCCCCCCCCCCCCCCTGGTCCTCTCCTCTCTTTACCCCTCACCCCCTCTATCCCTTCCAAAACGCCTCCCACCGCCCTCCCCCGCTCTTTACAGCGCCGAGCGCTTTTAATTCGTCGGAGGAAAATAGAGGCACTCGTTTGGAGCTGCTTTGAGCCTCTGCCAAGCTCTCGTTTGCATTGTGCGCTTACAGCTGGGCTCACTCTCTTTCTTTCATTCTCCCTCTTTCTCTTTTCTGTCCCTCTCGTTCGTCCCCGTCCCCGCCCCCTCCCTTTTTTTGTGGGGCTGTCTTTCTTGATGGTTTCTGCAGGGGGAGTGGTGGGAGGACAGGGTCACTTGTCATGGGGCCAACTTTTGGGGTTTCCAGCCTTGGCGTCCACACACACAGAGACACACACATACACACGCACACACACACACACACACACACACACACGCTGTAAACACAAGGGGAGGCAGTGGAGGTGGGAGGGACAGGGCGACAGGGAGGAGGGGGGCCCCCATGGCACACTCTTAGAAGCCGAACCTCACCCTCTTCCTTTCAGTCCTGCTCCCCTCTCCTTTAGCCGGTCTGACTCTCTCCTCCTCCTCCTCCTCTGTTCACTGTCGAGGCTTTTAACTAAAAGAGAGAGACAGACTGGCTTCAAAACAAAGACAGACAGACGGAAGGAGGAACCGGGAGAAAATACATAAATATAGAGGGAGAGAGTGAGAGAGAGAGAGAGAGAGAGAGAGAGAGAGAGAGAGAGAGAGAGAGAGAGGAGATAGCGGGGAAAATGAAGTAGGAGATGAGATAAAGAAAGACATTAGAATACTCCAATAAAGCCAGGGATCAGATAATAATACCCTCAGAAGACGTTCACATGTTCTCCATCGCGGCGGGAAAACGCTGATATTAAAACACGATGGATGGAGATAAGCGACAGTCATTTGGTCTCATTCTAAACCGCCTGCAAGGCAGCCGCTGAGTTATGAGTGGAAATCAAATCAGGGGGGTGCTCATTAAGCTCTGTTTTCCAACGCACAGTATTGCTACCACCAAAAACGGGAGGGTCGCGTGACTGGGAATACTACCTGAACGTTACACAAAGAAGAGTTAGCCTAGACGAACAGACACACGCACACACACACACACACACACACACACACACACACACACAAACGTCTGTACACATGAACACACACACACACACACAAACTCACACACACACACACACACACACACACACACACACACACACACACACACACACAAGCACAGATCCAAGCTTAAAAGATAAAATGCCAGACAATCACTGGACAGAAAAACCCAAACACAAACGTTGCCGATGAGATCAGCAGCCAGCCGTGATTTGGACTGTGCGTCTACCACTGGCTCTCAGAGCTTAAAGACGGGTTTCAATGCAGTTTATCAAGGCCTCTGCCTTCGCTGATCCACACATTTCTGAGCAGAATGCAATGCCCATTATATAACTCCCCCGTGACTTTCATCATAAGTTCGTCCTGTAAAAGTGCACTGTTCAATTCAACCGATAATCTCTCTATTTTAGGTTTTATCTTTTAAAGGAAATAAATAAATAAATGTAAACCCAACGTAAAATATATAAATGCATCCAGACAAGGAAAGAACATCTAAAATAAGTCTGGCCAGCTCTGGATGTGATTTGCCTAGTGTTATACCATCCAACCTAATCAAACGTCGAATTAGAGAGAGTCCGCCACATTAGCTAGCCACCGCACGCACCCAAAGCGGCGCTGCAGCAAATTCAAATTTAATTTGAATATCAAATGAATCCTTTTAGGGAGAGAGTGATGCAATTTTCCAAAGCGTGCGTGCAGATAACGATCCGACTTCCAAGGGATCACGTTCAGCGAGGTAAAGGTTACATCTCCATGACAACTTGGAGAGCTGGCTGAGAGGGGACGCATACTTTCCCCTCCCCAACGGAAACCACGTAAACTGTGAGCTTATCATTCCGGATTTATTACAGAGAAGATAACATCACTGATGATGATATGATAACAGGAATTTGCGGATAAACTAAACATATTAAACAGGGAGAGATTCTTATTTTTATAATTAAATTAAATAAGGGATGTCTCTCTCTCTCTCTCTCTCTCTCTCTCTCTCTCTCTCTCTCCCCCTCTCTCTCTCTCTCTCTCTCTCTCTCTGTATACATACAAACACATACACCCATACATTCAGTATATCATTCATGTAAAATTTGAATTAAAAGCCATGTCTTGCTCATGTCTAAGTAAGGTAATGAACCCTTATTTTACAAGAAGGATAGTTGTGAGTTGTTGGCTTTCTGGTTGTGGTGTGTGTATATCTCTTATCTCCATGACAGCCACCTCAACAGTAGTTCAGAACATGTTTCATCACAACAGCGCGAGATGTGCATCGCCAACACACCAGTCACACAGGATGTCAGGAGTGTGTGTGACTGAGACGCAAGTCAAGGCGTGCCGCAACTGAAAGGCCTGCACAGGAGATTACAAACACATCCACCCCTCTGTATGCACACATTCACACACACATGCACACACACGCACACACATGCACACGGAGCTCAGCGTGGAGGAAGGTAAGTGAAACAATGTGCTCCCAATATGCTGTGACAAAGCTCCCGCATATGGAGTCTTGGCTGGGTTCAGTTCGACTTGGCCCGCCTCGGCCCTCCTCTTCCCACATGGAACTCCAGGAGGAAGCCTGACCGCGCTGTGACTCCTCGGCCTCAACACACGGCTCTAATCGCCTGGGAAAACAGGAAATTGTGGTTTGGGGGGAAAATGTAATGTTTATACTTAAGGGTCTTTCCTAACATGCCCTGTCTCCCCCTTTCCCTGCTCCTTGTCCTAATTGATTGAAAGTGGCTAGCGCCATTCGAGGCCGACCGGGGGGTTGGTTACACTGGGGGCCGACCGAGTCCATCACACCTGTGGAATTTTTACGAGACGGGAGAGGAGGAGAGGAGAAGAGGGGAAAGAGGCAACCGCTTTGAAGATCGTATCGAGTCACGGCAAAAAGAAAGGGTCTATTTGTCATCGACCCTGGATCTACCTTTGACTTTTAAGTGCACAGAGACTTCCTCGAATTAGAGCCCGTTGAGGTAAAGTCAACTTGACTACAGTTGGGATTCATCCAGCCATACCTACACACACACACACATACACGCACAAACACACACACATACGCGCACAAACACACACACATACGCGCACAAACACACACACACATACACACACAAACACACACACACGCGCACCGACTATTGTTACTGCTTGCCCACTCCGTCCTAATGCCCCCCCCATCTCCCGTCCTGCACACTTCCTGTTCTCACCCATCAATCAAACGCCTCCCTTCCTGTCCCGCCCCTGTGACGCTCCCAAACCCTTTCTCCCCCATTTCATGGATCATAGATATTCTGCATGCCTACACGTACTGCTCTGTGTGTAAAAAGTAATTGATCTGGATGTCTCTACATAGACGCACACACACACACACACACACACACACACACACACATACACACACACAACGGCACACACACACTCCAAGCGGGACAGGGAGATGTAAGAGGATCTCCGGGCGTCTTGAGTGTTCCCCTCGAAGGGGTCTGAATGGCAAACAGGTGGACACACCTGGAGCTCTGCAGTGAAACACACACGCACGCACGCACGCACGCACGCACGCACACACACACACACACACACACACACACACACACACACACACACACACACACACACACACACACACACACTCGCATACCCACCCCAACGATTTCCAACCCCACTCAAAAGTCTCCTTCCAGACCCTAAAACCAAGGCAATGTCTCTTTTGGAGCTCTTTCTCCAGATTCGGGAAGCGTTAACAGGTGTGCGGTAGGGAGACAAATTGTCAGAAGTCAGAGCTTCTCCGTTTGCGGGGATGGATGTTCCCCCCAAAACACTCAAGAGGATTATCCAGCGGAAACCCAGGCCTCTGTGGAGCAGGAACAGGACGTGTTACGGCCCTCCGACCGGAAGGAGCCGTAGTGAAAGATTATAGGTGCTTTTAGAACTCACGTGTTTTATTAAAACGCAATGAAATCCTACGGGAGACTCGAAAGAAATACAGTGACTTGGAGAGAGAGAGAGAGGGGGGGCAAAAGACAGAGTGAGAGAGAGAGAGAGAGAGAGAGAGAAAGAGAGTGAGAGAGAGCAAAAGACAGAGTGAGACAGAGAGAGAGAGAGAGTTAGAGAGAGAGAGAGAGAGAGAGAGAGAGAGGAGTCAGGCGGTGTGGCAGGGGAGGGAGAGGCGGAGGGGGAGGGGCATTCCACGCGGCTACAGGCTGGGGTTGAAGGGAAGCGTCCAGGGCTAGGTGAGAGAACCCTGTGATTTGCATGTAAATGCAGGCCCATCTCGAGTGTGTCGGTGGGCGGTGAGAGGGGGTTAAGTGGAGGCCTTCGACTTGGCTCCACGGCGGCCATGGTTTCCCCTGTAGGACTCCCCGGAGGTGTCTTTCTTTAGCTAAATAATTACTAAAAGTAGTTTGCAGTCCATTGGACACGTACAAACCTGAGGAAATAAGACTGGGCCGAAGAGTTTAGATGCCGGTTTAGATGCTGTAAGGAGATGCCTCAATGTTTTGCGGCACTTTTAGATTGTGCCGATTGTCCCGAGAGATTTTCAGATCATGTGTTTTCTCTTCTTTTACTTTTTGTCGATGTGGGGTGACGTTGTTGAATCTCCGGTAAAAAAAAGAACACGTTGGTAAGAAATGTTAAATCATACGTGTATGTTGGGAGGTATAAATGTGACAGGGTTAAAAAACAACTCTCATTGTGTCTGAATGTGTCCTTTATAGCACACCGCTTTAGCTAAGAGTCAATGTAGTTATACCCTTCTGTCTTGTTGACATTGCCTTTGTATGCATGTGTCTTCTAAAGGAGCCATGCATGCATTGTTTGGCTTCAGTCACTTGAGAGGGACATTCAGAAGAGACAGTGCATGTAATTAGTATTGGTGTGCTTGTGTGTGTGTGTGTGTCTCTCTCTCTCTCTCTCTCTCTCTCTCTCTCTCTGTGTGTGTGTGTGTGTGTGTGTGTGTGTGTGTGTTAAGGACCTATTGTGACAACAATGAGGTTGAACTCTAAAAATACAAGACAAAGCAGGAGAAGTGTTAAAGGCAAGGAAACTCCCTTTTTTTTTTATTCCCCCCTCCACCTCCCCCCAACACACACACACACACACACACACACACACACACACACACACACACACGCACACGCACGCGCACAACCACAAATGTCATAATTTGAATTTAAATAGAATTGTATCATATTCTGGAGTGAAGTATATCATATAATGGCAAGGGGATTTTTTAGATCCCCTTAAAATAACCTTTTCCTCTGCTCCTCCAGAGCTTTGTTAGGAGATGACAGCGGAACAATAGGAAAATGACCACTGCCGTCCCTCACTGGTAATTATTTTTTCCGCTCAGACCATTCACCTTATAACAATAAAGGGAATTGCTTTGAGGGCTCTTGAGAGAAAGCCATGGTTAGGAGGATATGTTCATACAGCAGCTTTGGTGTTTGCTTTGGCTAGAAGTCCAAATTCCTCATTTAAAAAGACAGCCCTGGCCTAATGTTGGTGTTTTTAGTCGTCATTACCCATTAAATACCGATATGACTTGTCATATAGTAAAGAAATGACATTTCATATTGTGGTGGAGTCAGAAGGCTAAAATACAGTGGTGAAGTAGTTTTAAAAATCTCCCTTATTCTATAAACAATTAACAACAGAACACACAGGAAACAAATGTTTTAACGCCAAAGACCAACAATTTTCGCAAAACTTAAAAACGATGTCCAGTCACACACAGCTGACGTATCATGGCTAAAATGTGCGGGTGCGGAAGGATGTGCTATGTGAGCCTGTCATACCACGGAGTGCTACAACAATAGGGTGCGTTATTACTCTACAACCAGAGGAAGCGTTTTATAAGCCAGGTTGATGACACACACGTGAAGGCCGGCGCGGCTTTGAAATGTGAGCATGACGCTTCAAAGGGAACGGGTTTCCTCACGAGTTTATTTCCAGTTTCTTACCACATGAGTTTCCAGTGTTAGGGATATGGCGGCAGGAAATAAAGGAAAAGGGTTAAAAGCAACAGCACTGTCCTGCTTTCTTTCTTTCTTTCTCTCTCGCTCTCTTTTTCTCTCTCTCTCTCTCTCTCTCTGACACACACACACACACACACACAGAGACATTTGAAACAAAGCATATGAAACACAGACAGAGAAAGTGCCTGCACTTCAAACAAATGGGACTTCATCAATGTTATCTGTAATGGTTCCAGGCTGTCCCTCCAGTCCTAATCACTGCCAGAGAGATAGAGGGGGTGGGAGGAAGGGAGAGAGGGAGTGAGAGAACCTTTGCTTCCTGCCCCTAAGGGATTAGAAGTTGCGGTGCCCCGGGTTGACAAGACCCTGGTTGCCTTCAGAAAGTTGGATGACGTTGCATGGCACATTCGAAAAAAGTACGGGTCTTAGTTGCCGTGATACGCACGTAGAATTATGAAAATATAGGTGGCTGCCGTGGCAACGGCAGACTCTTTACCGAGGGCTCGTCTTGGCACCGAGCCAAGACAAAGGACGCGGATGCTCTCTCGTTATGTTCAAAACAAACTCCCACGTTTTTTTTTTTTGTCTTGACACGAAGTTAATGTAGTGTAAGCCGTCGCGGACTAATGGCTTTATTTAGATTCCAATGAGGCTGAAGAAAGGGGCCAGGTGCAACACAAAACAGCGACTGTGGGGCGATGAAGGCTGCGGTACAGCAGTTTGAGCACCTGCCAGATGCCCGGTGTTAATTCATTTGGCCACTGTCTTCATTGCGAAGACTCACTTGTACAAAATACAGTTCTTTGACTTTCACTATGGCTCATGAAGGATCTCTAACATTAATTTGGTATATTGCTCGAATACCACAGACGGCTGTAAGAAAACATGGGTTCTGTATAAAAAATGTATTATGTATAGCGGCAAAATAAAAAGACAGTTCACTGAGGTAATCAGAATTGATTGAAAGGAAGGCTTTACATTTTAATTTTAATCAAAACTAAAAGGACGGTCATGGAATATATTCTATGCTGTTTTTTGGAGAATCTTCTTTAGTGGTCCTACATAACAGAGAAACAAAATCAACATAGATTTTAGAGAGGGAACATGTGTGGTGACAGTTGGCGTGTCATGTGACCTGCCTTTGGCAGACCAGGGCATCTGGGTGTGCTGGTTGGCTGGAAGGCACTGCCTGTTCACGTCTGATTGGTTGGTGGTCAATGGCAGGGGGACACACCCCCTTTGTGGTGAAGCTAATCTCTAGGCAGCAGGTCTATGGGGTGGAGGTCAAGACCCGAAGAGAGAAAGTGTGTGTGTGTGTGTGTGTGTGTGTGTGTCTATATAACCATTTCACCCTTTGAAACAACCCTAGCATAGGACACACTATGTGGTGAATAGAATACATCACATACCTCACTTCCCTTTAAGACACAACACTACTGTGGCAGATCACAAACTAAAACAAACTAATCTAAAATATATATATGTAAAATATATTACATCTGATATAAGGCTTTTTTAACACACACACACAGGCATGCACGCACGCACGCAGCACACCCACACACATTCCAGTTCAGTAGTTTCTCCACGATCGTTTTGGCCACTCCCCAGTTACCTTGTACCACAAATATTCCACAGATGAAGTAGAACCCATAGTTCAGTGGTTTGCAACAAATCCGCTAACTTGTCACCCTAACCATTTTACAGCTGACAAACTGCGGAAAGGGCTGCTGTGCCTCCTATCAAATTATTCAATTGCTTTAGACTTTGATGCATTAGCCTTGGGCTTTCAAAAAAGTCATTTCCACTACGAAAAAACCCCAGTGTAGACCTTTTACTGGGAACAAGATGTAACAGTATCTGCTCTATACTAGGCTTTAAAAATCAAACGGGAGGGTTAGCCAGCGGAACTCCATTTGTCTCTCTCGGTTCATCGCTTTTGTCTCTCTAAACTTTCCGTTTTCTCCGCCTGGTCCCCTGTGTTCATAGCGGTATCCTGTCTGACAGAAGAGAGCTGCTTTGTGAGCTTGTCAAACACCATAGCAACATGCTGAGTGCGGGTGTTTGTGAGCTCTGCTAGGAAAATTAGCCGGCATGTTTCAATAATAAAGTGGACGGGCATTAGCGCAGGAGACTGGGGTGGTGGGGTGGGGGGAGAGAAGGGGAAAGAGGGAGGGAGAGAGATAAAGTGATGTGAAAAGGGAAGGGGATAGACTGAGTCGAGGGAGAGAGAGGGAGAGAGTGGAAGCCCATTTCCTGAGGAGGTTATTGATCTGATCATCTCTGTCTGTCTGGCTCCTTCCTCTCTCCCGACAGCCTGGAGTTAGACGGGGAAAGAGGGACGACGGATGGATAAAGAGAGAGAGAGCGAAAGAGAGGGAGGTGGTGTGGGCAATAGTGCTATTTCTGCGAGGTGCAAACTAACGGTGCCGTGCTGGGTATGGCTGCACACTAAGACGAGGAATGGTTTTGTTTTTTAACCCACTGTGAAGGCGCAGAGGCATCCGCTAGCACGTTCATCCATCGCTCAATGCCCCTTTAGACTACACCTGCCCACCCCCGTTTTTATACTCAGTCGATCGGTAAGCTCAGCAAATCATTTCGCCCTCTCTGAAAGCCCCTAATGAGTTTTCAGACGCAGCGCCTCATAAGTGGCCTCAACAAGAAAAGAAAGTCCGTCTCCGTTCCTCCGAGACGTTGACCACACATCAACGGATATACATGCTGCATAATGGATGCCCTCTGTCCGAGGGGAGTGGAGGAGTCATTAAAACCCACCACCACCACCGCCGCTGCTTCCAGCGGTAGCACTTTAGCCCGTTGTCTGGCGTGCTACCGTTGGTCTCTAGTTAAGGGGAACACACCCGGGCGAGTCCAAAGCGGCAGCCTCCGTGTCAGGTTTACCGGATGAAAAGGTGTTCGGGGAGATAAGCGTTTCCATTTTTTATTTAATTTTTATTTTTTCTATTCCGGCCAGCTTCGGAGCTCGGCCCTGACGTGACGTTTGTTGGCGGGAGGTTCGCAGTGCACGCCTGAACCCGGCAATCCCGCCGGCGTTGTGTACGCTGCTAACCAGTAAACAATTCATGAGGGGCCCTCCATTTTTCATGGGCCGGGAGATGGATGTTTAGTGAGTGAGGGGGAGCGTTTGAGCAAAAGCAGAAGGGATTGAAAGGGACGAACAGAGAAGATGAGGCGAAAGAGAGAGCGAGAGAAAGACTACGATGGAGAAAGAGAAACATGAAACCTGTGTGTAGCTAAAGATTGCCTGAGCACCATGTAGGCCAAAATCACAGCTCAGTGAACAGAACTACCCCCCCTAAAAACTCCCCACCTCCCCCTCTTTCCAACTGGCCTCACTCAAACCCTGCCCGTGCCCCAACTTACGTGCAGCTCGACAGGCTGACTGGCCAGCTACTTGGTTGTAATGGGCTCAGAGTTACTGATTAGGAGTAAATTGGGGGAGAGAAATAGACAGAGAAGAGAGAAATAATGAGAGACAGAGATAGTTAGAGAAAGAAAGAGAGTGAGAGAAAGGAAAAAAGAGCGAGGGAAGGAGAAAACCAGAAAAGACGAAAAGAAAGAAAGAAAGAAAAAGAGCAAGTAAGCAAGAGAATAAGAGAGATCGAGGGAGAGAGCGAGAGAGAAAGAGACTGTGGCGCAATCACGCTGAGCTAATGAAGCCACAGCAGCAGCCCCAGCTGCTCCGCGGGGAGCTGGCCTCATAACGAAGAGGGTCTGCCTGGCTGGAGTAATTGAAAGTAACGATAATTAATATCATCAGCGTCGTCGCCGTAATCACCGTTTGTTATTAAGGGGATGTTTATAAGTTGCCTTTTTAGAAGAGAAATAAGGCTTTGGGAATCTCATTAACCTTTTTGCAAGACAAAAGCTAATCCAATAACTGGGGGTGGAAGAAAGAAACGACTATATATTTTTTATAGTCATTATGGCTTCACCATTTATGGGAATTCAACACTTTGTCGCAGATAAAGCCTTGCAAATTGGGCTGGGTATCTGAGAGGACTATTGATAGATTGATTAGAACTCTAGACATCTAGAGAGAACACTTTGAAGGAAGAGATTAGCCATAGATTCCTGGGCGTAGGTTTGTGCAGGGGGGGTGGGGGTGGGGTGGGGGGGGGGGGCTGCTGTCCAAGGGTCTGGGATGGGGTTTCAATATGTGCAGTCGGGTTATTTTTTTGTACGGTGGTTGAGAAAGAACCCACAAATTACAGTATGAGTTCCTCAATTCTACTTTCATAAAAGGCAGAATACATGGCTAAGGATCAGGCAAACCATTATTGGCCAAATGCCAACATTCCCTCAAATGCACCTTAAACCCATTAATACATTTCTGGCATATTTACTTCTTTTTAAGATAATAATAATAATAATGATAATAATAATAATTGATTTTATTTACATAGCGCTTTTCTAAGACCCAAAGACGCTTTACAGAAAAAGGATAAGACAATAATGCCCAGACAGAGAGCAACACACTAGAGTACAACAGTTAAGACAGAGATGGACAGAAAGGTAAACAATAGGGCACGGGCAACTACAAATAGACCAATCAATGAGTTGACAAAGACATAAGTTGTCCAAATTGTCTTGATTTATGACAGACAGCAACATGGGTATGTCTACTTTGTTATATTGTCGACGGAAGCCATGTCTTGAGCCTTCTAAGGTTACTAAGGCTTATTGTTGCTTCAGAGGGTAGACTGATATTGCAAGGAGCAACCAGACCAAAGATTACACTTCTGCAAATAGGCCACTACCTTCTAGTTGCATTTTCTTTTCTTATGTCCGCCGTTTCTGTAGTAGCATTGGTGAAGGAAAGCATTGTTATCGTAATTATTTTGGTAACATTCATACAAACTTGGCGGGGAATGTGTTGCAGAGATCATGCTAGTTAATCTTTCTAATTCAGCAGGTGGTAAAAAAAACTGCTAGTCAGTAACTGATGTGTCTGCTAATAACTGTAAGCCTAGATCAATTTATACTCGGTATGTGTTATTAATTGGGTGGTTATATTGGCGGACTCTCATTACTGGTTGTGGGGGGTGTGGTGTTAACACCTCCACCCCTGCTGTAATCAACGCTCCAGACAGCACTAGGATCAGGTGACATCTCCACATTTGATAAACAAATGGTTGTAGTAAAATGTGAGATATGTAAGCTAGCTGCTTGTCCAGCAACGGCAGTTTTTACAACCGAAAATCAAATAATTAATGCCTCACGATTATGATGTACTGTATTATAGCGTAAAATAAGCCGACTGGTGTAAGGGTATGAAATAATGGCCTCAAATAAAATATAAACAATATGTATAATCAATACAGATTCATGTTGACAGGAATGCCATTAATTAGCCCGTCGTTGCCAGCAGCACAATGCTTTAAAAAGCACTTTTAATGCAATCAAGAGTCACAATGACTGAATGGAGGGCTACCTTGAGAACGAGCAGCGTGGAATGGACAAGCTAGCTTCATCCTCGATTGGCACGCTTGAGTTCAACACATGAAAACCCCCATTCTCCCCCTGCATACTCCTGCAAATAAGCCTATAGTTATTCAGTTAGTTCAAGTACAATCATGTCCTTTTCAATTGCAAATCAGGCGAGTGCTCAGAATTCGAATAGACAATCAGCGAGGTCGCTTCCAAAAACACAAGCCTTACATTAAGCCAAGTCTAGCCTATTAGCGGAGGGACATATGTAGCTAAATTACACCGTGCGCCCAGGGGACATGGAAATCAGTAGGACCTCCCGCAAGAATTACCTTCTTTTCATACCCACTGCCGCTCTGGTAAGATATGGTACAATGAAAAGCCATAGCGAACATTGATGCGGGTTGAGAGTGTCCTTTTCCATGCGATTCCTGTATAGTGGAAAAAACAAGAGAACCGTTGACACTGATGAAATACTGTGAAGGAGTCGTCTACTTGGCTTTAAAGAGACTCTTTACAGAGTGTTTGCACAAGTCGTAGGTAAACAACCAGCCACTTGCCAGTAGCGTTTCCACTTGCATTATTCTCTGCGATCAGCTACTGACGTGGCAGTTTCTCGAATTAGATATTGATGTGCAACGCAACAAAAGCAGAACCCATATTAATAATGACATATTTAACATTCAGGCTTTCCCCCTTATTCCTTCTCCCCTTCTACACATACCCCGCTGTCCCTCTTCACCTAACTCCTTTTACCACATCCATCTTCATCACTCAATTTTCTCTTCCCCTTCTTTCTCTCTCATACAAACCAATTCCCTGCTAGTCCCCCCCCCCCCCCCCCCCCCTCCCTCTCTCTCTCTCTCTCTCTCTCTCATATAAACCAATTCCCCGCTAGTCTCTCTCTCTCGTTCTTTGGGCCCTGGACCACCCAGCCAGTTAGGCTGCAGCGCTGCAGGCTTTCACCAAGCTGTTCCATGGCCGTGACCTGCCTCTCTCTGCTACTTTGTTATCATCTGGCCGAGGTCAGAGGCAGCAGCCTACACCTCTCTCTCTCTCTTTCTGTCTCTAGTTTCTCTTTCTGTCTCCTTTTCTATCTCTCGCTCGCTTTATCGATTTGTCTCCCTGACTTGCGTTCTTCTCTTTATCTTTAACTTTCCCCTTCTCTCACTCACTCTTCCCTTCCCTTTCTCTGTCGCTCCTCTCAGCTCAAGCCCACAATGAGTGGGAAGGATGGCCTTTGTGGCTGATGCAGGTGTTCCGGGCCTTGATAAAGGGCCTGGGGCCGAGCTTCGGTGCCATCGGGGGTCTCATTCATCCGGGGATCCCCCACCTGTAGCGGGTCTCGACCCAGATGAGTCAGCCAGTCAGTCACGGCAATATACCTTTTGTGGCGGAGCAGTCGGCCCTCTAAGGACTGTATACACTGAAACGACACAGTACAACTGCCTGTTCCTCATGGCTGAATCGTGGCCAGAGATTAATCCACTTTGATTACAATCCAGAATGGGATTGTTTAAAATTAAAATGGGTGACAGGCGTTGAATGGAAAGCTATTGAAATGCGAGTCTAAACATGGATTGCTATGGACGGAAATAGATGACAAAAAAAAGAATGAGAGGCTGATTGCGGCAGTCCAAGCTCATTCAAGCCCCCATTTTGTAAGAGTTTTATTGGTATTGTAATTAATTGTTGGAGCAATGTGTTATTTTTTATATAAAGCCTGCAAAATAAAGAACAAAACTGTTCTGAACTCAGCAACAGAAATGAAAAAAAAAAAATAATAAATACTATACGAAGCTCAATTTGCTGCCAGTAAGAGGTTCATGGTGGGTGGGGGGCGCTAAGTATGCGACTGGTATTCCAGCTACCCTCAGAACAACCTCCTTAAATTGCCAGATGAGACTCTCAACTCACATTCAAACCTAGACACGACTTAATACATGAGCAGAGTGGACCCTTGAGACACATCTCCATCAATTCTTTCTTTTGGCTCCCAGATGAATCAACGAAAGGTTGAGCAGGGTTAGTTTATCCTGGTCAGCTTCCACACAGAGACGTTGATGTGAATCTTCCCCTCTTACAGTAAAAAAAAAAGTAAGGCAACTCACACGCCAGATCCTGACACGACAGGAAGAAAGGCCTGCCACAGGCTGAGGTAAAAACAAAAGCCGAAGGTTTGAATCTTTAAATTTGGCTGTTGTTATTGTTCAACCTAGGGGTTTTCCTCAGTCGGCTTCTTTGTTTACGTTTTAGGCCAACCTGACGCAATTATGCTCCGATGTGGGTTTCGTTTCGGCGGGGGACGTTAGTACTCAAGGTGTCTAATTATCCATGGGTAGACTGAGACACGTGGGCCCCTTTTCCGCGTGCAGGGGTGGGAGTCGTGAAATAAATTGTGTTTGTGATCTCGACTAGTCCCAGCAGAGTGGGGCAGGGAAGGAGGACGAGGGGAGGAGGAGAGGGGTGCGGAGGAGGGGGGAAAAGGGGGAGGTTAACCTCACTTTAATGAGAGTAGTTACAGGATTTAAATTTCAACGGAGTAATTTAACACTGAGGCGATCCTCCTCAGCACGCCACACCATTTAAAACTGCATATTATTCACTCTTTTGTGTTGAATATTCAATATCCTCATGGTCAAACGACTCAGGTTTTACAACCGTATGAAAGTGGAGAATTGTATGAGCTGGTATTTTACTACAGTAGTTGATAAAGCTCCCTCCCCCAACACATTGTGTCGCCTGCCTGTTGCTGCTTTGGGAATTGTGCAAAGCAAGTTAATCCCTTCTGCTTGAACAACTCAAAAAAATAAATACTGATGAACTTGTCTTTTGATTACAGTTGTACATTTATTGAGAATTATAAAAGCAAAATAATACTTTTTTTGTTGCATATTTTGCTAATGCAAACAAATGGCCATTTTGGAAAGCAAATAATCCCTCACTGTGCCACATGTGTAAACAGCCTTCCACACACACTGCAATGTTAATCCAACCATATTCCTAACAATTAGCAAATTTTAGAAAACTAAAATGATTTTTCAACAAGCAATCTTTGAACGTTCATTTGGGATTTGGTTTCTTTCCCTAGACCGGACCAAGTGGCGTTTCCCCCGTAACCCCCCCACCCCCTCTTGGCTATTGAACATCAATCTGGCCACCACCGTCTGCTCAACCTCACCCAACAATTAACTGCATTGAGAGTGAAAGCTCTAATCAATCCCTGTTATTCTCTCGCGCACGCACGCACGCACGCACGCACACACACACACACACACACACACACACACACACAGAACTACGGGGATATCCACGCACGCAAACACACAATCGCACAGCACGCGCGTGCGCGCGCACACACACACACACACACACACACACACACACACACACACACACACACACACACACACACCCGCCCACCAGGAGGTCCCTAGCAGACTCCTCACTCCTCTTCAATACCCCCGAGCAGCCCAAACAGCCTCTTAAAACGCCCCCCACTTTAGACGGGCTATTTTAACAGGTCTGCTCAGCTTCACAGGCCTCCGGACCGGGGATGGAGACGGCCATTAACCGGCGCGGGCGCAACACAACATGTGTTTGGAATAGGACACAGGCCGTCCAGACATGGCCCGCGGCCGGTTTGGAGAGAGCTCAAGTGCTGGGTGTGCATTCCATGGGCCCCGCCCACAGCCGACCCGTAACCCACCCACCCACCACCACCAAGATAACAAGTGTAGATTTACATAAAACGGGATAGGCAGGAACACGAAAGGGAGACTCATCAATGTTCCTAAGGAGGATATTCGAAGTGCCTCTTCGTCCGTGCATTCCGTGACTGTGTCCATTTTCGTTCGAAATCCAGCTAAGCGTGTCTGGCCAGGACACGCAGGGAGGTGTAAACTGTCCCTATAAAGCGCCGGAATGCCTGTTTCTCGGTCTAGCGGTGCTAAATATAAGCGGTAGAAAGAGGAGCTGGTGCTGGAGCGATAGGTAGGGGCTCCTGAACAGGCTGTCTCATTGATTCATATGGGCTTAAATGTCACAGCCAGCGGGGGCAAGAGACCCTTTAAACTCTCCTGTCAGCCCTCTGGGAGGAAAGCACAGCAGATTCCCATCCCCTCTCAAAATAGCTGGGTCGAATCCCTCGTCCTTAAATGTATTGATCAGGAGTGTCAAGTGTTGATTTTGATTTTTTTTTTTTTGGGGGGGGGGGGGGTTGAATCTTGTCATAAACTATTAATGAGGTGCAAATATTTTATAACCAGATATAAAAGCATGATTAAAACAGACATGGGTCCCCACTGATGCTCAGCCATGATTCGTCTTGGGCAGATTTTTTGGGGAGAAGTCTTTTAATGATTGTGTTTCTTATAACACACACACACACACTTCTCTCTGGAACTGATTGGCCGATTTTGTTTGCTCAGTCAACGACGTGGTCAACCCTCTGATCTTTGTGCTTTTTACGTTGAACAGAGGGAAACTGATGGCCCAAAAATAATACATGTACCGTTCACACAATCACAATATAGCCGCCACATTGATTTTCAGGTGGCGGCAGTGATGTCATTTAATGTCTGACTACATGTATAAGGTTAAGGAGAGTATGGCGATTAAATAAAAAATGTATATAAAAACAAAAAAATAAGTGTTGGAAGAACGATAACACAGTATTAACAACTGACTTTAAAATGTTGGTGACTTAACTCCCCCCATCTCTCTTTCTCTATCAATTTAAAAAAAAAAAAAAAAACAGCAAACATAACATTCAAATCAATACTGTACCCCAGACCACATTATCAGCTAAACCAAATCAGATATTGTTTCTAACTTAACTTTAACTGTTTTGCGGCATGAGGCTATAATACACCCACAGCGATTCACACCTGTTTTCCCACTCTAATCGTGACTATGGCAAATGTGGACGTCAGTGAGGGGGAGCAACATACCAGTCATCAAACCACCACTAGTTTGGACGCAGTTGTGAGCAATCATCCCAGAATATGGGCAAAACATAAACAAATACATTTGTCTACCTCCACACATTGCGCAACATTTTTTTTTTTTTTAACCGAGAAAGCTGCGCTGTCTGTTTAATCGCACTGTTCATTTGTTCTAAGAAAGGGGTTGCTCATCTTTTTCCTTCATCAAACAGATACAAATAACTAACCGTTTTTTTTTCTGCGTAGGCCATCCATCTCATTTTTATGATTCATGTATATTGCTCATAACCTGTATTTTAGCGCGTTGGTAAATTGTGTCACTTTAAAAAATGCAGCTTCGATCAATAAGTTACACATAAAACCCATTCTTGTTGAGTCAAATCAGCACGAATTAGGGAGTCGACAATCTTTCTTGATTTATCCATTCGCAGAAAGTTAGCTTCAAATAATATTAAATTATCACAGGAACCACAACATAAACGCATGCATAAAGTTTATTTGAGAGCTGAAAGTGAAATGTGTGTGTGGAGAGGGACACTTTAAACCCTGTTGACTGGGCTAGAGAGGGCGCCCTGTAAGCATTGCCAGGTCCATTTGGATAGGCAATAAATGGGGTAAAAATGTGTATATGCGTCAATATTGAAGATTGAATATATCATAAGTAATGTCATAGATGGTCTAAAGCGTCACTTTAGTCCCAACGGCGGTTTAGGATGCTGTTTTTCTCTTGTCCCTTGTTTAACGTGTTTTTTGAAGTTACCGCTGTCGAAGGTGATGGACGTGATAGGCTGAAAGGGGGAAGAAAGAAGCTTGCCTCGTTCAGAACAGCAGTGCTGCTGGAGAGTTCGCTCGTCGTCTGCAAGCTCCAGCTTAAACGTGACATCGAACCTTTTTTATTTTATTTATAGGTTCTATTTGAATCTTTTACTAAACAAGATGTAACTATTTTCACATTGCATTACTTTCTTGTAAACAATTCATGTCGTTTATAAGAGCCGGGAGAGCAAACGCCGATCTGTTTTCGAATGGAAGTTATTTTAGTGAATTGTTTTGACTATGTTATGCCGAAGTGAGTTTTGTGTTTGCCCGTCTCTGTTCGTTGTTGACCTCTAATTTTGGATTCATCACTGCATCCAGATACAAGAGGGAAACACTGAGCAAGGATTCCGCAAAGCCAGCTAGCTTACAACAGACCCGGGGATTTAAATCGTATTTGGTGTGCTCCGGGAGAGGCGAGAGTCAAAGAAAGAAATTCATGTGGCCATTCTCTTTATAGCAAAACATTTTGGATCGCAGAATGAGCAAAGAAAGACCTAAGAGGAATATCATCCAAAAGAAATACGTACGTATTGCAATATATTATATATATGGCTAATGTGGTTAAATGTTTCATCTTACTAAGTTTGCATTCGTCTGTTTTGATGAAAATGCATAAACTTTCATCAAGGACAGCAAAGCTTACCATTACGCAGATGTGTCCTTTATGAGTCAGGTATATATTTAGGATTATAAACTTCCTCAATGTGCGAACATTTGCGTGTCTTTGATTTGAAGGTATTCTGTTTGTCGGCTACGTCTGCTTCTTCGATCCAGACATTTTCCTGGCTATTTGGCCATGAGGTTGCCTGTTGAAGGTTTACTGATATTTTGAACCACGTCTATGTTTAATAGTGGTCACTGTGGATTACAATTGTTATTGATAAGGGCTTCATTTTCCAGAAGAAATTGTTTTATCTATGGCTTTGTTTGCTCCCTACGGCCCCTATTCAGAGCCGCGAAGACAGCCATATCGCCATGGCTCAGCTATTCCGGGTTCCATTTCCCCATGCTAGGCATTCTCTTAAAAAATGTGCCATTTGCAGAAATGGACATCTTGCTGGTGATGAGAATAAGGCAAAGATATTGTGGCGTAGTAAAAATGGTATATGATGTTATGTATCAATAGCTTTATTTGTAAAGGCGACCTACCTACATTTGGGGACAGTATAGCTCTTTAATTTTCTCCATAAAAATACAGGGGAGGCAAGCTATTCAACATATCAGTTCGATTTGCAGCACTTCAGACGTGGTGCGGACGCTTCTGAGTTTCGTACTTAGCTGTTAGGTCTTAGAATTAAGATGGCAATTCGAAGTCCGATCATTTACGCCTCGTGTTGCACGTCTCTTGTGACCTCTGAGCGAATGGAAGATATTGCAGCAGCCGGAGCTCGATCAGACACTATTTCAAATCTTCGGGGCTCTTTTTTAAAAGGCCTACTCAGGTGATCTGCTGATAATTGTTAATGCATGGGTTAGGAGAGCCCCTGCGTATACCCTAACTTAATGTAATCGTGCCTCATGAATTGAGTACAGGTTGTTGCCTTTTCAGTCGCATTGCAGAGGTTCATGTGTTAAGCGAAAGCAAAGCAACCATTTTCTTTCTGCAAGTAGGCTTACACCGGCAAATCTGTGAGGAAGGGGCTGCACAATTTTGGCATTATCAAGGCTTTCTGTCCGTGTAGATGGTTTAAGTTATCTGCCTCGAGGGAGGATTCCGAGTTTAACCTGTGCAATCCAAACAAAAGACGTAATCTGGTACTGTGGCGCTTCGCATAATGTTTTGCAAGTTACGTTTTATCGTTTTCCATGGAAGTTTTTTTTGCATTGATTTTGGATTCATTGTTGGCCAGCAACATGGTGTCAATTAATTATCATGCACGTAATTGACACATTGTTGCAGTTATTTTCACATTAGGCATATTTGGCCTCAAATTCACTGGAACTGTAATCAGGAGAGCACCCCCTCCCCTGAACACATTTTGTAAGATTCTGAAATCTCCACTTTACAGTTTTCCCTAAATGAGGTTTTTAATTTATATGTCTGGATCCAATAATATTATTGAAAGTACCTAAACATATATTTTACAACACGAATGTCAATCAACGTAAGCAACAGGTTAGAAGAATTAACTAACACATATAAACTCGAGCCCCCTGACGTCACACAAGTTTTTTTTGCATTCCTGAAAGCTCCCCCCTCGCCCTTTTCTGTTCCGTCAGCAAAACCCACGTTACGCAAATGTGCGTAATTGTAACAATAATAATAACTATAATAACAATAATGTTTATAACTTTTCTTGGTGAGTTATTATTAACGCTGCCTTTAGGTCCAATTAATCTGGCCCTCATATAGCTGATTTGACTTAAATCCACGCCATAAATCTTGGAAAAATGTAGTCTTAAGTAACTGTTATAGAGAAGATTGGGACTTTAATGCATTAAACACGCGTTATTGCAGTGTTTTGACATGTCCATGTTAGGTTTATGGCAGTTAGTGTTAAAATGTATTCAGCCATATTATAATACCAGCATTTTTAAACGTCGGTTGTTCGGCATAACTTGAATGCAAGGTAACAGTTCACAAAATGGCTGTTATGAGTTATTCAATGTTCCTGAGGCCACCAATGTGTGTCTTAAAAATAGGATGGAACGTGTGTGTGTGTGTGTGTGTGTGTGTGTGCACAGTCATATCAGCATTTTATTATATTATGAATCTGTTCTATTTGGGGAAAGGGTGCGTTTCATTGTAGGACCCTGTGTGTGTGCTGTTAAAATGGGTTGTAGTGAAACCGTTCGTTCTACATTTGCACATCTGGGTCTTTGCTGCTGCTGCAGTGGCAGAAGCTGCTGTGGTGGAAATGTCGTCTGGCCAAGTGGGGGGCGAACAACTAAACAACAACCTGGAGGAGAGGTCCCAAGGGCCCCCACTTAGAACAGAACTTTTGGCCCTGCAGATTTGACCCCCCCTCTACCACCTTAATTAGCGTGTGACAATTAAACATGCTTGGTTTAACCATTCCCCCTGAAACATGAGTCTTAGTTGTTATCCCCCCCCCTCCTCCTCCCACACACACACTTCTTGACACCCCTACATGTACCAAGCATAAATGTTATTAAAAATCGTCTGTCATAAATACAGAGGGGGGGGTCTTTCAATATAAGCTAAGGAGACCGTACAATTACCCATCTCGCCCACTGTGATTGATAGGTCCAATGGCAATCAGAGTCAAATAAGCAAAATTGCATATTTAGATTATTTTGGAGGGGGGTCTGTTATTCATTAATGGCTTTTCCTGCCAACTTGACAAGCATTTGAAGTACTCTCTCTCTCTTCTACTACCCCCCCCCCCCCCCCCCAGCAAACACACACACACACACACACACACACACACACAAAGTCTTTCTCTACTCCCTTTTCTGTCATCGAAAGCAGTTTTATAAATCTTTGTCTTTTGTCATTTGCTTTTTCACCAAAAAAACAAACTTGTATGGCTTTGAACGAAGTAGCAAATGGTAACGCGTGCCTGTGATGTTCTGTTAAACTGAACATGACACTGTGCGTATCGTACGTGAGGGAGTGTGTGTGTGTGTGTGTGTGTGTGTGTGTGTGTGTGTGTGTGTGTGTGTGTGTGTGTGTGTGTGTGTGTGTGTGTGTGTCAGCGTCAGCGTGAGGGGGGCGAGCATGGCGGAGCGCAGCACAGAGAAAGCAGCCAGGGCCATTTTGTGCCGACTCGGCTCTTCCTGCAGGCTCCAGCTGGGGCTAGGCCTCTGATTCACGGCCCTGTGTGTGTGTGTGTGTGTGTGTGTGTGTGTGTGTGTGTGTGTTTGAGAGGGTGTGTGTGTGTGTGTGTGTGTGTGTGTGTGTGTGTGTGGGACGAGCACAGCTGCTGCAGGGGCCTTTACAAATGTAAAGAGGCTGTCAGTGTTTGTTTCATCAGGCGCACAACCAATGAGGGCCAAGTTGAAAAATCCACGGCAGAGAGAAAGGCGTAGGAGAAAGAGAGAGAAGGAGAGAAAGAGGGAGAGTGTGTGCGGATGGCGCACCAAAAGGGGAAACAAAAACAGAGAGCAGGACCTGAACCTCGGGAGGCTTGCAGAGCCACAGCCCTCCCACCCCACACGTCTTCCTCCCTCTTTCCTCCCACTCTGTTATTCTCTCTCTACCTCTCTACCTCTCTCTCTCTCTCTCCCCCCCTTCCCGGAGTTCTTCAGCTTCACAATTGAAATGTGGGCCTCACGTCGGACCATGAGGAGAGGGTCGCAGGCCTGTTTTCTCCGACTGTGCCGAAGCTTGAATGCGCTTCATTTAACCCTATGTTTTAATGCAAATGGCCCTTTTGTAGGCTCCCCTCTCTTCACGTGTAGAACATGCCGGAGGGCACCTCGGTGACCCTGGGGGGCGGGGGGGGCAGCGCCACGGTAACGGGGCCAACGTAATCCCGCGGGGTCCGGAGATTTGTATTGGGGGGGGGGGGGGGGGGGGTTCACACATGCTGATTTGTTTACTAAGTTATCTTAGTGAGATAATGCGGGTACAACGTTACTTTAAAAAATGCTGTGGACTCATTATGTCATGGCGATGATAGGATTCTTTGGATCTGCTGAGCAAATAACCTCTCCACTCTCCAGTAACTGAGGAAAGGAAATGAAGAAAGGAATAGGTCTGAGTTTGGATCCATTCGATTGTTTACCGTGGTGGTCATGTGTTCTATGACGCCGCACCCAGCCCTTAGGCCCAAGCCCCAGCCCTTAGGCCTAATCCCAGCCCTTAGGCCCCAGCACTTTAGCCCTAGCCCTTTGGCCCTAGTCTCTCCCCTTAGGGCCTAGCCCCAGCACTTTGGCCCTAGCCCTAACCCCAGCCCTTAGGCCCTAGCACTTTAGCCCTAGCCCTTTGGCCCTAGTCTCTCCCCTTAGGGCCTAGCCCCAGCGCTTTGGCCCTAGCCCTAACCCCAGCCCTCAGGCCCTAGCCCCAGCACTTTGGCCCTAGCCCTTGCCCCAGCCCTTAGGCCCTAGCCCCAGCCCTTAGGCCCTAGCCCCAGCCCTTAGGCCCTAGCCCCAGCCCTTAGGCCCTAACCCCAGCCCTTAGGCCCTAGCCTCAGACCTAACTGCCCACTTTGTGCGTGCTCACACGTAAGCACACGCATGGAATCCGGTACTTAGATTACACAACTAAACATGGGTGTCGTAAACTGGTTTACCGGCAGGTGTACGGCTATGCGGAAATACATTTTGCCGCACTGGGAATTTGGACCCCCGTCCTTGATGACATAAAAACTGGGTGTGTGACAAAATACCGTTGATGCCTTTGCAAGGGCTCTGGCGTGGTTTGCGTGTGGGAGTGTAAACTTGCAATATATTTTGTAATAATCAAATAGGTTTTTGAAAGGCTCTTATATTAGGTGTGTGTGTGTGTGTGTGTGTGTGTCACGTACACCATGCACGCTCCATCCGTGCACGTCTCTATTCGGCCCTGTGATTTATCTCCTCCTGCTCCAGCAGATTTTGAACAGAGATGGGAGACTGAGACAGCTGGTCAGCCCCCGAGATCCTGTGTGTGTGTGTGTGTGTGTGTGTGTGTGTGTGTGTGTGTGTGTGTGAGAGAGAGAGAGAGAGAGAGAGAGAGAGAGAGAGAGAGAGAGAGAGAGAGAGAGAGAGAGAGAGAGAGAGAGAGAGAGAGAGAGAGAGAGAGAGAGAGAGAGAGAGAGAGAGAGAGAGAGAGAGAGAGAGAGAGAGAGAGAGAGAGAGAGAGAGAGAGAGAGAGAGAGAGAGAGAGAGAGAGAGAGAGAGGTAGAGGTAGAGGTGCTGCCACAGCTTATCCCTGCAGGGTCCCTGTGAAGCTGAATCAACACTTCAGCTTTGTCTTAGCCTCGGCCTTGCAGGCGTCAGCGCTGAGGCCACGGAATCGGCAGAGCGGCCGCTGCCAACGCCTCGCCTGAACGTACCGGGAACGCCATGATCCAGAACCTGGCATACACAGTGGAGATTTGGAACGTTCCCTGGGTTTTCCTTCAAGTTGGCAGGGCTTTCCGATAGGAGCGTCCTGTGAACACCGTAGATTGTACCTCTGTGCTAACCCCGAGATACAGGCTGGTCGTTCCGTTGAGACGTGTGTCTCCTAAGGCTTTAGCTGCTCTAGCAGCTTTTCCGGGGGTGGGGAGGGGGGGAGACAGGGACGGGGTACGATACAAACGGCAAACCGCAAACTTCGCTTTGGTTTTCTGCATTTCCCATTTTAGTGCTCTTTCTTACCATAGCGCGGCTGCTCTCCGTATCCCAGGCACATGGCTTGGATCGACTGCCGTTATATACGTTTAAAATTCCCTGATCAATCCTATGTCATCCGTTTTTTCCCCCCTCCACAATGCCCTCCATTCATGACAGCAGATACACGCCTCCAGGGACACGGCGAAGAATGGCTACTCTTTCATTATTGATCCCTGGTCCGCTGCCTGGAACCACGTTTGGCTCCGTCCACACGTGGCAGTAATGTTGCTATTGGATTCTTTAGCGTCTTTGATAATACTTTTTTTTCCTTCCCATGTGGTCTTTTATATAGTGTGTAGCGTGTACTCGTTCATGGAAGTCAAAGCGGAGTGTTAAATGCCCCATGTACTTCCAAGAAATAGCTCTGTTTTAAAACGCTTCAGATCTAGTTTGAAGTAGATGGTTGAAGGTCTTCCACTATAGGCCTGCTTGGTATGCACAGTGGCCTGTCGTTATTGTTGTAAAAGGTTCTCCGAAATAATAGTTGGTCCGTTTACTTTGAGGTGGCCCTTTATGATCTGAGCCTTGTTATCTGGGTTATGGTCCATTGGGTTTCTTATTAGCACATCAATGGTTTATAGATAATTATTAGTGACGTAAGCGCCTGTGAGCCACAATCTTTGGCTCCTTGGATGCTCATTCATTTTGGCACAGTGTCTACTTGGCCGGTTTCACAGAAAACATTGAGGACGTTTACGGTGCTTACTTTTGAAATATCATTTTTGGACTCTTATATCATCCTCCCTTTTATTGCCGTCGTTTGCAGCTCTTGGAACAGGCAGGGGCCGGTAATCGAACGCCGACCTGTCCCTGTTAAAGAGAGCTTGAACGCAGCCTTTTCACCAAGCATTTGGCCCACCCCTGTGAGCCGAGGCCCTGATTCAGCCTGGCAGCTCCCCCTTGGCTTAGGCTCAGTAACGAGCTAGCCCGGCAACGGTAGTCGGGACGGACACTGTTGCCGGACAACACACACACACACACACACACACACACACACACACACACACACACACACACACACACACACACACACACACACACACTTCCGAACAAGTGCACTTCACAGATATTAGAAGTGAGTTCCATGAAAAACAGGACAGCGTGTGAACCGCACCCAGCTTGGAAGCTGCTGGTGGATCCGCTGCCTGCGTGCGTCTATAGGGCCAGTGTGGTGTGTACACCCGGAAGACAGGAGGGCGGAGTGAGACGGTGCTTAGCTGTTGCGTCCGTTGGGCGTGCTTGTTTTTCTTCTCGTTCCCTCTCTCTTGTGACAATGGATGGTGTTGAAACAAGGGTGTGGGTGGGTGGGTGGGGGTGGGGGGGGGGGGCGCTCCTTTTGCTCAGGAGGTGCCGAGGTAAGGAGCAGAATAAACGGTTGATTTGATTCCCGGGGGTTCAATAGAGATGCGTTATGTTTGCATCTCCGCTCGGCCCGCCGCCATGAGAAACGCATTACTCTCCCAAGCCCCATCTTGTAGTGTGATAGAATACTGAGTGGAGCCTCTCTCTCTCTGTCTCTCTCTCTGTCTCTCTCTCTCTCTCTCTCTCTCGCTGTCTCTCTCTCTCTCTCTCTCTCTGTCTCTCTCTCTCTCTTTTTCTTCCTTTTTCTCCCTCATTCACTCTGTGTGTCATTACTCAGTGCCGCTCTGACGGAGGTTTCAGGGAGGATAGCGCCCGGAGAAGGGAAGCTGCATTTGTTCCCTTGCTTAGCGGAGAATCCTCTCAGAATTGCTGAGGAGGGGTTGATGCAGCAGCAGCAGCAGCAGCATCATCATCGTGAGGAGCTCTGCCCTGCTTTCAGCACTAATTTGTGTGTGCGTGTACGTGTGTGTGTGTGTGTGTGTGTCTGTACGTGTGTGTGTGTGTGTGTGTGTGTGTGTGTGTTTTAGTCACGTGCTTGGCACAGAAACTGACTTCTCAGGGAAAAAAACATGTGCCCATGGTTTACTCTCTCTCTCTCGCTCTCTCTCTCTCTCGTTCGCTCGTGCTCTCTCTACGTCCTTGGTCTTCTCGCTCACATTCTTGCCCCCCCCCCCTCCCCTCCCACCTTTTGTTTTGTTTTGCTTTAGCCTGCCAAAGGAAACTTTGCAGGCCTCCCCGGGTTTGATCTCGTGCAGCTGTAGCTGTGTGAATCCTTCAACCCTCCCGACACGGCTTTTAAAGGCGAACCCGTGCTCCGTCTCTGTCAGGAGTGAAATGTAGGCCAACAGTTTGAATCAGATAGCGCTGTATATTGTCCTTGTGTAATAACAACGAGTGGCGTTGGACAATGAGCTGACACAACATTTTAACTCCGGCCTCGTGATTCATTGACTTTCCGAAGGGTTGATTTGCCTCCCACTCGCAGCGAGGACTGCAAGGAATTAGGTTTTTGTTTTGGTCCAAAACTAAGGGCAAGAGTCTGGAAAATTGTGTCCCTAATTATTTTGCCCAATGCTACGGTTTTTATGGGACTGTTGGTTGCTAAGTTTTCTCCCAGCAGGGGAGTGGAGTGTTTGGTACACCCAGGGAAGGAAGCCAGAGGCTGGGTTTAAAGTCTGCCCAGCTTCCCCTGGCTCTGGATCAAATAACAGGCCCAAGGGCCTCTCCTACAAAATCACAGCCCGTGAACGTCAAGAAGCAAACATAGTGGAATGGCTGCAATCATCTTGCGCAGTTGAAACCTTTTTCCTTCGGTAAGTTCAGAGAAAGTCCTGATGGCAGTATGCCGGAGAGGCTGATCGCCTTTGTCGGCAAACAGGGTCATGGTCTAGCTTTGTCAAATTCATGAACAGGATATATCGAGAACAAAGGCTGACATCAGGCTTTGCTCATCTGGAGTAGTAGAGTGCAAAGTCTGAAGGAAGTGAGCTAACTTGTGGTTAAAGCTTAAGTGTGATGCCGCGGATAAAGTATCTTTTTTAAATTACTCTGGGCAGTTTTTCAAATAAGTGTATCGCGCCCTATTGGTGCGCGTTTGATACACACACACATGCATTAATACTACTTGTGATTTATGTACTGTATGTGTTTTATATCTAAACGAATGCTGCCATATGCTATGTAAACACAATTTGGAAGTCACATAACGTTTTATTACCATAGTAACCAAAAGGATTTCCCCCCCCCTTCTCTTAATGCACCATGCCCATCAGAGGGGGCCAGTAGCCACCCTGTCTCCATGGCAACTGCCATGGTGCCTGAGCAAACGTCTCTTCCCTTTTTGTTCAGACCCAGTACCCGAGTGTCTCAAAATAGCCAATGAGTGAAAAATGAGTCTGCATCTGGACACTCCATGTATTTAGGGGAAGAGTGTCGGTGAGTCATCGACCCTCCGGAGTCTTTGCATGTACACAAACGCCAGATTGTGACCAACCAAAAGATCTTATGAGTCTAGAACGGTATGGAATAAACGCAGGCGATGTGCGCCGACTAACTTATGTTTAATTTGCCTCATTTAGACTAATGTTATGGCTGAACGAGTCAAGTTCAAAGGTTATCACTGCAGTACAATGAACTCACTGCAGTATGACGGACAATGCTCACAGCGTCAAGCTGTCTGTTCATATTCCTCAGATCGTTGGAGTTTCCTTTTCCATGTGGTCGTTCTCCCTGTGGAATCAGCCGGTAACTCAGGCTGCTTCTGTTAATTGGCCCTGATGATCACGGTGAACAAGCCGTTTTGGTTGATACAACGAAAAGTCCACCTACCGCACACGCTGCTGGAAAGTAACATTCGTTTCCAAATCAATGACAACATTATTATTACTCATTCTTTTCTGTCGCCGTCTTTTTTGACAGTTCTCGTCTGCATTGACTCGGGTGGGAGGGGGGGGAAGTGATTTAGGGTTACCAATCTGTTTCGCTGAGAATTCAAACACTCATCAACCACACATTTAACACGTTAAAAAGACGTCAAAAAACGGGTAACAAGGCCTTGACTTTCAATTTGAGAATGTTTAGGCATTTGTGACGACACATTTGCAACTCCTAAAGCCAGCTCGGCAGACTTAATCTCTGCAGGCTCTCATTTTCTTGTTTCCGGAACAAGCACTAATACCTGCTCTGTGCCCGGTAGACGTTTAGTTTTAATTTATGTTACTTCCAGGCTCCCTTTGAGCACAATTACCGTGCTGTGGCGGAGAGTGGGTGAGCGTTGCCGGAGCCAGCCCAGCACTTCCTGTGTCTGCCGGGGCTCCTTCCCCTCTCGCCGTCTAATCGCCTCTCATACATCACCTTCATCCTCCGGTACCTCGGTGCAGCGCCCAGCCCCACCCAGCAAGCCTTTTCATTCAGCGCCTTTCTCCCCCTTTTCTACCCTCCCGACTTACAGTATTCCCTCCCCTTCTGTCTTTTTTTTTTTTTTTTTTTGCTTCCCCATGCCACCCCCTCCCTCCTGCGCTCTCTCTATCTCTCTCTCTTTTTCTCTGCTCGGTCCCCTCTCCAGGCCTCTCTCTCTCTCTTTTTCTACTCAGTCCCCTCTCTGGGCCTCCCTCTTTCTCTTTCTCTGCCTCTCTCCCTGTAGGCCTCATAGGCTTTGCCTTTGTGTACGTTTGACGGACGGACGGAGGGAGGGAGGGAGGGAGGGAGGGAGGGAGAGGTCGAGAGAAGTGTGTGCGTGTGGGGGTGAACGGGAGAGGTGGGGGGGGGGGATCTGGTCCCAAGCTGTGAGGTGAAAATCATTTCTTAATTGCCTCTTTTGCGGTGGCAGTGGCAGTGCCAGCGAACGGGCTTTTGGGCCGTGTGCTCCAACAGAACCACTCCACCCAGGCCCAGCACCTGGCTTTGTGTCGGACGGGCCCAGCCACACCGTAATCTGTAGTGGCCACACACACTCACACACACACACACACACACACACACACACACAGACCCTAGCTGTGACCAGAGCCTCCGGAGGCGCTACACAAGGAAATGGAGAGGAAAGGGCTTCAGATGGAGCACTCTTAAGGACCAGTGCAGTTGTTAAAAAGCGTTGTAAACCGACTAGACTAGAGACCGGATACGCTGCAGGTTCGGGGTCAGGCTTATGTCTCCTCCCTGTTCTCCTTTGGTTGCACAACCACCATACCCTTACTCAGTGCTGTCTTGTGTGCTGTATGCAAATAGCACTAGAAGCAACTATTAGGGACGTGTTACAGAGGAGAGGTGCTGGTACACGATTCCGTTTTCTTTACTCTTTTGTGTGTGTGTGTGTGTGTGTGTGTGTGTGTGTGTGTGTGTGTGTGTGTGTGTGTGTGTGTGTGTTCATGCTTTTATTTCTGTTGCCATTTTATGCTGTGATCCTCTGTGCTGGTACAGATGTATGCTTGTCGCCCTTTTTCATTGTCATGTCGTTGCTTTCAGCACTCTCTCCAGTGTGTGTGTGTGTGTGTGTGTGTGTGTGTGTGTGCCCCTGCGGCCAAGCCCTGTCCTAGCCTTCCTGTCAAGTGTCAGTGGAGCCCTGTGCTGGCATCCATTACCGCCACACTAACTGGTAATCGTACCTCCCTGACAATCTGCATAACAGTCACAGCCTTGATCATCTCGGCTTGCTTAACCCCTGGCAGGCCACAGCCCAGGAATTAGACCAGCCCCAAACCCCTGAGCTGGGAGAATCGTTAGGGACGTGCTATTTGTTTTTATGCCGAGAGACTGTCTGGTGGCGTTGTTGCTGCACAAGCGGTTTCACTTATGCAAAACGCCTGAGATCAATGACATAACCTTGGTATTGATCGTTTCCCCAGAGGTTTCTGTTTACAAATACCTTTTCGTAGCGTGCGAAGCAGGGCGCTTTGTGCGCCATTTTACAGAGCCCTGCGAGTTCACGTTGAAGCCCAGAGCTCAGACCCAAGCCGAGAACAGGAAGGCCGCTGCGGCTTTGTGAACCAGGCCTAGCTGCTTCTATAGCCCCAGCTTTACGCGCCCTCCCCCTCCCCCTCCCCACCCCTCTCCCCTCTTTAAAGGAAGCCTATAAATCCCCCACCAGCTAATCACTACCTGTCCTCCTTCCGCAGCGTACTGGAGAACCTCCCGCTGGAAAAACAAAAAAAAGGCCCTCCGCTCGGAGCTTCAATAAACCCCATTCTGTATCGCTCCCCCCACTTCATTTCTCCCGGCCCCTGGTACGCCGTGCCGGGGCCGGGGATTGTTGTTATCCCGGAGCCAAGGCACTGTGCGGTAACCATGTAACATAATCATTACGTCTGGCACGCTCGCCCTCTCTCTGCGCTCGGAGATCCGTCCCGGTTATATGGGGTTTGGAGTCTGTCGAGGCAGAGCGGCTGCTGTTGGCCCCCGCTCACTGCTCCGCTCGCAGACGCTGCCGCCCCCCCCCCCCCCCCATCCCCTCCCACCCTCTCCCCCGGTTCCCAACAGCGACGACGTTATTGGACGTGGTGGTGGTCGTTAAGTGACGCGTAACGTTAAAAGGTCGCTTTGACGATGATTCTGGGGGGACTTTGGTTTTTGGCGTGTCGAAATTGAATGGCGCTCAACTGAAGTCTGTCTCAGGCGGGATTTAATTGCCGTGGCTCACCCTGCCCAGTCACAGGCTAGCTGGAGCTATCGCAGTGCAGAAAAACAAATGATAATTCCCTCCCCCTGTATTGTTGTCGTTCTTGGAAAATGCCGGAGGTCAGCACGGGGATAAATGAGGCGTTTGTACCCACTGACCCCTAATGGACATTTACAGGGCTCAACAAAGCGGCTTAGCCTCTCTCCTCCCTCTCTCTCTCTCTCTCTCTCTCTCTCTTTCTCTCTCTCTCCCTCCACTCTCTCTCTCCCCATACGGCCGGCTGCTCCATGGCCCGTGCTGAGGCTGCACCGCGCGCACGCGTCGCGGCACGGGGCTCTGCGGACCGAGGGGCCGTGGTGCACCCTGGGAAATGACTGCCGCATGCCCAGCCCCTTCCAAGGGGAGAAGCTTGTCCGTGTCCTATGGTGGACTACAGGCGTCACAATCAAGAGAGATATCTCTGGCGACAGCTCTGTACCGCCTTTGATTTCCTGCCCCGCTCATTTGGACTCCGCTTACTATTTATTTCTCTCGCTCTTTCACCACCCACACACACGTACGGCATGCAGACCTACCCCCTCCCCCCCTCCCCACCTGAGCCTTTTGTTGCCAAAGTAGCAGCTACGCTCCTAATTGACTGTGGGAGCGGGTCTCCTGGCCCAGCTGTCAATCTGTCTGCGTGAGGAGCAGCCCTTGCGAACGGCACAGCGAGACAAGGACACGCCCGCACGCACGCACACACACACACACACACACACACACACACACACACAGTTTTCATGTTTTCAATGTGAATCACTCGTCCCCCCCCCCCCCGTGAAGGTTGTCTTGTGTTTTGGTTGGTTTGGAGCCGTTTCATGCACGGTTTGAGTGTACCTCTGCTCACCCCCTACCCCACGCCATGGAGCGGATACTTGGCCTGGACAGTGCCGCTGTGGACGGGGGCTTCACGGGGGGCCGCCGCTTCGCTTCCGTTCACCTCCCGTTAGACGGGACGTCCGAATCTACAGCTCCACTCCGGAGTGCTCTTCGTGTTGGTTTAGTTGAGTACCCCCCCCCCCCCCCCCCCCCCACACACACACACACACACACACACACACACACACTCCCCCCCCACCAGAGAGAAGCTTTCCGAAACAACCCTCTCTGTTTTATTCCGCAGCGCCGGGAAATGAATTCATGGAAACACTCTGAGCTGTGACTGCGTTCCTGGCTGCCGTTGCCTTTTCCTGCATATTATTTCCCTAAATGAGCGCGTTGATGTATGAATAACCTGTCACAGGGTTTGATTCCAAAAAGCAACCCGTCGCTCAACAGCTAAGACCGCGTGACTGCGCTTTCTAACAGCGGCCCCCAGACTGACTGTCTGATGGACTGAATGTCTCATTGTTTGTCTGACTGACAGACAGTCGACTAGTCAGTCAGTCACAGTCAGCTGGACTGATAAGTCAGAAGCACCTACAACCTCCAATTGGCTATTACCCACCCCTCCTCTCTCTCTCTCACTCACTCACTCACTCACTCACTCACTCACTCTCTCTCTCTCTCTCTCACACACACACACACACACACACACACACACACACACACACACTCGCTCTCGTTTTGTCTCAGCACAGTGTTTTTCGAGGTCCAGTCGTCTGCGATAGCGCTTCAGAGAGAAAGTTACGGTGGCAGTTGGAGAGGGCAAAGGAGTTGCTTCAATGCCGGCCTGCCATTCAGTCTCTGGAGCCCAATGGCCGCTAGGTGACGGTGGTGCCGAGGTATCCTTTGCGCCCTTTTCCGACGTCACCTCCCCGTCGTGTTCCAGTCTCCTCCATGCCTCCCTCTGTTCTCCAGGCCGCTACTGTGTTTTCAAGGCTGAAAGAACAGAGGCTCATGGGCCAGGGTGACAAAGGCTGCACGCTTCTCTCTGCGGGCCTCGTGGGTGGGTGGGTGGGTGGGTGGGTGGGTGTTTCTGTGTGAACCAGAGAGAGAGACGCGCCGTATTTTGGTTCTTGATGAAATTGGCCGTTGGAAAGGTGTGAGTGTGTGCGTGAGAATGTGTGTGTTGGTTATAACCCCCCTCCGGCTGCCCCGTCACCTCATCCCGTACCAGCTGCAGGTGTGATGGGTTCAGCCAAGCGCCACGGCCCCCTCCAACTGGACGGTAATCGGAGAGCGACGCCATCGAAGGTCGGGAGCCAAACCTCAGACCGACGCTACCCAGCCCCAGGTGGAAAACACCTTGAGCTCCCCACTAGCTGGACTCCCGTTGACTCCCAAACGGCCGCCAGCGTTCTCGCGTCGTCTTCCTCTGTTTCTTGGGGTTCTCGAATGAACGACAAAAGGACCAAAGGCGCAGCGTTGTCTAGATTCAAGGTCAGCCGCGCTCGAGCACGCTGAAGGGTTTGATATGTTGACCAAAGGAGGACGGCGCTGAAGAGGCCACGCAGAGCGCTCCGTGCCAATGTTGAATGAAATTGTTCTAAAAGGAATTCCTTTTAAATAGACGCCTAAGTAGCTCTTGGAGGCTGTTAGGAACAAAACGAGAGAGAGAGAGAGAGAGAGAGAGAGAGAGAGAGAGAGAGAGAGAGAGAGAGAGAGAGAGAGAGAGAGAGAGAGAGAGAGAGAGAGAGAGAGAGAGAGAGAGAGAGAGAGAGAGAGAGAGAGAGAGAGAGAGAGAGAGAGAGAGAGAGAGAGAGAGAGAGAGAGAGAGAGAGAGAGAGAGAGAGAGAGAGAGAGAGAGAGAGAGAGAGAGAGAGAGAGAGAGAGAGAGAGAGAGAGAGAGAGAGAGAGAGAGAGAGAGGTGGAAAGAAATTTACAATAAAAGAAAGTGTTTCTGTATATTTTTTTTCTTGTTCCCTAATTCTCTAGTGTTGCAGTTGTACCACCTAGAACACAAAGACACAAACACACACACACAGAGGACAACATAAGATGGCTCCTGACAGCTTAGCCTGGCTGTCAGGCGGCTGTTAACACCTCTCTGCTACAGAAGGGGGCCTCTCTTTGTTGCTGCCTAGCCACAGGAAGGGAGGGAGGGAGGCAGAGAGAGAGAGTGAGAGCCTGAGAAGGGGGAGGCTGAGTAGGGGAAAGAAGGGAAATAGAGTGAGCCTACAAGTCCGTTAAACCCACGACACCGTCCTCTCCTTCTCCCAAATGTTTAACCTCAGGCTGAATGCCTCCTCTGAGGCTACAGGGCTGCGGGCTACAACGCGCTTGTGTTTACCGGGCCGTTTCACCGGCTGTGCTCTGCCAGGGAAGTCAGAAGTAGGTCAGAGCGGAGACCTGGCTCAACCCAAGCAGAGCTGTGTGTGTGTGTGTGTGTGTGTGTGTGTGTACAGCGCCCTTGTATTTTCTCTCCCAGTGCAGTCAGTCTCCTTCCACCGAGAACCAGCTTGACCTCTTGCTGCTTCTGTACCGCCAGGCAAGGGGCTGGCAAACCTTGTTTGTGTGTGTGTGTGTGTGTGTGTGTGTGTGTGTGTGTGTGTGTGTGTGTGTGTGTGACACAGCTGAGCCCCTGTGCGTGCAGGGCTCTGTTCAATGTCACTCCAGCAGCGTGGCCATAGGCAGACTGATGGCGGGAGTGGGGGGTCTGTGAAGAGAAAGAGGGGTAGAGGATTTAGGTCTAGGTGCAGCGTCCGTAGCGAGGGAGCCGGGACTTTATAGGAGAGGAAGAAAAGAGAGGGGAAGGGGAGAGATGACATAGAGAGAAAGAATGAGCAAAAACACTGTGAGGGGGGGGGGGGGGGGGGGGAGAGAGAGAGGGGGAGGGAAGAGGAGAGAGAGAGGGTGAGCTCTTTTCCGCCGCAGCATGCTGCTGTTGTTAGGGGACGGTTGAGTAGCTCCTCCCCCTCTTTGATCCAATCCCCTCTCATCCCTCCTGAACCTGCCGTCTGATTGGCTGCTCCTCTGGTCCGGTGGAACAAAGTGTGTTTGATGGAGCTACGACCAGTGGCTCTAGTGCCGGAGCCGGGGCTGGGAGAAGAGAGGCAGCTTCCAGGGGGGGGCCCGGGCCTGGGGCCGAGGGGCCGTGGCTGGGGCTGTAACGGCCCCTGGCAGGGACCTCTGATGGGGCTATGCTGTCTCCTTCTGGGTGTTGTCACCACTCCAAACAGCTAATAGGAGCGGGAACCAGAGATGGAAATTGAACCTTAATGACTGGGCAGGCTCTCAGGGTGCACTTGCTAGCAAACACTAGGCCTAGTTGTTGTGTTGTGTGTCTGCATTTTATATCATTGTTTGCTCACAGGGATACTTAGATTTTGATACGGATTTGCCTATATTTTAAATATCATACAAGATTTTCGTATTTTTAGTGTGGTTAATATCGGTCTTTCTGTTGCACGAAACCCCGTGTGCAAGTAGTAAGGACTGCACTAGCTAAGGGAGCTCCACGCTCCTTCTTTGAAACCAACACAGTTGAGTGGAGATCAGCAGTTGATCACGTCAATGTGTGTTAACCACAACGAGATCCTAGCCCGCTCTGACCTGTGTCGATAACATATCGATTCCCAACACAGGCGTTTCAGAGGCTTTTCTCCCCCCCCCCACCCCCCTCTTCCCCTTCCTCCTTTGTGTGACTTTGGATCAGGCTTCATTTCAATACCTGTCAGGCATGTGTTTTTCTCCCCCAATGACGAGCTTGGGCCAAAGTCCTTTTGGCATGTCCTAGCAGAGCGCCAGCGCCCGGCTTGCTCTGAAAGACGTCTCTGCTCGTGAATTAATTGAAATTCGAATCATTCAATCATTCATTAGGCATGTTTTTTTTTCTTCTCTTTCTCACTGTCTGTCCTCCCTCCTCAAGCATATCAGTGTTTTAACTGTGACAGAAAGCATGGAGAAACAACAAAGCAGGTGTGTGTGTGTGTGTGTGTGTGTGTGTGTGTGTGTGTGTGGGGGGGGGGGGGTGTGGGTGTGGGTGTGTGTGTGTGTGGGCGTGGGTGTTTGCGCGCGCGCGCGCGCGCCTGTTTTTTCCAACGGCGGCCGCTCCAAGCTAATCTAGGCTGTCAGTAATTTCCTGCTATCCATACTCCGCCCCTCTTTCACTGTTGCATTCCGCTCAGTCAAAAAGCCGTCCTCTCTCTTTGGTCTGTCTGTTTCCTGTGGGGAAGGTGTGTGTGTGTGTGTGTGTGTCTCTCTCTCTCTCTCTTTTTTTTCATCTGAAATGGTTTTTCGTAACCACACAACTCTCGCTCTTTCTCTGGTGAAAGTCTCCTGACTTGGGTTTGAGTGCGCGTCCCGTAAGCGGGAGAGTCACCAACCTCCCTTTCGCCGAAACCTGAAGGCAGGGAGGAAGAAGTGAACCCACCGGTCCAATGACTTCCAATAAGCCCAAGGATAAAAGGCCCCATGTTAATTATTCATGCCAGGCTGAGAGATGGCAGCCACACAGCAGAGAGAGAGAGAGCACGAGCGACGGTTGCACAGGGTTTCCTGGAGGACGCAGCAGGGGCCTGTTGTGGCTGACACGCTGGGGTCCTCCTGGTGGGCAGTGTTTGCAGGCTCTGGCGGATGACATAATTTCCTGTTTATGACCTTTGTGCGTCTTAGTGGGTTGAACTGCTCCACATAAGTGTCACTGTAATGTATTGCAAGGGACTGGCCTTGTAGATGTATTAACTTTATATGTACTGTAGATGTTTTTCCCTCAGAGTCAGGGATGCCTCTACCTACTCTGAGCTGTGAGAATAGGACAGAAAGACTGCCGGGTTGGCCAGGAGTTTCGCTATGAAGCGAGCGGCAGAATAAAGGTTGAGTCATTGCTCACAGAAAGGGAAAACTTTATGTGCTGCGTCACCCAGCGTATAACCCCACTTCCCACCACTTGCATTGGCTCCTAAAGGCTGCCACCCACATACACCTTTTGTTTTCTAGAATTGGAGCGACCTACAGTCACTCACATTTTCCCCCAAGGTGGGGGTTATTTTTCCAGATCCTTTTGTTTCCGTGCATTTGCAGCCAACAATGAAATATGACATTCTGACGATAGCGAATAGCCGACCTCATCACTTACTCTTTTAAAGAGTGGGCTAACTCACTGTGTTTGTTTGTGTGTGTGGGGGGAAAATAGCAATGTATGGAACCCACAGACCTGTCTATACACGCATGCATTTTCCCTTCACTACTCAAACTGATGCACTAAGTATTATTTCACGTGTGAGCGAATGGGTGAGCGCACCCGACATCCTGTGTGAAAAGTACAGTAGCTCGTGTGTGTGTGTGTGTGTGTGTGTGTGTGTGTGTGTGTGTGTGTGTGTGTGTGTGTGTGTGTGTAGTCTTGGGAGCGCGGTGGAATGCTGTGTGTGTACACGACAGAAACGAGCCACCTTATCACCGTCCGCGCCTTTTGACCCAGTCGCCGTTTCCATGGCTCCGAGATAAGCAGCCGAACCCCGCCACAGAGCCAAACACGCTCGGAGATTACAACTGTCGTGACTCAGTTCGGCCAAGTGAGTTTTGACGGAGTGTGACGTTGAAAGAGAGAGAGGAGACAAGGGTGCACCCTGTAGGGTGGAGAAATTGGGAAAGGGGGGGGGGGTGATGGGATCTCGATTGTCTCTAAGTGAAGAGTCAGACAGCGTAGTGTTGTTCGGGAATTCTAGCTGCCATCTCTGTGGGTCACCAGAGGGAGGCCGGCTTCTAACAATGGGAACGCTGTACTTCCGGCGCTCCCTGCTGGATTCCTGGTGTGCGCCTTAATGTGGAGGTCGAATCCTTGGATCATCATCATCATTCCAGGCTATGCGTATACATCCAAAAGTAAAAATAAAACGTATCCCTCCCCCAGGACATGATCGCGAACTGAGCCAAACATTGAACAAGGAGGGGTTTGGGGAAAAAACTGTGGCAAATTCCACAATTCTCCGTAGAATCTCATAGTTCTTTGCTCGGCTCCCAAACCATGCAGATCCCGGGGCCAGACTCGGGGAAATACAAGTCGGCAAAGAGAAGGGGGAAAAAAAATCATAAAAGTACTAGGGAAAGCCCTTTTATGTTGAAGTGTGTGTGTGTTGTGGTTAGCATTGCCATTGATGCTACATGGCAATGGTTCGCCTGGTTCAAATCAACATCCCACCCAGGGCCCACCACTTCCACTGGCTTCAGCCAGAGAGCCACAGCGGTTTGGGAAGGAGGAGGGGGAAGACTGAGGGAAAAACATGACTCGCTCAGAGCAGATCAGTCTGACTAAGGAAAAAGCTGACGAGAGAGAGAGAGAGAGAGAGAGAGAGAGAGAGAGAGAGAGAGAGAGAGAGAGAGAGAGAGAGAGAGAGAGAGAGAGAGAGAGAGAGAGAGAGAGAGAGAGAGAGAGAGAGAGAGAGAGAGAGAGAGAGAGAGAGAGAGAGAGAGAGAGAGAGAGAGAGAGAGAGAGAGAGAGAGAGAGAGAGAGAGAGAGAGAGAGAGAGAGAGAGAGAGAGAGAGAGAGAAAAGGCAGAGAGGGCAGGCAGAGGGGAGGAGCTAGTTAGTCAGTCAGAAGAAGACGGAGACAGGGACAGAGACAGATCAATGGCTGCTCCCTGAAGAAATGGATGTTTGGGCCTGTACTTCTCTTTCCGGGGCTTCCGTTGTGTGCAGACACTGGTTGTTAACCTGTCTCCACTCCAGTGCCTCCGACCCCTCCCCTGCACACACACACAAACACACACAAACAGTGCTCCTTAGAGACGGTTGACTGTGGTTTCCACACTAGACTGTTTGACGTCAGGGCCTAGCACACACACACACACACACACACACACACACACACACACACACACTCACACACAAAGATAGGCCTTTATAGAAAGACTCCCCCATGGCCTTTCCTATACTAACCCCATTACTGATCCAGGACATTTGTTAACGGAGGCCCCGGGAAGCTGGGCTCCCAGACTCCTGTGGATAAGGCAGAGTGCCCCCTGGGAGTTGTGGTTTTATTGCCCCTCCTTAGGGTGCATGCAGAGTTCAACCATAGCTGAAACGACACAGCTCCGGGTAACTGAATGGCTGCTTGAATACTGATACAGAGGCCCCTGTGTGACTGTGGGAAAGACTGTGTGTGTGTGTGTGTGTGTGTGTGTCGTGTTGTCCATATACACACTGAAAGGCTGGGTGTGTCCTCTTATGTGTGTAACATTTAGCATTTTTTGTGGCTAATGATCCTGCTTTGTTTGCAGGTGTCAGCTTACTCTTTTTCTTTTCTTTTTTTCTTTTTTTTACCTCGGCCCGCTGGCCTTTAAGTTCGTTGCCACTTCTTTCTCAGTCTTAGTATTCTTCTCCTTTGGTGCCTCCTTGCCATACCTTCAGTCTTCATCAAATGTGCCTTAGAAGCTCTGGCCCCTACCCAAGTTCTAGCCACAGGATTCGGGAATGTCAGTGTAGGGCCACTATATCGAATGTAGACTACTCACACATGAGTGCACGCGTGGCATGCGTATGTGCGCGCGCACACACACACACACACACACACACACACACCTACTTCGTCCTCATCACTAACATATTTCTCTATTGATTTTTTCCTCACCCCCTTTCTGTCAATGTGAAACGAATAGGACACAAAGATTAAGATCGATTATATTTCTGGAGAATGCGCTGGTTGATCTTTTACAGAGAGGTGTGCCGTCGTGATTGATTGAGTTTGAAGATGTAAGGCTACTGTTTGTGTTAAAAGAGGCTGTTCCGGCTTGCGGGTGCTTATATGAAGCGCAGGTCCGAGGCAGAACATAATAAGCCTCACAAATCGTCAGTTCTTCTTCTTACAGCACCGTGGAGAAGCCGCACGCCGTTTACGACCTCCTGACATGTTAGCTATCATGTTGTTAAAAGCTGCTTACAGCTACATTCTCTATCAATTATAGGGGGAATATAATGCCGCTACTTTAGGATTCCCTTGTTGGAGCGTCCGACTTTAATGTGTTTTTTTTTTACCATTCCTTTTTGAAGGCCTTCTCATCCCGTTGTCATACGACGGTTAAACTCACAGTAAATATCGAGTCTCGAGCTCCTGTCCTGGACTGTCTGGCACACAGTCAAACCATATGGGGACACGTCCGAGACTACGGTAAATTATGATTAAAAACGCATGGAAAGAAAATAGAAGAGGGGGAAAGGGGAGGACTTTCTTCTCCCGATAAGGTATTTAAGAGAGGGTCACCGCAAGTGTGTTTACTAACGCTGTGTAAAGCCGGTGACATGTCTTGGACTGCAGCCCAGATAAATGCTCTGTGATTGCAGTTGAAAATCGCTCTCTTTTCTAATGCAAATCCAAATTCACATAGGGATTCTTAGACTATCCGTTGATTATTAACGTGTCGACCTTAATAAACCATCCATAAAAAAACATTTTGCTGATAAAATTATTAAATGTTTTAATCCTGCTTTATTTTGTGAAATACAGCACACCAACGTCTCCCCCACGAACCGCTCGTGTTCCATTAAATAATAATGACCAGAACATGAAAGGCCAATGAAGAATTATTTGGGAGTGTCAGAAAGGATTGGCCTTATCTGCCTCCCTTGTTTTGCCCAGTATGCACTCTCTCCAGTATGCACTCTCTCAGTATGTTCTCACGGTTTTATCCCCCCCCCCCCCCCCGGTAGGCTATGTAGATGGCCGATGTAGATTAATAAATTGAAGGGTTTATTCGTCATCTTTCCTGTATTTAAACCTGTGATTGTGTACCACTTTGTTAACGTTGTTATGCCTCGGAAGGTTTTCTTTAGTAACCAGGCAATACGAGGATCCCCGGGGCTTGTTTATAATGCGCGATGATGTCATCAATGATGTCAGGAGGGGGAAAATAAAACCAAGAAGATCCGTCGAGAGAAAAAATGTCCAGTCGGTCTTTTGTAGCTTGCTACTATGACTCGGCATCATTAGGTCTGCGGTTGGCTACTGTAGTTTCAGGCCGTCTAGCATGCCTCCGTCCTGAACCTCCACTTCCTGCCGAGATGGCACTTCTGTAATCAGAGCAACGGAGTGGAGGAGGAGGAGGAGGCGGAGGAGGAGGAGGAGGAGGAGGATTTAGACAACCGCTTTAAATGATAGCCTCGCAGTCTACAAGAGGGGTTTATCCTAAGCTGGTACAGACAGACCGTGGTCAAGACACACAAAGCCTTTGGTCGGTTTGATCGCCGGTGTGTCAGGCTTCCACTCGCTGTGCACCAACAATAATTAGGCAGCGTTGGTTGTCTGGTTTGGTTAGCCACATCCACGCTGTATAAAACATTTCTGACTCATACGAGTATCTCAGGGAGTATGAACGTGCTCTCAATGACTTCACTCGGGGGTTGTATTTCATTAGCACCGTAAAGCCAGGCCATTGAGAGAATCCCATAAAGTTTACAAATGGTCCATTTTACTATAGGAAATGAGCTTTTATTAAGGTATTTATTAAGGTATTGATCTTTAATGATGATTTAGAGAACGATTTGTGTGTGTGTGTGTGTGTGTGTGTGTGTGTGTGTGTTTTACTTCTTGTGCTCGCCCTCTATCTCTTCCTCTCATTCGGCCCATATAACAGGGGTATATTAGACTGTTAAGGAGTTTGCTTTGATCTTGCAGCTCCCCCGTCTCTCCCCCTGGCGCTAGGTTGATGATTAAATGAAGAGTCGGAGTTGGAAGGCGGACGAAACTCTCTTTCTCTCTCTCTCATCATTGGATGAACGGGCATGGCTTGCGGATGACGTATAAATAGCGACGAAGATCTGTTTCTGCGGACTACCACGATATTGGCTGACGATGCTGTTTCCCTGAATGCTGCACAACACACAAAAGCCCATGATTTATTTAATTTTTTTTAACTCCAACTCCCAAAATGATTACGCTTAACACTGACACTTAACCGTAGAGATACATTACCCTCAAGGCCCTGGTATCTTGCAGTTCTACAAAAAAGAGGATCGCTCAAAGCCAGTTTGGAATGTGGTTTACACTACAGTGGGGAAACCCTGATGCTCTTAAATGGATTTATTGCCGACTGGGGAGTTGGAAGTTGCTTAGGCTAGACTTGGTTAAAGGATCTTTTGTTAGCCGAAGAATGTAAAATGTTTGTAACGCCCTCGTGCCATATCTCATGGGCTTTCGTGTGGCTTTGACAAAGAGAAGCTTTAAAAAAAAAAAGAAAGAAAATATGCACCCTCGCAAATTGGTTGGACGCTGAGGAAAAGCATGCAAGAAGTCTATGGCGGAGTCGTTAAAAAGTTTATGTTTTTAGAGCGGTAATCTGTTTTTCAAGGCTTACTGTAAATATGGGAGACAGAGAGCCATATAGATTTGAGTTTATTGCCTCCACAGTTGGAGCGAGAAAATGAGAGCTGGTGGTGAATAAGTGATGGTCAAATGGCGGACTCGGGTGACTGTCCACAATAGCGTGGCTTCATTAATGCATGGTCGTCAGATGGTGTGAGACTGGTTGTCCTGCAAAGTGTGCGAGTGCGTGCGTGCATGTCTGAGTGAGACATAAGAGGTGTGTGTGTGTGTGTGATGGATTCTAGTGGTTTGGTGCCCCTGTCCCTGCTTCCCCATTCTGCCTCATGGAAATCCCTAAAATCCAAAGAGTGTGTGAGCAAACTTGACTTACTGTGTGTGTGTGTGTGTGTGTGTGTGTGTGTGATGGATTCTAGTGGTTTGGTGCCCTTGTCCCTGCTTCCCCATTCTGCCTCATGGAAATCCCTAAAATCCAAAGAGTGTGTGAGCAAACTTGACTTACTGTGTGTGTGTGTGTGTGTGTGTGTGTGTGTGTGTCTAGACAGCTGAGAGTAGGAGGTGAGCGATAGACGGCTCCCACAGTCCCCCGGTGTCCTCTCACTGGCTGCACATCAAGCTCAGAGTCTCTCTCTGGCACGTCCTCTCCTCTCTCTCTGTGGCTCCATCCCTCTCGCCACCGCGCTCTCCTTCTGTGCAAAGTCTGTCTCTTCATCACCATGTCTGCTGTCTGACTCACTCCTGCGCGAATGCCGTGTGTGCGTGTGCGTGCGGATGAGAGAGTGATCCCAGCCTAGCAGAGCTGCCGGTCGGTCGGTCGGTGACAGCAATCCCAAACGTCTTCATCCCGTTTCTATTCCAATCGTCGGTCTCCATCTTCTCCCTCTCTTTGTCGTGGTGATAATCTAAGAACACGATCAAGTCAGTCACGTCTGCGGCTGACTAACATTGATTGATAATTAAAGTGTCTCCTCTGCCGTGGCGTTCACTCTGGGAAAACGCGCTCCAGTCGATTCCATCTGGTAAGGCTATTCAGACAGAAGGGGGGAAGTGGGCAGTCCAGAGCTTTTCTATATTCCAGTGTAGTTCAGTTGTGTGTGACGGGATGTTTTGTGTGTGTGTTTGCCTCTGTATGCGTGTTATTCAAAATCCGGTGCCTTTCTGCTGGAGATGGGTAGTGTTAATAGTTGTTCTCCATTGATGTGTATTGAATCTGCTTTGACCAAAAGCGCTTGCTTTATTGAGCTGGGAGGGTTGAGTCGTCGGCACGGAGGAGACGGCAAGGTGGCCGCAGGGTCGGGGTGGCCGCAGGGTCGGGGTGGCCGGAGGGTCGGGGTGTGCTCTATGGGAGGCCTCTCTGTGGGGCAAGTTGCTGCTACTCCTAGCTCTGGTGATTAGTTTAAAGTGCAGCCTCAGCAAACTGACCCCGTCAAATCTCTCTCTCTCTCTCTCTCTTTCTGGCGCTCTCTTTCTCTCTCTCTCTCTCTGGCTCTTTCTTTCTCTCTCTCTCTGGCTCTCTTTCTTTCTCTATTTCTCAGTTTTTTACCCTTCCTGAATCGGCCTCCGTCCCCCACTTCATGTTCTCCCTCTATCTATCCTTCCTCCATCCCTCCATCCCTCGCTCTTCCCCTTAATGCACTATCGACCTGTACTCCGTAGACCTTCGCCTCTCCTGTGGCCTCGTCCTTTTAAGCAAACACACACACACACAACCAGAGCCACACACAGTGCCTCCGTGACCTTTTACCTTGCAGAACGAGACTTGATTTCCAATATGGCTTTGTCTAACAGCACCCTACACTCCCCCTCTCTCTCCCTTCCTCCCAGTCTCTCTTAATGAGATTAGACCAGCGTGCCGCTCCATTCAGACCCTGCCCTGTGTCCTCTCGTCCGGCCAGCGCAGCAGGGTAATGTGGTTAGGGCTACTGGGGTAGGGCTAATGTAGTGTAGGGCTAATGTAGTGTAGGGCTGCTGGTGCAGGGCTAATGTAGTGTAGGGCTGCTGGGGTAGGGCTAATGTAGTGTAGGGCTAATGTAGTGTAGGGCTAATGTAGTGTAGGGCTACTGGGGTAGGGCTAATGTAGTGTAGGGCTACTGGGGTAGGGCTAATGTGGTGTAGGGCTAATGTAGTGTAGGGCTAATGTAGTGTAGGGCTGCTGGTGTAGGGCTACTGGGGTAGGGCTAATGTAGTGTAGGGCTGCTGGTGCAGGGCTACTGGGGTAGGGCTAATGTAGTGTAGGGCTAATGTAGTGTAGGGCTGCTGGTGCAGGGCTACTGGGGTAGGGCTAATGTAGTGTAGGACTGCTGGTGCAGGGCTACTGGGGTAGGGCTAATGTAGTGTAGGGCTGCTGGTGCAGGGCTACTGGGGTAGGGCTAATGTAGTGTAGGGCTAATATAGTGTAGGGCTGCTGGTGCAGGGCTAATGTAGTGTAGGGCTGCTGGGGTAGGGCTAATGTAGTGTAGGGCTAATGTAGTGTAGGGCTAATGTAGTGTAGGGCTACTGGGGTAGGGCTAATGTAGTGTAGGGCTAATGTAGTGTAGGGCTAATGTAGTGTAGGGCTACTGGTGTAGGGCTGCTGGTGCAGGGCTAATGTAGTGTAGGGCTAATGTAGTGTAGGGCTGCTGGGGTAGGGCTAATGTAGTGCAGGGCTAATGTAGTGTAGGGCTGCTGGTGTAGGGCTACTGGGGTAGGGCTAATGTAGTGTAGGGCTGCTGGTGCAGGGCTACTGGGGTAGGGCTAATGTAGTGTAGGGCTAATGTAGTGTAGGGCTGCTGGTGCAGGGCTACTGGGGTAGGGCTAATGTAGTGTAGGGCTGCTGGTGCAGGGCTACTGGGGTAGGGCTAATGTAGTGTAGGGCTGCTGGTGCAGGGCTACTGGGGTAGGGCTAATGTAGTGTAGGGCTAATGTAGTGTAGGGCTGCTGGTGCAGGGCTAATGTAGTGTAGGGCTGCTGGGGTAGGGCTAATGTAGTGTAGGGCTAATGTAGTGTAGGGCTAATGTAGTGTAGGGCTACTGGGGTAGGGCTAATGTGGTGTAGGGCTAATGTAGTGTAGGGCTAATGTAGTGTAGGGCTACTGGTGTAGGGCTGCTGGTGCAGGGCTAATGTAGTGTAGGGCTAATGTAGTGTAGGGCTGCTGGGGTAGGGCTAATGTAGTGTAGGGCTAATGTAGTGTAGGGCTGCTGGTGCAGGGCTACTGGGGTAGGGCTAATGTAGTGTAGGGCTGCTGGTGCAGGGCTACTGGGGTAGGGCTAATGTAGTGTAGGGCTAATGTAGTGTAGGGCTGCTGGTGCAGGGCTACTGGGGTAGGGCTAATGTAGTGTAGGGCTAATGTAGTGTAGGGCTGCTGGTGCAGGGCTACTGGGGTAGGGCTAATGTAGTGTAGGGCTGCTGGTGCAGGGCTACTGGGGTAGGGCTAATGTAGTGTAGGGCTGCTGGTGCAGGGCTAATGTGGTGTAGGGCTAATGTAGTGTAGGGCTGCTGGTGCAGGGCTACTGGGGTAGGGCTAATGTAGTGTAGGGCTGCTGGTGCAGGGCTACTGGGGTAGGGCTAATGTAGTGTAGGGCTGCTGGTGCAGGGCTACTGGGGTAGGGCTAATGTAGTGTAGGGCTGCTGGTGCAGGGCTAATGTGGTGTAGGGCTAATGTAGTGTAGGGCTAATATTGTGTAGGGCTGCTGGTGCAGGGGTAATGTGGTGTAGGGCTAATATGGTCTAGGACTACTGGGCTAATATGGTGTAGGACTACTGGGCTAATAGGGCTAATATAATGTAGGGCTACGGTTGTGTAGGGCTAATGTAGCGTAGGGCTAAGGTTGTGGAGAGGCATCTTCTCTGGACCCCTCTCCTCTCTGCTCGCTCTTACAACCCCGGTTCCTTTTTGTCTATTTCCTTTCTGAGTCTCTCTCTCTCTCTCTCTCTCTCTCTCTCTCTGGAATCTCTTCCCTCCCTCCCTCCTTCCCCTGCTCCTCGGTAGCGCTGACAAGCTGTCATTTCCTGTCTAAATTGGCTAAATGTGGTGCGGCTGGGGGAGTCACCACAGGGTTAATGAAGCGCGGCGCCACTGTACCTACAGACCCCGTGCTCTCCTGCCCCTCCTCTTCCTCATTCTGCTGCCAGCACCTCCTCAAGGTCTTCATCTCATCCCCCAGGGCCCTCATCTCCCCCGCCCCCCATCCCCCCCCTCTGCTCTCCCTGTGTGTGTGTGTGTGTGTGTGTGTGTGTGTGTGTGTGTGTGTGTGTGTGCACTTTATTCAAGGGTTGTTGCGTAGGTTTACCGCCGTGCCCCGGCCTCCTTACAGTGTGCACACAGTACCCTCGGCTCGTTTGAAGATTATTATCATTAAACATCAGGGAGCGATCATATCTCTACCACCGTCTGCTGCCGTTCCCGACGCAGAGAAACCACAGATCTCCATGTGTTATGTGCACGTCCAAGTGCACCGTCTCTCTGCTTTCTTTCTGCTCTCTCTTCCTTTGCTGTAAAACCGCTTCAAAAGGGCAGTTTCAAAAACGGACCAAAGACGTTTTTTTATTATGAAGACACGAGAACATTTTAGAAAATGGACACGCAGTGCCAAAGGCTTTTCCACCCCTCATTGGTTTTACGCATAATTTACAGCCGTCTGAAATCCCCCTTAAGTGTATGTCGATGGCAGCCAAAATGGCGGTTGCCACTCTGCTCCAGTTCAATCACCCAGCGTGCACAAATCTCATTAGGAAAATAGTCTTTGAGAGGTTGTAGTATTTTCAGATTAGCAAAGGACAAATGGGCTTCTTTTTTTTTTTAAGGAGACCCTTATCTGCTTTTGGGTGTACATTGCTTGCAGTATCTTGATACGTGCAGTGGTTTTCTAATGGGTCGGGGCCGGACAGAGGGGCCTGAGTGAGATACGGTCTGAATGACACCCGGGGGTGGGTGGGTGGGGGGAATGACCTCACCCAGTAAGGGCCGATGTCTGCTCCCCTCTCCTCAGGAGTCTGGTGAGGCTGTGGCGAGGCGCCTCGCCGGCAGACATCTTTATCGTTGTTTTCTCTCTCTCTCTCTCTTTTCCCTCTCTCCCTCTCCCTGGTCTCCCTCGGTGCCGGCTGCAGCCTTTCTTCTCTCACACCCTCTCTCTTTCGTATGTGAGCGTACACGAACCGAACTCTGTCTGTCACTTTTTTTCATATACAATTCTCACACTGATCTTTTCCCCTCTCGAGTTCTTTGCTCCGTTCTGCGCCCTGCGGAAGGCGAAGGCAGCCGGAGTCACCTCTGTGGCCCTGGGAGCTGAAGTAGCACTACGCCTTAACATCCCACTTAGCCCAGGCAGGCTATCCCTGGTCTCTCTCCATTCATTCCTTCTCTCTCTCTCTCTCTCTGTCTCACGCTCGCTCTCTGCCTGTCCTTGTCTCTCCCTCCTGGCTACCGTCTTTTGCGTCACTGACTGGATCACGAAACACACCAGCCCGCAGTCTTGACACTCTACCCACCGACACAAGAGGCCGTTCAGCAACGGCTGTACCAGCCACTCCTAGCCGGGCTCTTTCACTGTGTGTGTGTGTGTGTGTGTGTGTGTGTGTGTGTGTGTGTGTGTGTGTGTGTTTACCCATGTGTGTGTTGTGAAAGAGATGTAGGCCTAGTTGCTTCCCTTCCAACAGACAGGTTAATAGATGATTGCTATTTTATCCCTCTCTCTCTCTCTCTCTCTCTCTCTCTCTCTCTCTCTCTCTCTCTCTCTCTCTCTCTCTCTCTCCTCTCTCTCCTCCCAGGCTCCTGTCTCTATTTTGTCTTCAATGCCCTCGTGCAGCCTCAGCAGAATTCCCTGCTTCGCTAACCAGTGAGAAGCCTCCCTTTCTCTCTCCCTTCCGTCTTTCCCCCTCTCCCTGTGTGCCCCCCCCCTTCTCTCCCCCATTCCAGTCTCAGTGCTGGGGCAGGCGCCAGGCAGGCAGGCAGGCTCTGGCGGGGCAGGGGGGAGATGTTATTGGCTCGTTTAACTGTGGGACAGGAAATCTGGGAGAGTAGAGTGCCCACCCCCACCCCCCCTTAGACCCAAAGGTGGTGGCATTGGTTGAGGTCAGGGTGAGCTGCAGTAAGAGCCAGTAATCGGCCAGTAATCGCTAATTTACTCAAGCTAGGAGAATCATTTAGATAAGCATGATTTATGCACTTTGTAAAAAAGGAATTTTGTTCTTTATAATATTTGTCATTTGTTCACTTTTGTTTTGCCTTGATGGACGTGTCGGCAGTTACGTCTGAAAGCCGCGCGTAGCACTGATCAGACACCCAGTGAGGAAAGTCTGTGGCGATTCTTCGGTTTTGGAACCACGTCGTAACCTCCGTGTCACTTCATCTTATACTCAGACAGTATTACCTTGTTAAGGGTTGGGGGAACGTTAGTTCGTCCTCTCACGTGGGGAAAATATCGCTTTTTTTCCTTGCGGAAAACCTTTCTTCTTTTTATTTTTTAAAGGTAAAGGGTTCATTTTGTTCATAGCATCACCACCTCCTCTCACGGAGCAAGCGCTTTCCTTCTAATGAAAGTTGACAATCGAGCCGAACTGTAAAAAAAAAAGAAAAGGAACGTCCCCGCTGCTCAGGAGGAAATTGAACGCAGCACTTGATTCGATTCCATATTTCAGACGTCTTTAGCGCATTTATTTATCATGTCTTTTTTTTAAGGCCGAGTGGCAGACTCTGAGCTTATTGCAAGTGCCATGCAATTACATCCATGTGTTTCTTCATTTGTGTGCTCTCGCTCTTTCTTTCTTTCTTTCTTTCTTTCTTTCCCCTCTCTCCTTCTCCAGTATCCATTTTCTCCTTCCCGTTGGCCTTTTTCCCCTCTGCAAAGTACAGCCCAGACGACAAATAAAAAACAGAAAGAACCTCCGTGAGCTAATACAGGCAAATTATCGTGAGCTTCGGTAACAGAAAAATAGGTTAAATTAAACGACACATTTTATGAGCGGCCCCGTAAATCACGTAAAGCAGTATAATAGCCACGGGTGGACGTTAAAACGCCAGCGTCGGTTTAAGTGCCTTGTTGTGCACGTTTAGAAAAGTCTTTATGATGGCCTCTCTCCAGCGCTGCTGGCGACAGACTGAGAATCTGTGGATACGTCCCCTGACAGTGTGTTGTTGTGTCGTCAGCGGGGAGAATCGAAGTTTTTGGACTCGGCACCTCGTTAAAGACAGAATGTTGTCCTCTGTATGAAACGGTTGTCACTGTAAACAGTCTTAATATGTGAGCACCAATTATTATTTCTGTGTGTGTCATGAGGACGCTATAGTGCTTTCAGGCAATGAACTGCACCAGCTGATCCACAGACACCACAGACAACTCGGTGTAATGAAACTCACTCTCTCTCTCTCTCTCTCTCTCTCTCTCTCTCTCTCTCTCTCTCTCTCTCTCTCTCTCTCTCTCTCTCTCTCTCTCTCACATATACACTCACACACACACACACCGGGCTAAATGTGTCCGTGTCAGCATGTTTATCCGCCTCTGTTTGGCCTCAGCTAAGCTGCTGGGCTGGAGTTGTTGGCCTATTTCCTGTCCAAGTGGAGCAGGCAGGGGGCGGGCTCGCCGGGCTGTGTCAGTGGAAAGGTGCTGTCCCAACCCTTCCCTCTGGAACTGGTCCCCTGAATTTTTGGTGTGTGTGGGTGTGCGTGTGGTTGTGTGTTTGCACGTTAGCAGACCCTTTTAAATCCACACTCGTACTTCTTGTGAGTGTCTTGTGATTCTATGTGACAGGTGCACCTGGATTCCTCCAAGGGGGAAAGCAGGTTGAGTTCCTGAATCAATCAGGTATTATGAGATGACACGCACGCACACACACGCGTACGCGCGCACGTACACACACGTACACACACACACACACACACACACACACACACACACACACACACACAGTCACACACACACAGTCACACACACAGTCACACTCAACCAGCACTTGGCACTGGTTAGAAACGCGTTAGGAATGCAGCTGCTACGGACGGAGGATGAGAAGCTGAATCCGTAAGGCGGTGGTTGAGACATGTACTGACGTGTGTGTGTGTGTGTGTGTGTGTGTGTGTGTGTGTGTGTGTGTGTGTGTCAGTGGGCTGCCAGGGCTGTAATGGAACTCATAAAGCTGGTAACGGTTTCTCCACGCTAGCGCCGACAGCGCTCAGCCTGATTGGCTGGTACAGCACACCCAGCCACATGACCTCACCCAGCCTTTGTCCCCCGTATATAGCCGATGAAGGGCTACTAAAGGCCACAAACGTTCCTTGTTGGACTCTCTGTTGCAACTGCTGCTGGGTGTGAGCAAGAGATTATCCGGCCTGTTTTTATCACTGTGTTTCAGCCGGCTCAGTCCTTCTGGCACGATTTTTTTTTCTCTCCCTTGAATGGTTCCTGGCTTGCTTTTCGGACGGTGGAAATATATATTTGTCAGAAGAAGCCTTTTCTGGTGCTTTTCTGTTTGACTCTTTTATTGCCTTTTTTGGGCGGTTTTATGACCGTTGATGTCCGTTTTTGCCTCCACTTGGCCTCCACAGTTTGGTTTCCCTCTTGTTATTGGTTCGACAGCCCTGTTTTCCGTGTGTTTTGGAGCGAGTTTAGCTGCGTGCAAAACCAATGTTGATGTTTCATTTCATCACAGATGGTATCTTTCTCTTTTTTCTGTAGATAGCAGTGTTTCTCGCTCGTATTCACACTTTAACCCAGTCTCTCCCCCATCCCTCCCCTCCCCTCCTCTTTGGCAGGTTAATAAAATAAACATGAAGTGTAGCCCACTGGTGGCGGGTGGCAGACTTGTCACAGGCGCTCAGCTGTCATCGGCCGGGGACCTGCTCTATTTTGGACCGGGCTGTCACTTATAAGCCCCGCTTGTCTGTCAAAGGCCCCTCTCACCCCTTCGGGCATGAGACCCAACCCCCCCATCTCTGCCCCGTACGTGACTGTCAGTAACCTGGGAGATGGCGTACTGGTTGACTTCCCTTACTGTACTCTTCCTCAGGACAGAGGCTCCGCTGAGATGCGGGTTGGATGTTGGATGTGTTGTTTTGTTTATGTTGTTGTTGTCGTCGTCGTACCGGCCTATGGAATGGCGGCTCCCTTAGCAGTAGAACTGTTAGTTTTATTCATAGACAGGCGAGAAGTGTTGTTATAATATTATTCGCCCCGGCTAGTCAACTGGCTTTGTATTATTCAGCGCGTACCCCTGGTGTTTGGCCTGTGATAAAGGAGGAGGTCGGTTGCGATGTCCGTGCCACAGTTTGAAACCGATGGGAGAGCCTGAGAATGGCGATGGTTGAGGTGGGGGGTGTAGGAAAGGGGGGTGGGTGGGGGGGTCTGTCGGTCCGTGGCTGGTTCTCTGAGGCATTGTGGAGCCGGCCTGAGTGGGCGTTGAGAACACAGCTGCCCAAACAGACACACACACACGCACGCACGCACGCACGCACACACACACGCACGTACTTTGCGGGCTTTGAAGTTGCTCCCAGTACAGTGGAGTGGCGCTGGGTCGGGGGTGGAGTGGTGGATTACCATGCCCTTGTATAAAAGGATGAAAAGATGGAGGGATGAATGCACCGTGAAGAGAGGGGGATGAAGAGAGGGGGCCAGGTGACGAGGGCTCTTCCCTTTGCTCCTCGCGCCGACGGGGCCGGGTTTTCAGCCCGGATCTGAGGCTCGGGTTCGAGAACAAGATGTCACTGGGCGGTGAGTGGGCTGTGGAGAGAGGCCGTGTGGAATGCACAGCAACGTGGCGTGGGCAGGGAAATGCAATATACAGTATGTTGGCAGTGTTATTGATGCAGAGGGTTCTGAGCTTTTCTGAGGCTTGCTCTTTCTATATGTTCACCCCATCTCATTTCCCCATTTTCTTCCTCTTTATGATTATGAATCACACACCCCCCATCACACACACACACACACACACACACACACACACACACACACACACACACAAATAAATATGACAGCAATGAGAAAAAAAAAACCTCACCCAGTCAGTGGGTGCATTAAATAGACAAAGATTGAATTGTGGTTGTGTGATTATTTTTCCCTGCTGTCAGTAATGGATGAAGACTTTGGCCCCTATGAAAGTGTGTGTGTGTGTGTGTGTGTGTGTGTGTGTGTGTGTGTGTGTGTGTGTGTGTGTGTGTGTGTCTCTTTGCGTACATGTTTTTGTTGTGTTCCCCAGAGGAGAAACGCTACAATGGGTGAACTCTCCCCAGCCTAGTCCTCTAACTGAGCCAAACAAAGCACATGCTGCCAGAACTCCAAACGCTTCTTTTGATTTCACCATCCTTACAAGGCATGGGCTGCTTTTGTATATTTTGTTAATAAACGTCAGTTGGTGTCATCCGTTTGCGATACTTATTGATATTATTATTCCGTTCACTTTTTGTGTGTGTGTGTGATGGAATAGGCTACGTAGAAGTTTCCTCCCCAAATGCAAAAAGAAAAAAAGAATCAGGGATTAAAGAAAATGAAACTTGAGAAGCAATGGCTACCTCAGAGAGATATAACACCGGTGTGTGTTGTGTTCTATCTCTATGGTCTACGTGTTCGTCCATTTCCTCTTTTTTTTTTGTCTACCTTCACTTTGATACGTTCCTGTGTGTGTGTGTGTGTGTGTGTGTGTGTGTGTGTGTGTGTGTGTGTGTGTGTGTGTGTGTGTGTGTGTGTGTGTGTGAGTGAGAGCGAGAGTGTGACTGAAAGTGAAGTTGAATTGAATTTTTCAATTTCATTTTAAACCGCCCAGCCTCTCTGAAATACCACTCTCTTATAGTGACTCACTTTAGTGGCCCCTTCCTCCCATCATTATTAAGTTTTCACAACGATTACCTTTTAGAGTACCACAAAAACGCCACCTTCTTGTAAAAGCTAGCATTTCGAGACAAAGTACACAATTATATGTTCTCTCTGTTTGATTAAAGAGTTAGTTTGCCACCTCCCCGCTGTCTTGGAAAGGGTACTAAAGGCATCGTTTCTAATTATTATTATAACAGGGCATAGCGCCCACCAAAGGCTAAATCAGATAACCACGGCAGTCCTATCAGTCAACCACGGCAGTCAAGATAATTGTATCGCGGTCGGATATGAATGCGGGCACTTTTCAAAACGAATCCAAGCATTCATTCCATATTCAAATGTTCAAATGGGTTTTAATGCTTGGATACATTTTGATTGGACATCGTTGAATGGTGAGGGGATGTCGGGCAGAGTATGTGCCATCCCCCCCCCCCCAGTCTTTTCACCTTTCCTTTTCAAATCAGGTTTTGTGCTCGTGGGCAGAGGATTTCTGACCTTCTTTCTTCTCCCCCCATCCCTCTGTTTTCCATAGCACTTTGTCATGTAAAGGGCCCTTTATCTGGCAGAGGGGGCAGAGGGGAGAGGGATAGCCAGCAGGCTCCCTGGGGGGCGAGGGCAGACTCGGGAATGGTAAATAATCTACCGTGATTGACAGGTCCCTTTGAGCCGAGCAGCTTAGCCTTTCCTGCCGAGGTGTCCGCTGGGAGGTGAACTTTGGCCCCCGTGGCCACCTGCTTGACACCCCTGACCCCTGCTCCAGACCCCTGGACCTCTCCCTTTGGGGAGGGCCGTGGACATCAGAAAGTCTGGCTCGGCTGTCTTGGCTCCCATCTTCATCCGCCTAATTTGTTCTAAAGAAACATTTCTAAACATCGGACCCCCCTCCCTACACACCTAACGGGCCTTCGGAGGCTCTGATTGGCCAATGGCCGTTTTAAACGGTCTGTGATTTATGTTATTGGTCATTTTAGCAGATCATATTCTATTTCATTTCACCCGGTCCCAGTGCGCTGGATTTCCTTCTGCCCTCCGGCACTCGTCCGAGCCTCCAATTTGTTTTGTCATGTCTCGTAAACGCCCGCTAACAATAACAATTTAATGGATGATTGCAGAGAGAGGGGGTGGAAGGGTAGCCATTTCACGAGGCAGATTTAATTTTTCCATTCTGGCTAAATTGGCTTATTGTGTCAGGCCCAATAAACAGCACAGAACACATTGGGCCGCCGTAACTACATGAAGTCTTCAGGGAGGGAGGAAAGATACAGTTGACCCTTTTAAAGGGGTAGTTCCCTTTTTGGTGTGACTGGCTGGGAACGAAGCCACACAGCTGGGCTTGACCAGCACGGTGGGTGAAACGAAAGATCTGTGACTGTGTGTGTTGGTGTGAGTCTGTTCATTTGGTCTCTCTCTCTCTCGCTCTCTCTCTCTCTCTCTCTCTCTCTCTCTCTCTCTCTCTCTCTCCCCTCTCGTTCTCTCTCGCTTCTACCGACCGTGTGGAATGAGGTCAGTGCTGGTCCGTAACACAGCCCAGCACTGTTTCGCGGTCGCTCTGCCTCCTCCCCCTCTCTCACTGCAAATCTCTGGGAGCCCTGGCCAGTCGTCGTCGGCGACGAGCCTCCGCCGCTCCCTCTCCGTTGGGTTCGTTGTTACTGGCGGCTGTCCACCTCGGCCCTCATGGAAAACTGTGCCTCTCGCCATGCTGCTGTGAATTAGCTTTTGACGGGCTAGTGTTGGGCTGTGTGTCCCCCCCCCACCCTCGACCTGGGACACCAGGAGCTACCGACACGAATCCAAACCCGCGCTGCCAGTCGACGCTCGCTCGTTGCTCGGAAACCGTAACTAGGGTCTGTGGAAAACATGGCCGTTCATGTCCAAAGAAGAGGATGTAAACAACACGCTTGGTTAGATTATGGTTATATTAAATATGTATTTGTATTGAGCTAAGGGGAAGTGTGCTCTTTTGGTGTGTGTGTGTGTGTGTGGATGTACATTAAATAACTCCACTCCCGCAGTTTAACCCAAAGAGAAAACAGGTGACCTATAACAGGCCCTCATTATCAACACACACACACACACACACACACACACACACACTTCACACCCCAACTCCACAGCCGCTCTTATGACTTGGGGGGCTATAAAATCATAACTGCCTTTTAACTAGCGGCTCACCGCAGAGGTTCAGCACTAGGAGCCCTAGCTGTAAAGCAATGTGTCGGGGGGCTTACCCGCTCTCGCTGCTCCGTCCCACACTTCACGTGTCGGAGTGTCATTTACATAAAAAGCACCTCGCGCACAGAGAGAGGCTGCAGGTCATGGTTAGCTTAGTTAATCGTCTAATTAACACCCCACTGGCTGAGAGGATAGTCGCGGTAGATACGTTTTTTTTATTTTGGGAACAGTGGATGTATGATTTGAAGGTGGAAAAAAAATGTGCCAAGAGGCAACATTAAAACAAAGGCTTTGTGTGTGTGTGTGTGTGTGTGTGTGTGTGTGTGTGTGTGTGTACCTGTGATGAGAACACAGCCTTGTATTAACGATTGGGTGCATCACTTACACTTATTGCAGTGAGACAGCATGGTAAAATATGTATTTGCAGAGTTGCTGTGTGTGTGTGTGTGTGTGTGTGTGTCCGTGTGCGTGTGCGTGTGCGTGTGCATGTGTGGTGGAGTGTGTGTGTGTGTGTGCGCATGTATGGTGGAGCCTGTTTGCAGAGTTACTGTGTGTGTGTGTGTGTGTGTGTGTGTGTGTACATGTATGGTGGAGCGAGTGTTTGCAGAGTTACTGTGTGTGTGTGTGTGTGTGTGTTTGCAGTGTTAGTTTGTGTGTGTGTGTGTGTGTGTGTGTGTGCATGTATGGTGGAGTGTGTGTGTGTGCAGAGGTGCTGTGTGTGTGTGTGTGTGTGTGTGTGTGTGTGTGTGTGTGTGTGTGTGTGGCTATGGTTCCATGTTGCGCTGTGACTAGTCAGTGGATGCATAGACTGGGAGAGGAGACCGCACACTGGTCCAGAATCAGTCATTCAGTCTAGCCAGTGGATGCCTAGACTGACAGAGGATACCGCACACTGGTCCAGAGTCAATCATTCAGTCTCTTCATGTCAGGCCACCAGCTCTGTTTGCATTCTGAGGATGCTGCAGCATTAGAACGCCTGCTGGAGGAGTGTACTGTTTAGACTTTGACATGTGGTGGCTAAGTGTGTTTATCTCCTCCCTCAACGGCAGCTGCTGCTTTCTCTCACTAAGCGCGCACACACACACACAAACACACACGTTCACCGGAGCCAAGCCACTGTTGCAACTGAGATACTTTGACATTCTACAACCCCGAACACTGTTGATGCCAGGCAGCGCCAGGCCGAGCAGAGGGCATCCCGGGACGGCGGGTATTGTTTGCCCCCCATCCCACCCACCCTCTGACCAGCTCCAGGCCTGCAGTTGCTGCTCGCCCGCCTGCCCGTCCGCCTGCCCGCCCGCCCGCCTGCCAGCCTGCCTGGCCCCTGTCTGCGTGCCAACAGTTGGGCTAATATTGCCACCAGCTGCAGGGGAAAGGTGCCAGCCAGTGTAGAGCAGAGGCCCGGAAAACAGGGCCGGCTTTGTGTTGTTCAGCACTCCTCCTCTCCTGTCCTCCCACCCACACACACACACACACACACACACACACACACACACACACACACACACACGCTTGTCTTTCACTGTTTCCCCCAATGCTAGACTTGTCCCCAGTGGGATAATTGGGAGTCAATGGGCTGTCACCCGATTCGAGGCTTTTTAAAAGTCTTATATTGTCATTTTTAGTAGCGTGTGCGTGCGTGCGTGCGTGCGTGCGTGCGTGTGTGCGCATCGATATTTGCGTGTCACCTCCGCGGAATGAATGACTAATCGGCCAGGGGAGAGGTGGGAATCCATGGATCCATGCCATTCTCAAGTCATTCATCTCAATGAACAATACTGGACATGGGTGTCGCTAGGGAGGGAGAGGGAGAGGGAGAGGGAGAGGGAGAGGGAGAGGAGACTGAGACTTATTGTCCAGCTAGGAAGTGGCCATTTTGTTTCCTTGAAGTTCTACAAACCAATCAGGGAGGTCTAGCTTCTCTTGTTTTAGTTTAGTTTTGGGTTCCTCATTGATATTAAGGCTCTACCGTCACAATGTGTCAACCAGTTGTCGGAGCCGTGCAGTTGAGGGGCACGTAGTGTCTCACACCGGTCCCACACACACACACACACTCTCTCTCTCTGTCTCTTCTCAGAGTCCTTCACTCTGTCAGTGTCAGTGGCTGACACTCATAGGCTTTTCTGTTCCAGTTTTCAGAGATTGTTGAGCTGTTGAGCTGTGTCTGAGTACCGTGCGCCTGTGGTTTTCAGTGTAACTTTCTTGTGGTGCTGTATGCCGGACTGTTATTGTGGATCTGTTGTCAAGTGAAAGACGGAGGTTTCCACGGCCACACCGCAGATTATGTCCGTCTGTGTCTGTGTCTGTGTCTGTGTCTGTGTCTGTGTCTGTGTCTGTGTCTGTGTCTGTGTCTGTGTCTGTGTCTGTGTCTGTGTCTGTGTCTGTGTCTGTGTCTGTGTCTGTGTGTGTGTCTGCGTTTGTCTTGACCTCTTACTCTATCATCCCAGCGTTAGCTTAAGTCTTTGCAGCAGCGCTTTGGATAACCCCGATTCATGACGTGAGCGCAAACACTCTCGTTCTCTGTCTCTCACAAACACACACACACACACACACACACACACACACACACACACACACACACACACAGACACGTAAAGTTGGCTGGCTAAGCTGTGGAGGTGAGCGATTCCTCTGTCCATGGCGGGAGTCGGCCAAGTCGTTGACGTAAACACGAGGGGGAAAACACTGTTGAGAGTACTAGCTTATGTACGAGTTACTTCTGTAATGGCCGCCATAATATGGAAAACAAGTTCAAAGATGGTTATCCCAGTGCTGTTATTTATTATGTCACATTTTGTAAGGCCCTATAAAATAAAATACCCCACAAAGATCAGTGGTGCCACTTTATGATCTGCTTTCTGTACAGTTTTAATGTTTCCTTTTAGGCCGACATTACTAGCGTAGTCTTATCTGCACAGACAGACAGACAGACAGACAGACAGACAGACAGACAGACAGACAGACAGACAGACAGACAGACAGACAGACAGACAGACAGACAGACAGACAGACAGACAGACAGACAGACAGACAGACAGACAGACAGGAAATTCAATGTGTGCAATGCAGCATTAGTCAGACAGACTATAGAGATAGTCTATATAAGACACCAACAAAGTCACAAATGACAGTCCTACCAACAGAGGACGTCCTCACAGACCCACACGACGCATTTCACCAGAGTGCTCGGTGTGTAACACTAAAAGACGCAGCATCATCCCACACACAGTACCAGTCACTCGGTCGGTGCTTGTCCTGCACCTTGATGCTGTGTCCGGCCCCTGAAAGCTGCGTGGTGAAGCCAGGGAGGGAGAGGGCGGGCTGGGCACGGCCGCTGATTCAGACGGCTATTTAAAGTTACAGCCTCGCAAGACCTCGCTATGAATACACCGAGCGCAGCTGCAGCGCCGCGAGCCATGCGCACCCACAGCTACCAACACACACACACACACACACACACGCACTCACGCAGCAATTTTTCGTTCTCACCTACACTCGGAATGTGATGACACATGATGTATCCAAAACTCATTATCCAGCAGAGGGGAGAGGGGAGGGTATGTGTGTGTGTGTGTGTGTAGGGGGGGCGGGGGGGGGGGGGGGGGGGGTTGGGTCAATGGTTTCAATGCAGCATGACTGTTAGCCTCTGGGAATTCCCTGTCCATCAGCACACATTAGGCTGATGTAGAAAAAAAGGGGCAATGAGGCCACTCTGCTTCCTATTCCTGTTTCCTGTCCCGTTCCCCCGGGTCACTTCCTTCTTGTATGCCGGTCCACATTCTTCTATGGGTCCCACTGTACCACGGACCGTTCCCTAAAGGTTGTTATTGTGACCATGTGTTTGTGTGTGAATGGGAAAGTGTGTCCTAACCTTTGACTGGTTGTGTGTGTGTGTGTGTGTGTGTGTGTGTGTGTGTGTGTGTGTGTGTGTGTGTGTGTGTGTGTGTGTGTGTGTGTGTGTGTGTGTGTGTGTGTGTTTGTGTTTGCCTCTTGCCTGTAGTTTCATGGTCATCGTCGTGACACAGTTGTCAGGGCAACCCTGGTATCTCTCTGCCAGAGGGCCTGGTGTTCACGGGTACTGTATGTGTGGCACTTCAGCTATGACCCAAGATATTAGGTTGCTATGCTTGGAGGTCTATAACTGGGCCTGTTAAGTGTGTGTGTGTGTGTGTGTGTGTGTGCGTGTAGTGTAGATTTGATCCCAGCGATCCAGAGACTCACCAGGGGTACCACCTTACCCAACCAGTATGTCACACTTTCTCCTGTTACAGCCCCGCACTCTGCCCCCATCTGCTTCCCTGTGTGTGTGTGTGTGTGTGCGTGTGTGTGTGTTACATGCACAACCCTGCCAGGGCTGAAACCCGACCGCCAGGCTTATTTGACTAACCCTCTTCCAAATGGCGCTAGCTGCATCGAGTGTCGACGCATTAAAATTCCCATTTCGCCGTCCCTATACCAACAATTTGTACCACCGTTTACTTCTAAAGTAGCTGCCATTCAGCGGAGTCTCCTTGGTGTGGGTTACACACGGGTTAGGCTCGGGGGGGAAAGAAGAGTCTCGCTCGACGTCTTCTGTCTCTGGCTGGGCTCTGAAGTGGCGTGGGATGGTGAATTCAGCCCACGGGTGGCGTTCTCCATTGAGGCCCGTGTGAAAGCTGCCATTGAGACGATGGCGCTATGAATGCCAGGCTGTTGAGAGGAGTCAGTGACGGGGTCTCCCAGGGCCCGGGGGGGCATTTGCAGGGGCGCGGACGGCTTTGCCAACGGCTGCCCCCGATGAATGGCTGCGTCTTTCCAATTTCGAACGCCGCGTGACCTCGCACGGGGAGGTGCGGATGGGGGTGTGTGTGTGTGTGCGTGCGTGCGTGCGTGCGTGCGTGCGTGCGTGCGTGCGTGCGTGCGTGCGTGCGTGCGTATTGTTTTAGCTTCATCACAGCGAGGGGGATTGGCTTGGCCTGGCCGACCGGTAGTGAGTAACCACAGGGAAAACGATACCGCTGCAGAATGGGAGTACAGGGAGTTAGGATAAGATGGGGGTGGCTCAGGATCAGATGCCCTTGACTCAAGCCAAATAACATTGGACCGGTCCAGGCTTGGAGAGGAAGTGGCTACGCCTCTCACAGCGTTAACAGAGGGAGCCGGAGTTTGCAGGGGAATGGCTCTGGCTCCTTTCTGGCTCGTCATACAATGAGGACTGGACCCAAACCACAAAGTATTCCTGATAGTCCCAATAGACAAAAAGGATAGTGCTCAAGATACATGTTTTATACACACGAGGTGCTCGACACCCCCATCACACACACACACACACACACTGTGGTGGAGTTTATTCATTTTAGTCCAAATAAACACACCAGCCTTCGTTTAAAAAGTGCTTCCATGTGCTTGACTTCCGCCGCTCCAATTTGATGGCAATGATAGCATTTTGTGCTCGACGAGGCTGAATGGAGCTGGGAGTCTGTCACTTAGTCATGCCCAGATGGCTCGTGTGTGTGTGTGTGTGTGTGTGTGTGTGTGTGTGTGTGTGTGTGTGTGTGTGTGTGTGTGTGTGTGTGTGTGTGTGTGTGTGTGTGTGTGTGTGTGTGTGTGTGTGTGTGTGTGTGTGCGCGTGCGTGTGTGCGCGCGCGCACCTCCCAGTCAGACTGTGGATTTGAGTGACAGCTGAGCTATGGCGTCAGTGTGTTTTGTGTCCTCTGTTGCGGTCTGCAGTGGAGGGTTAGGGTTAGGGTTATGCAGCAGGAGGACAGCCTAGCCCCACAGACTGAGGAGTCCCAGCTAGGCACTGAGCCTAGCCGCTAGCCAGCCGGGTCTCGCCGCGGGGCTCGAAGGATGGTTGCCATGGTATTTCCGCCACCACATCCCACATCGCTTTCTCGTTACCTCACTCACTCACACACACACTCACACTCTCTCACACACACACACACACACACACACACACTCTTTTGTTTTCTGCGGGAGAACGTTTCCCCACTCCTACAGATGGAAGTGTCCTACATCTGCCTTGAGCAGGAGTGGGAGGCTGTCCCAACACGGCATGTTCAAAGGAGAAAGCCCAGTGGATGCACGCACGCACACACACACACACACACACACACACACACACATTCTTATACGGTGAAGTTGTGTGTAATGAGGCGATTTCTTTTTTCCCTCTCCCGTCGCACCCACAAACCCATGCTCTCGGTTCCATTATGTTCTGAGCAGGAGTGAGGTAACCGTATCGTAGTGCGGAACGGAATGCGGCCTTTTTTGCGCAAAACCACCGTTTCGCCTCGCCCACGACCCCCGTCGAAACTCCTTCGACCTGGCGCCCCAGCCGTCAGACCGGAGATGGATTAGAACTCCCAGCACACGTGTCACCAGTTTCTCTACCCGTTCCTCTCCTAGCTTCGCATTCGGTTCCTGTCGCTCCCCGGAGCGCCGCCCGGAGATTTACGACCAGGAAACGCCAGATGGAAGTTCATTTTGAGGAAGGCCTGCGGTGTCGGGAGGAAGGGGAAGGTGAAGGTGAAGGAGACGGGCCGGGGCGTCGTTAAAGGGAGTGAAGGGTGCCACCATTTTGTGTGCGCGCTAACCCCTCTCGCCACAGACGCCGCCATCTGGAGGCCACGTGTGAGCTTCCCCCTCAGCTACTGGATACGATAACCTAATGGCTGCACTACACTAACCGCACCCCCCTCCCCTGTCTCCTTCTCCTCCTCATCACCCTTCAGCCCGCTGAGAGACCATGTATGTTGTGATAACACATTTCTGACGGTTAACGTCGCCGGCCTCGCTTGGCGCCCGGCCCGCGTTCTTCGTTGATGACATCCAGACTCCGTGGGTCAGGGTTATTTGTAGTCTGGTATGTGTGGGCGACGTGTCCTCTGAGTGTGTGTGTGTGTGTGTGTGTGTGTGTGTGTGTGTGTGTGTGTGTGTGTGTGTGTGTGTGTGTGTGTGTGTGTGTGTGTGTGTGTGTGTGTGTGTGTCATCCCTCTTCCGTTAGTGTCGCCCTTCACTGATAGCCGAACACAAACACACTATTCTAAACAGTCATGCCGTTTAAACCTCCCAAGGTTAAAATCCCAAGTATTTCTTTTTTTCTTCTCTCTTTTTTCCCTTTAAACGCGGCTGGTCCACCTTTCCTCCTCTCGTTGCTGCGCAGCCTCGGACCAGCGCCGCGATGGGTACATCAATCCTGCCGTCGTTTCCGAGACCGCAGATGAAATCCGGTTGCTTTCCGTGTCTGCGAGGGGAAGGTTATTGGATTCAAGGGGATCGGAGGGGGAGAGGTTAGGGGGGGGGGGGGGGGCGTGCCCAGGGCCTATCCAATAAAAAGCATCCGCCGTCACGGCGCTCGGTAGCCCTGACGGGGCTAACCTGGAGGTCTCCGTTTGTCATCGGAAGTGCATCTGAAACCCACCCGCTTACCGCATTGCCAAGGGGCTTCTCCCATCCAGTCAGGGTTTCCAAGGCAACGCTGTGTGGTCACATGGGTCAGCTCAAACAAGACACACGTGTTTATTTGGAACGAGCTGAATGACTGGTTGGCTTTTCTACCGCTGTCACTGTTAAGCCTGCCGGTAGATTTATGACCAGCACAAGTGCATCTGTTGTTACACGTACATCGTCTAGCAACCACTTGGGCGGAGCCTAAATTGATGCTTTAAACTGTGTGTGTGTGTGTGTGTGTGTGTGTGTGTGTGTGTGTGTTGGTGAGGTGAGCGTAGCGGTGTTTACTTTCCTGAATACTGCCTTACTGAGGAATTCCACAGGGTAAAGAATCCTTATCAGAAGTGGGAAAGGTAGCGCACTGCGAGGTGTGTGTGTGTGTGTCTTGTGATTGCTGCCAGCACGTCTGCCACGACAGACGCGGAGTGTGTCTGGGGATCGGCGAGGCCTCTGTCGTGGCTCGTCTCAACTAGACGGCAGCGCTCAGGTAAAGAGCCTCTTCATCTGGGAGAGACAAGAGGAACCTGCCGTTTGTCTGCTTACTTTGTCTCTGTAGTCTGTCTCTGTGTGTGTGTGTGTGTGTGTGTGTGTGTGAGAGGGGGGTTTGTAGTAATGATCTGTAGTGGTGTGTATCAGATTATTTGAAAGGATCCGAGCACCGTGGATCCCTATGGAGGCTCTCTCTAAGGACTCTGAAAGACGTGTGTGTGTCTTTGATTACCCGAGTATACCAAAGGTCTGTGTGTGTGTGTGTGTGTGTGTGTGTGTGTGTGTGTGTGTGTGTGTCTGTGACACGAAGGGAAGCGGAGAGAATGATGTGTGCATGTTGCTTGCCCGGCGCGCTGCTCGGTTACACACACAAAAGGCCTCTGTGCTCATTAGTGGAGACTAGCGGGAGCAGGTTAGGCAGGCTGAAGTGTGTGTGTGTGTGTGTGTGTGTGTGTGTGTGTGAGAGTGTGTGTGTGTGTTAGTAACATGCCGGTGCCAGCTACGGTTCGATTGGCGTCTGAGCCTTGGTCCTGCCAGCGAGCTGTCTCCAAAGAGGGCTGGCATCACCGTAGCAACTCCCCCAGAGAGTGCATGTTCCCGCTCCTAAACACACACGCACGCACGCACGCACGCACGCACAGGCCCTAAAATACGTTTTCTGCCCCTCTTCCTTATGGCTGGTCTCTCTCTGTCTCTGCTTGTCTTTTAGATAAGCCTGTGTGAAAAACATCTAGTGTAACCTCTGTAGGGTGCAAGCCCTCATATTATGGGATGGAACAAAAAACAGGAGCCTCTTCAGCCCTTCTCCTTGTCAATGGGGCGTGGCAACACCCCGTTTTGTAACAGCGAGTGAGCGAGCGAGCGAGCGAAAGAGTGCAACTCTGTTGCAACCAAACCTCCAAACCCGGATGGCTTAATCGGCTCCTGCTGTAGGTCACACTGCACAGTATTGAGCTCAGGAGGCGCGCCGCATTTTATTTCCCAGTCGAGTTGAGTTTTCCTCTCTTTTTATGGGGATAACATTATGCTTTGATACAAATAATAATAAATAAATAAGAACCCCCCCTCCCTGGTTGCTGTTCCTCCGAGCTCCCAGCTGATAAAAGCCCCACTCAGCAGTTTGCCGTTACTGCGTGTACGCAGCGCAGGAAATATCCCTGGCACGCTGCCAAACTCTTTAGGAAAAAAAACTGAAACTTTGAGTCGAATTCTTGGTGTGCTCCCAGAGTTCAGCGAGGGAGTTTTTCTGTGTGTGTGTGTGTGTGTGTGTGTGTGTGTGTGTGTGTGTGTGTGTGTGACCCAGTGCAGGGAAACACCATGGAGGCAGTGTGTGTCAGTGTTTGTCTGGCCTGATGCCAAACCGCGAGGGGAGAGCGCCAGCGAGCCGTCTTGTTAATTGGTCCCTACCTGGCAGGCTGGGGAGGAACTCAAAACACACACACACACACACACGCACACACACACAGAGGATCAGGTGACGTTGTCGTCGGGGTGAAGGAGCTTAGAACAGAATGGCAGAATCTCCTCTCTGACTGACTTGTGAGCATATGCAGTTTTTGCTGTCACTTAGACTTCCCTTATGAACAGTGTGTGTGTGTGTGTGTGTGTGTGTGTGTGTGTCTGTGTGTTTTCTGTCACAGGGGCATAATGAGGAGCCAGTGTGCTGCAGACATTGTGTGTGTGTGTGTGTGTGTGTGTGTGTGTGTGTGTGTGTGTGTGAACCTTTATGTCTTTGTGTGTGTTGTGTGTCTGCTATCAGACAGGGGTTTCACTCAGCGGTTTTATCACACCTGACAAACACAGTCCATTGTTTCCAACCTCTGTGTCCTGAGCACGCCCCTGGTACAGCGGACGCTGTTTGGGGGCCAAAACCAGTGAAGCTACTTAGATTTGATTCTGAGTATTGGGGACACATTGGTAGCTTCCGGGGAATGTTTTGGTGTGAGTGCGCCGCCAGGTTTCTCTAATCTCCATTAGGGGGTTGTCGACCTGGACTCTGACACTTGGCTGTCTCCGTGACAAACACCGCCATGGTCGATGCTGTAAGAATTCCCAATGAGGCTGCCGGTCTTCCCACCTGGCTCATACATTATCCAACAGCCATTATCCAAGCAAGCCGTGTGTGTGTGTGTGTGTGTCATGAACTGAGCTAGAGGCATCGTTGGCAGCTTAGGACGGAGATGCCGCTCATAATGTCAGCAGTGGTTTTTAAGCAGCATTTTATTCACTGGCAGTAGGTGGATACATAATCACAAGGCAGAGGAGGGAATGTCAAACACTCATGGACACTTGATGGGCCATTTGTGGGCACACACACACACACACACACACACACACACACACACACACACACACACACGGGAAAAAAAACATGCTTCCCGCTATCCTGTCAGTGTTTTTCCTCCTCACCTCTGGCACCTGTGAGAGAATTTCCCCAGCGTTTCGGAGAGACTAGCGCTCTCTTAATGGATTGCCAGGGCCGTTATCTGTTATTGCAGCGGCGATAAGATGTCTTGGAGTAATTATTTTCCCTTCGAGGTGGAAACCTTCACTGTGTCCAGGGGTGATGTCATCTTTTGTGCTCCGCTTGTAGTTCAGCGGTGGTTCCGCGCGGATCTGCGACGGGAGAAATAGACTACACTCCCACACACACTGCGCCTCCTCCGCCGGGAGGCACTCAATAGAGCCCTGACAAGGCAAATGTACTGCTCTGTGTGAGTCAACAATGCCGTTCTGACAAGTCCCACCAATTAATGCTGCTGTGCAATTAGAGTGGCTTTTGGATTCCCTCGAAGCTAATTAGCATATCGTGGCAGTGCTTTTACATATCCCACAAATGGGGAAAACGTTTTTTTTTTTTTCATCTTTTCTCTTTATTCGAGTCGAATCCACTGGCAGCTTAGCGCTCGCTACCAAAGCTATTTTCAACCCCGTTATTATTTATGTCTCTTTTGTTGTTGGTCTTGTCCTAATCTAATTTCCTTTAGTCATTAGTGTTGTTCGACATCAAACACAGCTGCCGCAGCTAGCAAGCCCCACAGAACATGATTATTAATGTGGAGCCTCTCACTAAAGACCTTTAGTCATAAAGCCTACTGAATTTCATTAGGGATGCATTGCAGTACGTTCTGGATTTTTGCTATGGTTGCATAAACAGACGTCGAGAGTATGCCGTGCTTGGGATAACTTTTTCTGTGCTATTAAGTTACTATTATAATGTTTGGCTATGACGCTAATGCTAACCGGAGCATCTCTTCGTTTTTTTTGTCCTCTTTTAGGATGACAGTGATGGAATCCCCTGGTCGGAGGAGCGGGTGGTGCGCAAGGTGCTCTACCTCTCCCTGAAAGAGTTCAAGAGTGCACAGAAACGACAGCTGGATGGATCCACAAACCCAAATGGTGACTGCTCTCTGTTATAGCCGGCCCGCTGATTAATAGAGTGCTGTAGAATCCTTTTTACTTGCAAAATATGCACTCGTGTTTTCCTACCCTAAACACCATTAGACATTAATACAGGGTTGTTTTTGTAAAAGCCATTATTTTCCTGCACGAATAGGGTCAAAGGGATTTTATTCCAAGCAGGTGGGAAAAGCACAAAAAGATCAGTCTGTAGTGCAAAATAGCAAAGGGGGGAAAAGAGAGAGAGCGAGAGAGTGTGCCAGGCATGAATAGCTGGGTTTTGAACTCAGCTGTGATGGCGTCTTTGTTTTACAGCGGTGCGCCAAAACCGCCAGCCAGCCGCCACGGAGAGTGCAGCTTCACACAGGCCTCTGAAGCTATTCTCAGCTGTCACTAACACAACACAGAGGCCGAGGGGGAAAGGGGGAAGAGGGGGCCTCTGAAAGTTTACACCGAGCCAAGGCAGCCAGTAAGCCAGGCAAGGGGGGGGGGGGACCTCTCTCTCTCTCTCTCTCTCAATATCTAGGTTGCCTCTGTTTTGGTGTTGTCATTTGTCATTTTATTTTTCCCTGCTCGCTCCTGTTCAACATCTCCCCTTCACCTCTTTGTCTTGCGTCCTCCGTGGCTTCACGTGCACGCCCGGCTCTCTCCCTCTCTCTCCGTCTGTCCCGGGCCCGCCCCAGCCCTCCGTCGGGGCCTTTAAAGCCGCCGCGGGGTAGCTCCCCTAATCGCCTGAATGAAAACGAGCCATTAGAAAGAGTCCGCTGCTGGACGCGCCGGGGGTAAGAACAGCCGCCGCTGGCACACAAAAGGGAGGCCCGAGCTGAATGGAGGGGTCCTGCTGTTCCAGAGGACCCGGGGTTAGAGGCTCTTTGGACGCGGTGCGGATCCTCCGCCCCCGCGGCACTGTTGCCAGTCCCGCACAGGCTTTACGGTGCAACCGGCGGCCATTTTGGGGAGTCGCGTTGAGCCCCGGGCGCTCGCACGTGCTCAACACGGCTGCGCCGTTAACAGGAGCACACAGGGGTCTTGATGAGGCCGGCCACCATTTTTGAGAGCGGAGATTGGCAGGGCAGGGATGTTTCAAGGTTAAAGCTGAGTTGAGTGGGATTTTTGTGTGTGTGTGTGTGTGTGTGTGTGTGTGTGTGTGTGTGTGTGTGTGAGTGAGACTTTGTTTACCAGCTGAAAAGGGCGGGAATGACATCCGACTGTGAGCCTGAGAAATCCCTGTCTCCCCTCTCTTCTCTCCCCTCCCCTCCCCTCTCTCCCCTCCCCTCTCTTCTCTCCCCTCCCCTCTCTCCCCTCCCCTCCCCTCCCCTCCCCTCACCGCGGCGTTAGCGATGCCTATCTCCTCTAAAGGGGACGTGGCTGGGCTGTCAGCCTGCAGTCCGAGCTTGTCTGCAGGCCAGCGTGGATCCCACTGCAGCCCTCGCAACGTGTGTGTGTGTGTGTGTGTGTGTGTGTGTGTGTGTGTGTGTCCCAACCCCCATGCCCATAACCCACAATCATGCCATCTCCCCGGACGCTCTGCCTCTCACTCCTGGCAGCCATCCATCTCTCTATTCACTCCTCCCTCACTCTATCCTTCCCTCGCTCCCTCACTGCATTATTGAGCAAATTACATTATGCCCTTCTGCACCCCACTTCCGTTCTCTCGCGCTCCTTCTCTCTCTCGCGCGCTCCATCTCTCTCTCTCTCTCTCTCTCTATCTCGTCGCTGGGCTCTCCCCTCCCTCCCTCCCTCCTCCTCCTTCCTTCCTGCTATCTCTCCCCCTGATAGTGGCGCCCATTACTCATCAATAGGACTCTGGTTACTGCTCTCTCAGGAAGCTGCCCTCCCCTCCCCTCCCCTCCCCTCCCCTCCCCTCCCCTCCCCTCCCCTCCCCTCCCTCTCTCTCTCCCCCGCCACACTCCCTTTTACCTGACCTTCCATGCGTCCTCCTGTCTGCCTCTCTCACTCTTCACCTCCTCCCCCTCTCTCCTTCTTTCTCCGCCCTCTCCCTCCCTCCCTCTTGTCCTGTCCCTATCTCCAGTCTCGGTGCATTTCTGGCCATTTTCTCTCTGGCCCTCCTCTCCCCCTCGAGGTCTCTGTTCTCCCCTCCCTCTTTTCTGACAGCCTCGCCCCCCCCCCCCCCCCCAACTAACTTCCTCCCTTCCTCCCCCGTCCTCCCGATCCCTGAGACAGCCTGGCTAAGTGTTATTGATGGAGCAGCTGGCTGTAGTCCAAATGCTACGAGCCTCTCCCTCCGTCCGTCCGTCCCTCTGTACCGCCTGTCCGTCTATCCTTCCATCCATCCGTCGGTCCATGTGGTAGTCCCCTCTCTACGTTCCCCTCCCGTGACCCGGCGGGGTTAGCCTGCGGACCGGGGAGAGCGACAGCAGGGACCAGCCCCTCTGGACCATGCTCTGGGTCTTCACACCACCACAGGAAGGAAAGAGGGAAGAAAAGAGGGAGGGGGAAGGAAGAAGAGAGGGGGAGACGGAGCGATGTTGGACGCAAAGGAGGGACGTGGACGGAGGGCAGCGCTGAAATAAGACGGCCGTCAGTTGTAAAACTTGCATATAGCGCAACCACTAGAAGAGTATTCCGTATGACATTATAGAGCCTATGAACTTGGAGACACGCTGTGTTTTCTAAATTGAATGTGTCTGCACTCTTCTGTAAGGGCTTGTGGTCTCTGGTGTGTGGTTGACCCAGCTAGTCTGTCACAGCGGGGCACTACTCCGCTCTGCACCAGACCCACAGATTTAGAACCGGCCTCTTGTCTCTCGGCTGCCCAGAAAAAAGTCCCGCCGGTAAAAACCTCCACTAAAAACGGTTTCCTGTTTCATAACTTCCCACGGTTTTATTTTTTGATAGTTTGTTAAAAACATGTATCTTTATTTTTTGAGATGCCCTTAAATGAGCGTTCCCAGGCGCGTCCTCTGTGTAACTGTGACCGGGTTAATGCTGCTGCCGTCCATAGAAGGGGGGCCAACTCCAACCACTCGGTCAACGCATCGACGTCGTTCCGTCAAATTTGATTTCCCCCCCCCCCCCCCTTATTGTGTCCCTGAAACGCGTAATTAAAGCGGAATGATGGCGCGCAGCTGTTTGCCGCTCTGTTGCCGTGGTCTTGTGGCGCCTCTCATCCCGGGCCTCCATCTTGATGGGCTACGTTCCGCCCTCTAGTCCCGCTTCTCTCCTGAGATGGCGGGGGGAACACGCCGAGACGATGGGCTTAGTTAAGCACGCATAAATCTGATTAGGAAGCCCCCATAGGCAAGCCGAGGGATGCTATAACATACCCCTCGACTAGGCCTCACTGGGACCTGGGAGTAGAGTGTAGGCCCAGGCCCAGCCTGCCTGCCTGTCTGCCAGCCAGCCTCCCTCTGCCTCCCCGCCTTTCAGCCTGCCCCTCACACAGGCACTCATGCGGGAGCAGCATATGTAGAGTGACCCCGGGGGAGAGATGAGGGGGAGGGAGGAGACAGACAGGGAGGGAGGGAGGGAGGGAGGAGACGGGGGGAGGGAGGAAGGGAGGGAGGGAGGGAGGAGACACTAAACGTTAAGGCCGTTTGCTCTGTGTTCTGTGGGGATGTCATGTCAGCCATTTCCTCTGCCCGACCGTAACTAGTTAACTTTTCGCAGTAGCAGCCCGTAATCTCAATGATAGTATTTGAGTGAATTATTGTTTGCGAGGCCGGCTTCGCAGCTGTCGTTTGAAAAGGTTGGCGCCACGGTGATTTGTAGTGATGAATACTCTGCTATGTACCCCGTTGAGGCAAATGATAACTTCAAAAGCGGTGAGTCACACCAACATGTAAAGACTTCAGTCCTCCCAATGCCAACACAACGCTCACTCGAAGTACAACGTCCTTAGTCATACACTCTGCACTTAACACGATTCTGACCGCAGTGACAGGTAGTGGATGACTGCTCAGTTGCTGCCATGTGTGTGTGTGTGTGTGTGTGTGTGTGTGTGTGTGTGTGTGTGTGTGTGTGTGTGAGAGAGGCAGAGAGAGAGTGTGTGTGTGTGTGTGAGAGATCGTGTGAGAGATCGTGTGAGAGATCGTGTGAGAGAGATCGTGTGAGAGATTGTGTGCTCTTTCCACACCTTTGTGTTTCAAGTGAATGTCTGAAGGAAGCAAACCTTTATTTACACTGTCTTTTGTTTCTACCCGACTCGCT